>CM062811.1:20430634-21030634 GCA_031772625.1 Pinus tabuliformis
TGGGGTGTGTTACCATGGAAAATAGGCCTGTAAATTAGGGTTTTACTTCAGTCCAAGTTGGTCTTCTCCTCTAAGCTGATGAGGAGGTCTTTTCAAGTGTAACACATATCATTATAGAATGGGGCCAAGCCCAAGCATATGTTCCCACCCCTTGTATATATAAGGTTATGGGAAAGGAAAGGACCTCCAGTTGATTTCTACATTGTTTTCTTGTGCAAAGGTGTTCCTGCAATGTAATATGCAAATGCCAGGATCGATCATGTAATGCTAGAGACATGAAAAAAGGAATGAATATTAATTTTTACAAGATTCCATGGATTTATTAGTTCACGTGCACAAAATTATTGCAAGTATGGCATAATATTATTGATTTTTGTGTAATTACAGTCCTATCACACTAAATTCTGTACCCAAAAAACTCATTGAGATTGAATCAAATTGCTTCAGAAGGATGTTGGAGGAAACTAAGAACAAAGAGAACATCTCATGGATGTGGTATTCATCAGGTGAAAGAATTTGTAGTAGACACTATGAACATTGAATTGGGTTGGCTTCGATTCCATACATTGGATTCATTCATTTCAATACATCTCTAAATTTTTTTAGAGAGGAGTCATTAAAATTCATCCTTCTTTTATTTCAATAAAATCAAGAAAGATGTTCTAATAGTTTTTGGGGAAGAGAAGATAATATTTAGCTTGGAATAATCATACGTTCTACAAAGGCAACAACCTCTTTGATCAAATTAGATTTCCAAAATGAAAATATAATCAATTACTCTATTCATTGTATATAAAATTATATTCTCTAAATAAAAATTTTGATTTTTCATTTGTGAGATGGATATATTTGTAGGCATATAAGAGATAAGTTTGATTTTGTTGTGATAAAAGAGTATGTGCATGTTACTTGGTGGAGAAACCCACTAATTTGAATGAGACACTACTTAAGATATTCCTAAAGGTATACGAAATATCTCAACCTTCAATTTTTGCATCTTGATTCATTTAGAGAACTAAAATTATTTCCATCTAAATAGAAGGCCTCACAATATATGTTCATAGAGATTTGATCTCCCCTAAGTAGGTGAAACGATAAATTGAACCAAGAGAACAAGTGTAGATTTAGAAAAATGTGCTTGGAATTTTTTCATAAAAACCATGATTAAATACTTACCAATTAATATTGTTGGTTGATATTTGAAATAGATAGGTGGATGAACATTGGTGGCTTCATCCCTTCAACCAGTTTTCTTACAAACACTAGAATCTTATCATAGTATATACATTGTAAATTTTATAGGAAATCATTATATGTATTGCAAATGCAAGCTTCCCTAGATAGGGTTCCAGTTATAATTCTAGGTCCAAGTAGTAGGATGAAGCAATGTGGAAAGGTGGGGAAAGGTGGTGGGCTGAAGTGATGTGACAAGGCAGTGAAGTGGTGGGACAAGGCCCCGTTTATGACATGTCATTGTGATAAAAAATTTGACACTGCATATCTACGATAAGAACTTAGGCTATTAATTATTTGGATGTATAACTTTATTAAAATTTAATAATTAGCTAATAATTTCAATGAAATATATACATCTAGAGCAACCAAGCATGCAATAATGCCTCTAACTTATTGGCTAATCAAAATTGAGAGAATAGTTTTGTTTATTACACACACACACACATAAAATCTTGTTTTAAATTAAAATATTTGATTTGACTCAAAATAAAAAAGGATGGTTAGACAAACAAGCACATGACAAATGTATAAGTAGTTTGGAAAAAAATATTAGCTTCTTTTAGTGTGATCAAGAAGGGGTTTGCATGGAAGGCTTCCTTTGGTGAAAAAGTCAAAATTGGTATAGACCTGTGGGTGGGATGTGGAGAGAAATATCTTCTTTTGTAAGAGATTGTTCGTTTCCTTAACGCATGCAAGAGGCTAATTTGAACCAAGTAGCAGATACGAATAGAACAACTATGTGGGTTCAGGGATGGGTTGATGCAAATAAACTAAATATTCCAAAAACTTGGTTAGGTTAGTGGTAGGTCTATAAAAATTCTCTTATTATTTCTCATGTAAGGTTGAGGGACCAGGTAGACACTTCAAGTTGGGTGCACTCCCCTCACGGGCAATACATTCTAAATATGGGATATTTGAACATTATTACTGATAGAGCACTCAAATATTTAACATGGTGGTGAAAGAAGATATGGAAGTTAAGTTGTCTGGGAAAAACCAGACTCTTTCTATGGTGCATTTTAGAAAATAAGATCCCCACTTGTTTTAATTTAAAGAAGAGATATTTTATTGGTCCTAGTTGGTGTACACTCTGTAAAAGTGCATAGGAGATTGTGGACATCTGTTTTTGGTATTCCCATTTTCCACTTATGTATGGAATATTGTGCATGATTCTTTATCATTAAATTATGTTTGGTAGGGTATCTCTTGTTATGATGCATGGCAATTCTGATGGGAACATGTAAACCAAAAAAAACTCAGGAATATTTTTCCTATCATTTTCTGGGGCATTTGGATTGCTTGAAACAAGGACATTTTCGAAGCAGAAGAAACAAATCTTGAAAGGGTGGAAGCTCAAGTCTTAGCAACTAGTGATTCAATTTCTAATGTTATCTCCATTCATAGGTTGTGGAATATTACTCCAGAAGTAGTGGACCACTACCAACC
This sequence comes from Pinus tabuliformis, assembly GCA_031772625.1. Classification (NCBI taxonomy): domain Eukaryota; kingdom Viridiplantae; phylum Streptophyta; class Pinopsida; order Pinales; family Pinaceae; genus Pinus; species Pinus tabuliformis. The sequence continues at coordinate 20,433,317 of CM062811.1, forward strand.
ATGGGATTATTTTAATGGGGCCTCCCTCACTAGGGGAGAATGTGGGGGAGTGTGGTTCTATATCTAAATGAAAATCATTTCTTTAAACTACAAAGTGGGCTTGGAAAAGGCACCAATAATTACGTTGAATTAGTCAATCCAACACTCTTGCTTCTATTTGTAACTGGAAAGGGGTTTCAGGTAATTACGGATTTTTGGGAACCCTTTGGTTCTTATAAAATGGTTTAATGAGGTCACCAAATGTCACATATACACTAATTCCTATTTTGGATGAGATCATGGATTTAAACTGTGGTTTTGATCATATTTCATGTTATCACACCTACAGGGAGAGAACACCATTGTTGATGCCCTTTCCAAGGTGGGCACGAAATAGAACATGGGCACATGGAAGATCATGGAGTAGATAGAAGGAACACATTATGAGTACTACCACTGAACTTCATAGAAGGCATGCAAATGGATCATTGATTATGTTTTAGGTGACCTCATTTTTTGTCTTTGTTTTAGATTTGAGATTTTTCATGGATGGTAGTAAGCTTTTTTATTTTGACTTTGTATTTATATAAATGATGAACTGATCTGACAGTACATGGAAAAGGCTTGAAAGGCCTACTATTCTTTTTTTGGAGGGATGGTTTTTTTTTCAAAACAAACCTTTTTTTTAATGCACCTTTGTGCATATACAAAATGTAATTTATTTAATGAAAATTATGATTTTGCATTAGAAAAAAAAAGGATGGTTGATGAATTTGGAGTAATAAGGTTTACACCATAACTTGTAGAGGTCATGCTCATCCCCTACCTTGATGGGTCATAGGAAATATATACATCCTCCCCTTCTTGTTACACTCATCGTTGAGTATCTATTAATTTTTAAAAAATGAACTCTTCTTAGCTGACCCGATGTAGTGATATCTCATGGAAAGAAGACATCATTGTCATGATCACTTACACAATTGCTTCTGACCTCAAGAAGTGGTAAAAACATGCATTCCTTCCATTAAGGCTCATTACTTGTAAAAAGTGTGCAACAAAAGATATGAAATGAGTCTTCTTCATCCCTCAAAATCATGTAACTTGAAATGGGCCTCTCTTTCAACGATTCACTAAATCAATCTAAGTTGAAGGGATATTGTAACTTAGATATAAAACATTCTACGTGGAAAAGAGGGTTTTTCATAATATTGTGTGGAACTATATTAGGTTTAGTTGAATATCCTCATCTCAGGATTCACAAAGCAATTTCCTAGTTTCATGGATTGTTGTTACAGGAATAATACACCCTAGGGTATGAGTTGAGCACCCCAACAAAGCGAAGGGCATACACCAACAAGATGTTGGAAATAACATTGAGAGGGGGGGGGGTGAATCAGTATTAGCCAACTCAATAACTTTTTCATTTCATACTCAGATTTATATGCGCTACTTCAATGAAGGTAACTCGTATGTACACACAACTGTCTTTAAAGCAACTAGCGCATATCTAACAAACTTATGATTCAGTTAATTCATCATATGTTTCTCTTTAATCAGTGCATCATTACTTCATTAACCATATAAATAGTAAGCATGTGCAATAATAACAGAATAAACCATCACACATAAGCAACACACATGAACACCAAGATTTAAGGTGGAAACCCAATGCGGGACAAAAACCACCTACTGCTGTCTTCTTTTAATATAAGAAAAACATATTTACAATCTTTTACTAGTGCAGACTCATACCAGTACGCAGGCACCCACCTACAAAAGGATACAACCTTCTCTCATTCTCCATCTACTATTGGAAGGGAGCTACAACCCCCTAGCTCTTGTACTAGTTGATCTGTTTACTAGTACGTAGGAGCTGACCTACAGAAGGCTCCAACCTTCACTCATTTTGCAGCTGCTACTGGAAGGGAGCTCCAATCCCCTAGCTCTTGTACTAACCAATCCATTTACTAGTACGTAGGCAACAACCTACAGAAGGCTCCAACCTTCACTCATTTTCCAGCTGCTACTAGAAGGGAGCTCCAACCACCTGGCTCTTATACTGGCCTATATGTTTACCAGTACATAGGTGCAGACCTATAGAAGGCTACGACCTTCTCTTCTTTCTCCAGGGACCACGTTTCATAAATTTTCAGACTAGATACTCTTGGAACACAACACCACAATCTGAAGGCCTTGTTTCATCAAATTTTCATATTGGACCCATCAGTAACATTGAAGCTCAAAATCAATCACCACTACTATACAACCAATCACTAAAATACCATCATCACTAAAGCAAATCACAATCAATCAATCTGAATATTCAGAACACTATCACCAGAACATAGTCACCAGAACACAGAGCAGAACCCAAAACTCTACAACAACAACCAGATCCAACTGCAACTTAAAATATCATATTTCATAATGTATATCTACTTGGATGTTCCGAACTAGCGTGTATATGCGCTTTTACCAAAGTGAACCAGTGTACATATTTGCAAATGCTAACTTAAAACATCACAACTATTCCAGACTTTAGTCATACCCAGATCAGAACATTTACAGTGTAAATCACGCGTTAGCATTCAGATCTAGACTATCCATGATCAAATCACATAATGATAATTAATTTTAGGTCTCATGATCCTGATCCATCATTAGATCTCATCCCCCATCAACCGCTAAGGTTCATCCTTAGTTCAGATCAAGCAAAGCACCATAAACCCATAACATGCATATTTTCTTTTGATCTCACTCTTCATAAGATATTCATTACTTGCACACCTTGGCCTAATGATCTTCTCCTCCTTATATAGTTTTACGCCTTTCTCAATACCTCAGGCCAAAGCTGCTTAGGACCAAATACCTAGGGTCAATACCTTAGACCAAATACCTCAAACCAAATACCTTGGACCAAATACCTCGGACCAAAACCTTAGTTTTCCAACATGTTTGCACTTTTCCTCTTGTGAGAGTGCGTGTATACATATACACTCCTTTTATTCTATTAACCCGCGTGTATACGCTGCTTGGACAAAGTGAACCAGCGTATACTTCTTAAACTACTCTCTTTCTTCAATCTCTGGAGTGTGATCTGTAATCCTTTGCTGTTAACCTGTTGCACTATGAACTATCATCTAAGTGAGTCTCCATCAAGGAAAACACCTGTATCATAATGCCAACACAAGAAGCAAACCAACAAGCAGTATTAATTCTTAAACTACTAAAGTAGGAAGAAGAGATATTATCCGAAGGTCCTACGTTTGAGGTCATTCCCGTAAGGCCCAATCTCTCTACTCCCTCCAATTCTTCAAAACCTGCAACTCATCCAAGAAAAACACATATAGTAGCAGTAGTTCAAAGCATGTTCATGATATAGATGTTAGATCATATACGAATATAAGTATAAAATATAAAATCATACATAAGTTAGATTAAAATATGAATTAAAGAATTAAGATCATAACATCAGGAACAAGACAAAGCTTCTTTATTGATGATTGCAAAAGAATGCGGAAGAATACAACCTGATTCATCAACGGCTCCAAGTGAAACGTTCCTCCGGATCCGTCCATCCCATGCCTCAGCAATCCTCTTTCAAATGCATACACATGGATGCCATATAAAGGAGATGGACATCACAATGAGGAAATAGGAGTTTCCTATAGCTAGGAGTGCAGGAGGCATAGGGATAAATCAGACTTGATCAGGGACAAATTGGATATAATGTCAATATCCTATCTTTCTCTCCCCTTAGGCCTTCCCCATGAGGTGTATTTATATCACCTCAAAACAATTTTTTCAGTTGGGATACAGTTAGGCCACGGGCTCCTGTAGGTAGGCTTCCGGTGTAACCCGTAAACCCCACCCAAAAAATAGGGATTTTATATTTTTTTCATATTTTAAATCATATACGTGGGTTGGGTATAGTTGAACCCGTGTGTGCACGTGTTTTTTGAAGGGAAGAGTCGCATATGGAATTTAAAATAATGTTTTTTAATAATTGGACCAAGTCTGAAGGGAAAGGGCTACCCAAGGCCATGACTCAGAGCATCAAGTATATAAAGGTGATAAATGATGTTATAACAAATGCCCCCTAATATATGAGGTAAAAAGGGGTACATGACGGCCGAAATGTATTAAGTGTATAAAAAGAATCATGCGAGGACTTGGGAGGTGATCACCAGATTCCAGCCTGCCAAACCAATGGAAGAGATCAAAAAGAAATCTCATGTCTGAGGCAAGCATACCCATGCTCAGAGATTGTAAATAATTTCCACATATCAAGCGTAGAGTAGATCCAATATGTATACAAGTACAAAGGAAACTAAGAAATACATAGTGGATCATCTGATCATAGCCGCAAGAGTACATATCAAGGCCATGTCACAATATCACATATAGAAAAACTCATCAATTATGCTGAAGTAGATATCTGATCACTGAAGTCACATAACTGAGCCTCAAAAAGTACGAAGTCAAAAAGTGGAATAATGGTACTGCATGCAACTTGGGTGCCAACATATGAGATGTTGTTGTGATGAGCTGCAACATATAAGGTGGATGGTGTCACTGGAAGCAAACTGGAGGGATTGACAAGTGAAAGAAAAATATTGATTCAACCTGAGGTCTTCACCGACCACTATGGTACATTTTTGCACTATGGGAATAAATGAGCTAAAGTCGAGCATGTGAGAAATCGTTTGATTACTAGTCATTGATGTATACCGTTAACAAACGCGAGATAACTCACCGATAATGATGATGAGACTCAAGGCACCCTAGTACAATCTAACAAGTGCGAATAAATGAGTTGAAGTTGAACACTTGAAAGCATCTATCAATCAATAGACATTGATGTATTCTCACTGTCGATAGCGAAGGAGTCTGCCACTAATGACTGCAAACCCTAAGGTATTGAAAAAGGACTCTATATCTTATTTCCATAGAAATGAGTTGGAGTCAATGAGAAAATATCTACTGGAAGGTAGGAATTAAGGAATCCTACATCAATCCAGCGCGAGTGTAACCCACAGGCCAATAATGTGGAAGGAATCAGACGAAGAAAGATGAAGTAACCATACCGAAGCACATTTCTAGCGTATGCAAGATGTGGCTAGTGCACAACATAAACCCTCTGAACCAACCAATAATCAAAGTTGAAACAGAGGTGAGGAATCCACCAATAGGGTCAAATGGAAACCAAGGTACTACACAAATCCCAATGTGTGATAATGTAAGCTAACGTCGAACACAAGGGAAACCACTCAATCAAAAACCCATGATACTAATCGATGCTGAGCACAACATCACCTATCAATGATGGAAATAGGGCTGGGGTGTAGCTCTATGCCTACTCTCAAAGCAATGTGTCAAAGTCGATAAGAGAAGACCCACTAGCAAGAAGTCAATGGAGACCTTCTCAACCAACACGAGAAAAGGACCAAATAGCTTATGTGATACTAAACATAACTCTGACAGACCAGGTATGGCCAACTGAATATGAGTTAAGAGACACCACTGAAACGCTGAATCAGGTTTACTTCCCTTGAACAAAAGAACAAATGAAATGTGACTATATGGCAGTGTATGATAAGTTTTCATAAGTTTGTCATGTAGGAGGCATAAACAAACTCTCCATGTGATTGTAAGATATAACCAACCGGAGGAATACTAACTCAATAAAAAAGGTTATGGCTCTCCTAAGTCAAACTAAAGCCCATCCCGATGGAGGAAATACTTGCTTTGAGTGATTTATTCAAGGGCGACACAAGTGACTCTTACTTCCATAAATTATGGAAGTAAAGTCCCGTTCCCTCTCTTTTTTGAAATATATAATTTTTTTATCTTTTTCATATTTGGAAAGATTGAAAAAGAATAAAAGAATTCCTATGATACAGTGGAAAGAACAAGTGTCCAAATAAAGATGCGCTAGTTCCTGGGAGGGGAACATTCCTATGTTCGATGCAAGGTGACGAAACTGGTCAATGACACTCAAAGGAATGTACTTTCCACGGGTAAAAGGTGTCAAGTTGCAGAGGCTAAGTGGTTTCAAGGTTGATTTCGTAGAAAGACGGTCAAAAAGTGGCTTATACACGAGTCCAAGTGAAGCCATCTTAAGGCCAAAAGGTACAAATAGTCAACATGCAATGCAGCAGTACAACTCAATATGTGGGAGCCTATAGGGTATAAAGCCAAAAAAATAGAGAAAAAGAAGGAGAATTAAGCTTCATCACAAAAAATCATGGCGGGACTAAGGAGGACTCCCGAGCTTACTGAATATTTACAGCATGGGAAGCATATGTTAGCAAGTATCTAACTAGGAAGCCCATGTAAATGATGTCTCTACCATCATGTCATGATTTTATAAGTCAGCGAGTGAAAATGGTTTTAAGAATTATAACACAATGGGGTTGTCCCTAAGGGAACATATCGTGATATGGAGGATAGAATTCATAATGCAACAAAAAAAGTGATCTTCCCTAACCTATGTGCCAGTGACGAAAATGATACCTACCATGACAGGTCCGCAGTGATGGAATTGAAGCGATAGATTAAATCTGAAAGTCTTCAATTTAACCTGAAAGACAACATATCCCAACACTCAAAGCTAAAAGGTCACAAAGTTTATAAAATATAAAAATAAAACATAAACTTTGTAAAAGTGGGTTTTTAAAAGTTTTTCAAAATTACAAGTTATAAATAGACCTTTTGACTTAACAAACCTCATTTGTTTTGAACTATTGAGAGAAAGAGCTTTGAAGCAAAGAGAATAACCACAATCCACCCCATTTCTCGACCCAAACAATTACCAAATGTCCAGGTAATCCTCAAATTCGATCTTTCAATGAATTTATGTACATTTCGAGCAATTTTTCAAGAATTTTACCATACGAATATTGTTTTTAGATTTTTACTCTACACGTACATGGTTGGGCATATCGAAGTCATGTATGAATAAGACCTAAACGTGACTGTGTATGAAGTGAACCCACGTGTGCGCAGTAAAAATATTTTAAATTATGAATTTTAATGGATAAAAATGCTTGAATTGCAGGATGACTATCACATGGAAGGAAAGAGAGCACAATGCAATAGACAATGAAGTAATGAATGACCCATTGGCATTGGATGCATTGAGAGAGTATGGATTATTGAATTTTTTCAAAATGCCTAATATGAAAACCAACACAAGGTTGTTCGAGATGCTTGTGAATTACTGAGATCCAAAAGAGGATGCTTTTATGATTGATCAAATTCCCTTACGAATTGAAGTATAATATATCTACTTCATCACTGGACTTTCTCGAAGAGGAGAGCCAATTAATTTGCAAGGGAAGACCCAAGGAAGCCTCAGCGTAGATGATTATATTCACATATATTACCCCGGGAACAAAGAGAAGGTAGGGACACATATCCCAATAAAAAATGTGGGGAGTCTAGCCCTTAGTTCTCCTTTCTACCTTTTTTAGGGTAGCAGGTTCAACTTCATTACACCAAGAATCACGTGTTACAATGAGCCTAGTAGTCAATTACCTCACCACAGTATTTGATTGGTGTACAAACCTCCTAATCAATCTAAAAAAGAAACTCACTTCTAACAAAAAGTGTAATACCAAACATTTTGGGTATGGTAACATCCATTGCACTTTCTTCTTTGAGAGTATACCATGGCTTCGACCCAAATTACTCTCTACCATCAGCAACCTGAGGGATCCATGTATAGGTAGATGGGTTGATTTGATGAAGAGACTAGGGGGTGACGAGGTCCCTAGAACAACATTTGATGACGATTTTTTCCTTTGGTGGGAACAACAAGTCAGTGCAATGGAGGACTAACCCTATGCAGGTATGGACTTCAGAGCGGATCCAAATCTATTGCTTCCACCCGACACTGCATGGGGTGCCATTGGTAAAATTATTTTTAAGTTTTTAAATGTATTTGATTTTTTTGGATTTCAAAAATTATGAATTGAAATTATTTTTCATGAGACAAAAATTCTTACAAAATTGTTTGATCATGATACATATGTGGGACCTATAAGACCTGAGGGTCTGCCCAAACATAGGCATCGTGGAAGAGACGCGGAGAGTACCGCAACTGAGACTAAGAGACTCCTCCATACTTTACAGAGGAACTTGGAGAGGCTGACTCACCAGGTACCTATGAAACCTATAGAGGATCTACCAGAGGCTATGTAGAGACGCATGGTAGGCATACCATGAGATTGGGTGTGGCTCTTTCTACAGGTGGCTGCTGCCATCATCTTATTCTAAGATGCACATCTAGGGATGGACCCATAGATATAAACTAGATATGTCCAGAGTTTTTATAAACATGATTGGGCTTAAGCCCTAATTTTGTAGGACATTTTGTCCCGATTTTGTATAATATGTTGAACATAAAACTTCTATCTATATATAGACGGTTTCATGAAGTGATGATCATACATACGGATGATGTTTGATATTTTTTATTTTTAATGTGATGAATGATTAATATGCCAATCTAATGCTTGATTAGCTATGGAATCAACAAATGAGTTTTCTGATCGTGGAATATGAATAAATGTGATAAAATTAAATGATCTTTGTAATAAATTCACTGTTAGAAATTGGCGATATAAATAAGGATCTCTCACATGATAGATGTTGTTTAACTAAGAAACCACCAGTTGTGAATCCAAATATACTACTAACAAATAAATACCAAGAGATATTGTTTTAGATAGTAAGTTAACCACAGAAGTATATCTAGCAACATTATTTGAAGTAGTGTCGAGACATTTGCCTCTTGAAACCAACAACTGACCGGATGGATAGTAAATCACCCACGCTGCGGACGCCAAATTCTGGGTATGTCGACTAGCACCATCGACAAACCCTAAATATACTAGATCATCCATCGATAGCTACCAAAGTAGATCAAAGATATTGATATCGCTATGAAACCTATAGAAAGATATGCACAAATATATACAATATCTACAACCAAGCAAATTCTAGGCAAAAACCTAGGTATAATACTTTTTAGGATAGAGCCCATTTCTGGGCTACAACAACTCGTTTATGTCAAAATAAACCAATCTGTAAGATCCATTTTTTAAGACATTTTTAACGATAAAAGGACCATACCACATGGGTTAAACTTACATGCCCCCAAGGCGTCTTTGTATTGGTCATAGACTAGGACAAGGTCACCTTCAGAGAAAACCCTAGGACATACATCCTTATCATATTGGACCTTCACTCTCTTTTTATGAGCTTCATTAATTGTGGTAGCATCTTGACGTTGCTCGTAAAGATGTTCCAAATAAAAAAGGCATTCTTCAAGACTGGAAGTGCCTGGAAGAAGTTCTACAACTAATTTAAGAGAAGGAATATCACATTCCACAAAGAAGATCGATTCCAAACCATAAAATAGTTGAAAAGGAGTGAAACCTGTAGCAGTCTTAACCGACATCTGGTATGCCCAAAACACAGGATATAACATGATATTCCAATTGGATCGAGACTATTTAATTTTCCTTTGCAGGATAACTTTCAGGGATTTATTCATGGCTTCCACCTGACCATTGACCTGAGGATATTAAGGAGATGAATGCTCCTATCAAAAACCAATCTTGAGAGCCAATTCAGCCATCATCTTGTTCTGGAAATGACTGCCATGGTTGGTGAAAATCTCCTTTGGAATACCGAAGCGAAAAATGACTTGGTTGAAAAGAAACAAGGCTGCTATTTCACCATCATTCACAATAGTGGGCATAGCTTCGACCCACTTAGTAAAGTATTCCACTACTACAATAATATACTTATGATGCTTTTCCGAAGGTGGGTTACAAGTTGTAAAATCAATACCCCACTTTGTGAACGGACCAACGGTAATAATAGGAAAGAGCGGACCTCGATGAGCATGCATTTTCTGAGTATAAACATAACAAGGATGACATTTTTTTACTGCTTCAACACAATATTTGAAAATCGAAGGCCAAAAATACCCTGCACACAATATTTTTTGGGTTGTAGCAAGCCCATATAGATGACCACCATGAGATCCATTGTGGAAATTATTCAGCGCTGAATCAACTCCTTCTAAAGTTAAGCAACGTCTAAGGATTGAATCAATCCCGTGACGATATAAAGTGTCACCGATAATAACATAACGTTTGCTAAGTGACACAATTTTCTTCACTCATCCTTTGAAAACGTGAGAGGAAAATTCGAAGTCTAAAGATACATTATAATATATACATACCAAGGATCTTGTGAAGAAATAAGGAAAATATGTTCATCAGGGAATGATTCCTCATCAACTATTTCTTCTTCACAAGGAAACTTTGAGATTAATTCCGCAAATACTAGCAATTTCTTAGATTTGGCCAATAGGAACTTAAGATCAAATTCTTGTCAAATAACAATCCATCTGTTATATTTTCCCCCAATTACTCACCTACTGAGAACAAACTGAAATGGGTTGAAAACCACCAAGACAAAAGTTTTTCTAAGCATAATATAGTGTCTAAGTCACTGGACAGCATGAACAGTTGCCAAAGCAATTTCTCTATAGGAGAATATTGTAATTCAGGACCTACCAAGCCCTGGCTCAGATAATAAATCACGTGCTCACGAAGAGCATCGTCTTCTTGAACCAAAACCATACTGATGGTTGATTATGTCGCAACGAGATATACTAGAAAATCCTTGCTATAATTGGGTGGACTCAATAATGGAGCAGAGGTCAATGCATTTTTCAAAGCATCAAATGAGCACTGAGTGAAATATCCCATAGAAATGGAACTCCTTTCTTTAGCAATCACATAAATCCCTTTGTAATCTCAGCGTAATTGACGATAAATCTCCTCAAGAAATTGGCTTTTCCTTGGAGACTTTGAAGTTGACGGATGGTAGATGGGGGAGGAAACTGAAGTATTTCCTCAACCTTGAAAGGATCTACATGAATCCCTTCAGTAGATACTATGAATCCCAATAATCGACTAGATGTGACAGTGAAAACACATTTATTCAGATTCAACCGGATTTTATAAAAACGACATCGCTAAAAAACTAATTGAAGATGATGAGGATGATCAATTCTCTTTCGAGAACGAGCAACTAGGTCATCCAAATAAGCTTCGATGATATGTTTGATATCGTGGAAAGCATAGGACATGGCCCGCTGAAAAGTAGCTCCAACATTTTTAAGGCCAAAAGGCATCTTTTTGTATGTAAAAGTACCCAAGGGGCATATAAAAGTCATCTTATGCTGATACTTAGGATGGATAGTAATTCGATTATAACCTGAGAAACCATCCATGAAGGATAAAATCCCATTTCTCACACATTCATCGACAATCTGATCAATAAACGATGTGGGGAAATTATCTTTAGGACAAGCCTTATTTAAATCCTTAAAGTCTATGCATACACGGATCGTTCCTTGTTTTGTATCAACCGGGATTGTATTCAAGACCCACTCAGTCAATGAAACGGGGTATATGAAACCCGCCTTAAGCAGCTTCTCAACCTCGACTTTGATAGTTGCCACTTTCCTAAGGTTTATCAACTGAAGCTTTTGTCGTATAGGCTTCACATTCGTGTAAGTCTTGATCTCATGTTGGACTATTGGTGGATCAATTCCAGGCATTTACTCATAATACCAAGCAAACACATCACAAAATTCTTTAAAAAGATCGATATAGATTTGAATTTCTTCATGGGAGCATTCAACTTCAATGCAAACATTCTCGGTTATATTGGGATTCCTAGAGATGTTCACCGGAATAGTTTTCGAAATGACAGACATGTTTCCTTCGGCAAAAACTTGTGTTGGATCCAAAGGGTTTAAAATTGTGTGAACATCACTAGTTGATGAAGGACTAGACAAACTTGATTCTACTTCATGCAAGTCTGGGAGAAAATATGACTGATGATGCAAATCATCCCACGGCCTATCTATACCCATCATTGCTTCTAGGATTGCTTCCTTAGATGGTAAAACAATCTCAAGGCAGTCCATAGAAGAACTAGAGTTAAGAGTCCAAGCGGGAGCCACATCTCCATCCAAATCCTCCGGTGAAAGAGGAATAAGATCAGAATCTACAGTGTTAACTATAAATTGATAAGAAATTTCAGCTACAGACATAGGATATGCCATTCCACCCACTTTCCCTACTTCTAATGTGGTGGTAGAAGAGGGTAAGGGCCAAGGATCTGAAAAATAATGAGTTTTGAAGAAATCCCTTCGAGAAGGAGCCTTGTACGATGAAATGGAATTTATTCGAGCAATAGGAGAAGGAAGATCGAAAGTACCCATTAATAAGGAATACATTCTGACTCCTAAATTCTCAATAGGTTGCTTGGGATTATTCACTAAGGGAATTGAGGAAGCATAGGATGCAATGGATTCTTTCAAAAAATATTCCATCCGATCAACAGTAACAATTCTCCCTTCATGGGGAAAGCATAGGATGTGAAATAATGATGATACACTGGCATCCATTTCATAAATCCAATTTTGTCCCAATAGAAGATTATAATCCAAATTTGCATCAAATATTTCCACCTCAATATTAACCACCTTTCCCCCAACAAAAATGGGAAAGGTTGGAATAATTCCATGCGGCCTATGACAATGACCATCAAATGCAGTCAAGAGATTAGGTGAAGGAACAACTTGAGGAGATTCGATAGCTTTCCAACATGCAATAGACATGAAACATGTGGAATCTCCCTCATCAACTACAGTTCGAAAGATATTGATCTTTCGATATGTAGATTTAATTTGGAAAGCCATGTGATGAGGTAGTCTCTTCTTAATATTTGACATGTCAAATGTAACAATAAGAGAGTTTTTCGGATCTATAGCCTCGATCACAGTGAGCAACACACTCCTTTGTGATGGACACGACTGGAGTACCTCTAACACAGACATCGCACAAGGGCTTTGAGCCAGATCTTCAATAATGGAGTAGTTCTGGGCAGCCCTAGCATTAGGGTTAATCGTCGAACATTTTGCAGAGCCTTTCGGCATCCAAGGTATAGACTCAACTGCGGGCCTCTCAATATGGAGTGGCTTTGGAACATCAGGAGTGGCCTTAGCCTTAGAGGATTCTGGTTCACCATAATCATGTGATATTGTAGCAACATCAACATGAGAACTCATCATATATACATTTGATGGATTTTCCCCTTCCTGGTTGCCCCCTATGGGGTTTCCAGTATTAGCATTTGGGCCAACGAACATTTGCTGCCCTTGAGGAAAAGGGTTAGTTAGAATTGCGTGGGTGCTAGAAGAACCCTGTTGTACTAATAAGCATTGAGCATCCTAAATCTTAGGGCAAAGATGAGTTAAATGGTCTTTGTTGCACAATTTGCAAGGAAACTTAACTTTCTTTTTGGACTCATTTTTACCCTCCCCATTATTATTACTAGGTTTGTTCACATTACCCTTCCCATCTTTATCTTTCTTCTTACCTCGTCTCTTTTTCTTCCCATCAGATTGTTGATTTCCATTGGGTTTAGAAGATTGGAAATCGTTAATAGCTGAAGGTTGAGAAGGCATAGGCACTGATAGCGATTCCTAAATCAAAGAAGCAATTTGTAAGTACAATTGTTGTAATTGACTTAGCAGGTTAGCCGTGCTATTATTGATCGAACCAATAATCTTGTCTGCATGGGGACCTGGCTTTGATTTGGCTAAATCAATCTTGGATCAAGGAGCATCAGGAAAAATATTCTCAAGAATCCCAGACTGAGAATATATAAGTTCTAATTTCTATGCTCTAAAGATAGCCAGTTCTTTAGTGAATACTCTGGAGAGCAATACATCCTTAGAAATTTTTAGCTGTAAAGATTTTAAAAACTATTCGAGAAGGAATTCATTAGGAATATAGGCTTTGATGAGCCTCTTCCTTCTCTGCCATTCCTGAATATGGTCAGAAATATGAGTTTCCTTATCTTGTTGGAAACTAGACAATAGCTCAGTTCCAGCACCATATCGAACAAGCAACTGAAAATGGTTCAAAATCATAGTAGCCAATTCACCAAATAAAGCAAAGGTACCACCATTAAGCTCTATATACCATTTAGCAGCATTTCCAGTTAAGGTGCACTGAAACAATCTCAACTTGATTGAATCGTCAATTAGAGAGTTAGATGAACACCATAAATGGAATGTTGTTATATGGTCAGCCAGATCCTCCCCAGACTTTCCTTCAAATTTTGGAATATCCAATGGAAGTTTGGTGGGAACCGAAGGCCACACTGGATTATATCGGATGGGATCGTTCATCAATTTTGAGAGATCTAGAAAATTTAGGGTTGCTAGGAATGGTAAGCATGAAGGATCTTGAGAATTTCACCCACTATGAGATGGATTCCAAACATTTTGAAAAGAATATCCTAGATTTGTAGAGGCACCAGGTTTCCAAGGATTGCTCGTAGAAGAAACTGAACCATAAGGAAAACCTTGTGGTTTAGAAAAATTCAGAGTTTGACCAACTCCTACCGAAAAGTTACCATAACCAGGAATATTTCCACTAAGTGAAGTATTAAAAGGAGAGGAGAGCCCTTGGTAAGGGCTACATGCATTAGCAAAGGGAGAAAAATCTTGAAAGGAACTTACGAAGGAGTAAGGCATGTTCCCCTGTTGACCAAAAGAAAATCGATTCCCAATTCCTAAGACACTAAAATTAGGGTTAGTCCATCCTTGAAAAGGATTATAACTTCGACCTTGAGCAGAAAAAGAAAGAGATCTTAAAGAAGGATTAGAATGAGTTATATGACCACTTCCAAAAGGAAAACCTGGAAAGCAAGCTAAAGGACTAGCCATAGAAGTCATAGTTGTGGAAACAATGGATGGGATGGATAGAGGAACTGAGCGAATTGCACTAGAAGGTAGCCCAAAGGGGAAGGAACTAGTGTGGGAAGCAAAAGCTTGGGTGCCCCCACTCAAAGATGGAATGGAGGTAGAGAAAAATATTGTAGTACTAGGAGTGATAGTAGAAATAGCAGTAGTACATACTCCTTGAATTGAAAGAGGAGTATGCTCACTAGAAGAAATCATCGTTGGATTCGTGCTCCTAGCACTAGCCATTGAAGAAAAAGGACAATAAAAACCAGGGATTTCTAGCCTATGAGTCGGGGTCCCAATCTATAATATAACGTCTGGATAATTATGAGGAAGATGGGAAGGATTCACAGGGGACTCAGGAATATCTTCAACCTCAACTTTGTCTTCCAACTAGAGAGGGACCCTAGAAAGGATAGGAGTATCCCTATCCAAAACACGACTAGAACGAGGTCTACCTTGTGAAACTATAGCATGATGCAGAGGATCAATCTTCGATGCGTTCACTGCTATTGATTGAAAATCACCAGAAGAATCGCTCCTATGCCTTCTAGAAGAAGGCTCGACACTCGTAGGTGAGAGCCCACGAAGCCTCTTGGACCGATGAACTGGTCGATCAGCCACTTTTAATTATTATGATAACCTATAAAGACTCAAAAAATTATAAAGATATGGCAATCTAGGATCAAAGAGAACTCACTGAAATGTCCCTAAAGATACAATCAATCAATATACTTTCTGGTATTTCCACTCTGGGTGATTAGGACTAGACACCAAAATACAAGAAAGTGATATAAAGGACATTCCAAAGATAGTTTGGGATAATTACGGCCCAAGCCTACAAATGAAGGTAACATAAATAGTTACGTTGACCTCCAATCAAAAGCCTTTTTTGGTGTAAGTACCAAAGCTTCGCAAGGGAACCCTCCAAAAGTACTAATGAGAGTGATACAACGTCTACCTCAAGTACCACTGGTATTCCCCCCCACAGTCACGTATGTGGTCACTAGGAAAGGAAACTAAGGTCACTAGTCCATATCGCCAGCCGAGCGGAACAGTATTTGGTCAATATCCAACAAGTCGGAGAGGGGGTATCTCTCTTTCCTACCTTCACCCGCCCTCATGCTTAACTTCCAGAAGAGAAGAGATTTCTCGGTCAACTTCATGACACTGGATTTCAATCTTTTAACTAAACTTCTATGTTTAAATTCAGAGTGGTCTTTGAGAGTTAACTCTCCACTCGCCTATTCCAAGGCCCTCATATGACCTAGACAAGTTGATGTTACTATGAAAAATCAAAAAATTCTAGTTCATTTTAAATTTAGCGCTTGATTTTAATGGTTTTTCTTAGGTCAAGGGTAAAATGGAAGTTCAACTTTATAATGTTATGGACGCAAAAGAAATCAATAGGAAACCTGGCTACATGTGCATGCAACTTTTTTTCTTCGATGAAAATAGATTTATACAAGGTTCTACAAACAAACTATGAAAGCAAAAAATTATTTTTCTTTTTTCAAAACACACGCTCACACACTCAAAATCTACAAAAAAACTAAAAAATCTTACAGTGCAACTATCCTAATGCAAAACTAAATGCTTAATGCAAGATTCTAAGGACTACTCTTAAAAAAAAGAAAATGTATTCCTCAAAATGATAAGGAGGCCAAACTTGACAAAAGGAATGTTGGGAAAAATACTGAGAGGGGGGTTGAATAAGTGTTTTAAACTTTCACAATAGTAATTTTCTTTTTCAAACTGTATAAACGATTTTACAGAAACCAAACATCATATGTCCACGACTATAATGAATGAAACCAACATGTAGATAATAAATAGCTAATTCATTGTATGTTGAACTTAAATCAGAGTGTGATGCATTTACTAAGTAGTAAACAGATGCAGTAAGAACAAAATAAATCAACACACATAAGCAGCACACATGAACACCAAGATTTTTCAGGTGGAAACCCAATGTGGGAAATAACCACCATTGTTGTCATCTCAATCTTCAATCTTCTTATTATTAAAAGTGTTTACAAGTTTTGTACTGGCGCAAACTCTTTCCAATACACAGGCATCCACTTGCTGAACGCTAAAACCTTCACTTGTTTTCCAACTTCAATAAGAAGGGAGCTCCAACCTCCTGGCTCTTGTACTGGCTAATATGATTACCAGTACATAGGCGCTGGCCTATAGAAGGCTACCACCTTCAATCATTCTCTAGGGACCACGTTTCGTAAATTTTCAAACTGGATACTCCTGATACACATCAACACAATATGTAGGCCACGTTTCATCAATTTTTCAGACTTGACCCATCAGTAACATTGAAGCTCAAAATCAATCACCACTGCAATACAACCATCAAACACAACTGCATCAACCAATCACTGAAGCCCATCAACTTTAAAGCGAAACACAATCAATCAATCTGAACAGTCAGATCACTATCACCAGAACACAAATCTGAACTCAGAACACAAGAACCAATTGCAACCTCAAAAATCATATGTCAAAATGTATATGCTGCTTTAATGAGGACAACCTGCATGTATACGCCACTTTCTGTAACTCAACCTGCGTATACCTCTAAATATACTAAATCATAAAACTTATTAAACAAATGCATTCTAAAGATCTATTATCATATTACAGAGTTCTAAACAGATAACAACAAAATATCACCCTTTTTACTTAATCAATGAGTCAACCAGACTCAATCTTCTTATACAATTATTTTAACTTCAGATCTAGTGAATACATCATTGACAAATAGAAGTAAAATAGTAGCACTGATCATATAGATTAGTCATTTATGAACAACAAGCCTTTCTTCTACATACGCTACTTGGAAGTGTTGAATCCGCGTGTATACATGCCTTCACCGAGGCTAA
Source organism: Pinus tabuliformis (assembly GCA_031772625.1). Lineage (NCBI taxonomy): Eukaryota > Viridiplantae > Streptophyta > Pinopsida > Pinales > Pinaceae > Pinus > Pinus tabuliformis. Next base: position 20,451,041 of record CM062811.1, read on the forward strand.
TCTGCATATAGATCTGCAAATAATGACTTATAAATTCGCAGCTTTTCAAGGCTTCAGATATAATCAGATCATAGAATTTAAAGAATTAAACATGCGTTAGCACTCAAATCATTATTAGATCATACAATGATAAGTGATTTTAGGTATCATGATCCTGATCCAACATTGTATCCAAGGGTGCACAAGATTTTTCAGATCTATATCATAACCATAGCCCTTACAAGACAACATATACTTCAGATAGAAGTATTCATGAAAAACCCTTTCACTTGCACATTTAGCCCTTTGATCTTCTCCTCCTTATATACTTAGAGCCTTTGTCAATACCATGAACAAAAACAACACTTAGAACCTATGGTATTCTTAGACGAGATAAAGTAACATTATTCTGCTCAATATTATGGGCTAATACCATGGTATGGACCCTTGGTATTCTTTAACCATAATTTTCCATCCCATACGCGCTTTTCCTTCTATGAAATTGCATGCATACGTATACACACCTTGTATTTTGTGTACCCGCGTGTACACGTGAATTGGACTAGGTTAAACAACGTATATAACTTAAAACATTCTCTTTCCTCAATTTCTTGATTCTGATTTGTAATCCTTTGTCCCATCATCCTGTTCTTCTGTGCCATTACTCTGTTAACTTTGAATTGACCTGTTATAATGTGAGTTGCCATCATACATCACTTTATCATTTCTGAACTAACCTATGGATACATATGGTTATCATATATGTGAGTTTCCATCAAGGACAACACATGTACCATAATGCCAACAAGGAAGAACAAATTCAATCACAAACTCTTCCCAAAATCAAGCGAACTCAACCTAATGAAAATACTTCACACTTGCTCAAAATGATACGAAGATAAAAAACAAAACCAAAATGGAAAAAGAAAGGCAACAAAGCAATGCTTTTATCTTTTTCTTTTTAAGGACACAAAGAGTTTTCGAGAAAACAAAAACTACTAAAGGCTTCAATATCAAATTCAAGCATGAAGAACCTCAAATTTCACAAGCCACAGAAATCATAAGCATGATAAGACTTAAAGTGAAAAGAGGCTACAAACTCAAATAAAATGATCTGAACAACAACATACAAACTCCAGCAAACAAGAAAGAATTCAAGAAGACCAAGAAAACCTTTCAAGATTGCAAGAAAAAATTTCTCAAAAACCAAGGAAAAACCAAAAATTTAAACTTTCAAGAAAGCAAGGAAAAGAAATACAAAGGCTAGGTTATAAATTAATTGAAACCGATTATCTATTACAAAGGCTCAGAACAGCCAAGAACTTCACTGAGAAGCCTTGAACCCAAACACAGAAACCAACACTTTACCAAAAAGAAAACCCTAGGTTGACTAGGTCTTTTCACAAAGAGAGATAGGAAACTGAAAATCTACAAAAAGCAGGACTTTCCCAGATAATAAATGACTAAACATAAGCAATAAACATGAGGAAAAACCCTTTACTAGAATCAACGTTTTAAACATTCATTCAAAACCAAGCATACGTCACTATGTAGTGACAGACCCGTGTGTATATGCGATTATTCTCAAGGAAACACGCGTATGCGTGTGTTTCTTTGGAAAAAAGCGCATGTATGTGCGAATGTGTAAAATAAAACTCGCATATAGAAAAGTCAATAAAGAAAAATAAAAAATTTAGGTCTGATCCAAAAAATCAGATTTTTTGCTGAGGTTGCAGATAAGTCAAAGACACTAGAAAAAAAAGAAACCAAACAAGGAGTCCTAGATCATAAAAGAAACAACCCAAACTAGGAAATACTAGAAGTATTTCCCATTGGAGTCGTCAATTCTGTTATTGGAATAATACACCCTAGGGTATGGGTTGAGCACCCCAACAGAGCGAAGGACATACACCAACAAGAAGCAAACAAACAAGCAGTCCTAATGCTTAAACTACTAAAGTAGGAAGAAGAGATATTATGCAAAGGTCCTACATTTGAGGTCATTCCCGTAGGGTCCAAACTCTCTTCTTCCTCCAATGCTTCAAAACCCACGACTCATCCAAGAAAAGAAGATATACTAGCAGTAGTTCAAAGCATGTTCATGATATAGATGTTAGATCATATAATCACATAAGTATAAAACATGAAATCATACATAAGTTAGATTAAAACATGAATTAAAGCATTAAGATCATAACATCAGGAACAAGACAAAGCTTCTTTATTGATGACTGCAAAAGAATGTGGAAGAATACAGCATGATTTGTCCACGACTCCAAGCGAAACCTTCCTCCAGATTCGTCCAACCCAAGCCTCCAGAATCCTCTTTCAAATGCATACACATGGATTCCATATAAAGGATATGGAAATCACAATGAGGAAACATGAGTTTCCTATAGCTGGGAGGGCAGGAGGCATAGGGATAAATCAGACTTGATTAGGGAAAAATTGGATATAATTTCAATTTCCTATCTTTCTCTCCTCGTAGGCCTTCCCCATGAGGTGAACTTATATCACCTCAAATAGTTTTTTCAGTTGGGATATAGTTAGGTCACGGGCTCCTGTAGGTAGGATTTTGGTGTAACCCATAAACCCCGCCCAAAAAATAGGGATTTTATATTTTTTCATATTTTAAATCATATACGCGGGTTGGGTATAGTTGAACTCGCATGTGCACGCGTTTTTTGAAGGGCAAAGTCATCTATGGAATTTAAAATAATGTTTTTTAATAATTAGACCAAGTCTGAAGGGAAAGGGTAGCCCAAGGCCATGACACAGATTATCAAGTATATAAAGGTGATAAATGATGCTATAACAATTGTGGCCTTCACTAAAGAAGTTGTAAATATTGATCAAATTGTCATGGAGCCCTTTTCTCAAGGTCAATGTAACTATGTTAACCTAAATTCAACCCCCATCCATAAACATTATCCTAATTGGTGTCATTAATGGTTTGACTACTACATTTGTGTTTGATATTTTGGAGACTCGAATCCTTGGAAGTTATTGGCAACACCTTGGGCGAATTTGTCTAGATTAGAAACTCCACAAAAGATAAAGTGATCACTACCTTATTTCACATGTGTATCTATGTATATTTTGAGTAGACGGTTGTTAGATCAAATCCATTGGAGGTGTGGTAATCATCATTAAACATAGGTGTAGACTATGATAATATTGTGTTCCATTGTATCATTTTCTTTCAACATGAGCACCTAGTGGATTCATACCCTAAGGCAACAAGGCACAAATGGCCTAGTCATCACTTTCCTTCATGGTGGAAGAACTAAGAAAACTTAATGCTCAATAAGGTGGATTCTTCTAAGCCTTTTATTAGCATTTCTAAGTTTTTTCTTACTTCCTCCTCTAAGATTTGCATTACCACTTCTACAACCCCTATTACCCCATTTATCAAAGGGGTATTTACTTTGGGTCTTTTTGGCATATCTTGTCTAGTTTAATGAAGACGAGTCGTTGCTTTAAGTTTGGGAAAAGAAAACATGAATTCAACTTCTTTAATCAAGATAAATCTTATAGTTCTTAGGTTCCTAATGACAATGATAAATAGTTGATGGTAATTGATGTCCTTGATGCCCGTAAAGGTGAATGGAGGTTGATAAATGTCAATAAGTAGATTGGCAAGAAAGGAAAGCTAGTTGGTGCATGGGTTGTTTCTCCTTCTTCTTTTTTATGACTATAACATGTAGGTTTATTTTTTGTGAATCCATGTTAATTTAATTATGATCAAGCAAATTGTATGTTGTTTTTTCTAGCTTTAGGATTGGATATGTAAAATAAAGTAATATTAATGTTTCAAATATGCAATAAGAGATCCATTTTAGGATGAGAAAGAGAGTGAATAATACCACATGAATAAATAATGAGGAAAAGTAAGCTAGTAATTATCAATATATATGAACGAAAATGATATTTATGGGCCTAGTTTGAGCGTGTGTTGGCATAGGCTAACACTTGCTTTGAGATTGGAATAACTTGTGTAGGTTGTAGCTGACACTTTCTTTTCTATATTAAATCCCTATGAGTTGGATTCAATGGGAAGTGAGAAAACCAAAAACATTACCTCCCAAAAACTAAAGTTGATTTTTCAATAGTTTTATCATAAATGTAATTTATAAAAGTTTCCAATAGAATCATAAGATAGTAAACTATTTCTCTCAAGGGGTTTTTAATCCAAGGTTTTCTTCCACACATTCTTTTGCTATGATTTCAAGGTGAAGAACATTGTGAATGGAATAAGAATTCTACATATTTCCATCAATCCAATGTCTCAAATTTCCTTCTCTATCTTATATTTCTAGGAGGAGTTTTCTTTCATTCCAAAGATGTCATCCTTCCCTATTAATTGCAGTCCCCCTTATCAAGTTATGACTTATTTTCTAAGAATTCTACATTACAAAACAAACTGAAATTCCATGATAATTTTTGGATACTTTTCAAAAGAATGTAGAAATGGCTTGTCAACGCACATTGAAAGAAAATCATTGGGTTGTGTAATATAAGATTAATTTATTGAAAAAATCATAAAGCGTTACATCAAAGAAGAAAACACATTTTTGCAAGTATTGCAAGTGTATAAGTGATTCAAAATAGTATTAGATATTACAACAAACTAAGCAACAATAGTCTATACAAATATAGGGAGAGAGAATTATTTGTTATTGACTCCATGACCCAAGGTATTTTCATGATGTTGTTCACCCATCCTAATTATAAAGATTGCATTTCCACGACCCTATTGTTGTCTTTATGTCTCAACTCTAATCAAAAGTCACATGCAAGGAACGTTTAAGTGTCATTTGTTATGAATGAAGACAGAGTGAATAATGTGTTTTCCAGTATAAGGAGTGATCAATAACCTACCATAGGTTAGTGAATATTGGTGGAGAAATTCCATGTTGTGCAATAAGATACCCAATATTGTTCTAAGAGAAAAAATTAGATCACAATTATCATGTATTAAGGATATACTATTGTTGTTATTCACTATAGGTTAAGGGTGTGTTACAGTAGGGTTCTTTCCTTATCTAAGTGATGGGTGCATATGAGTTAAAAACAGGTGAGGCCAAGGTGATATAAAGTGAACTGTGTGGTAAAGGAGTACTTTTGACCTTTCTTAGTCCTATATCATTATGCATTTGGTCATTGTGGAAGTGATTGCATGCAAGTGAGGGAAGTGCATGCTAAATAAGATCTTTTTGCATGTCATACTAAAACGTTGATCCACTCTGGAAGGAAAACCAATATGGTATTAATGTTCTCTTTGGAATTGTTTCAACATTTAGTCATAGCATTCATGACTTATTGAGTCCATAAGAAGGCCCTTTTTCTCATTATATTGAAAACTCTTCATTGAACCCAACTAAATCTATGTTATGAGCCCTCATTGTTAGGTACTACTCCTAAGAGATAGGGGATAGTCATTTCCATCCTAAAAAGAGCCCTTATCTCTATTTGTCATCATTGATCCTTGAAGTAATCTAATATTGTAGCAAAATGACCCACTTTCTAGTCACAAATTTGATAATAATTGCATTGAAATTTTAGGTATGATTAAGGTTCCAACATGATCCAAATTCTATACATGGTGAAATGATTCCCTTGAAGATTTTTCCCAATTCCGAAGTTACCTAGATCAATAAAAAATTGGTTAGAGTACCAAATTGATGAAAAATTTACCTTCCCATATCATTCAATCCCTGCAACCTAAGGGAAGTTTGCTACAACATTAGACTACACCTTCATTATCTAGAATATGTAGGATCCATTAACTTGCAAACAATACCAAAATTGAACTTACTCTTCAAAGTGTTAGATCTCCAAACCCAATGATGAAAATATACAATCAAAGAGGAACAATAGTAGAGAATGTAACTCTCTTGTATCTTTTTCAAAGTTACAAATAAATATATATTTATGTTATAGAAAACAACTACGGAAAAGTTTAAGGATGGAAATTTATCTTAAATTTTAGGAACCTTGACAAATATTACTAGTCCCTAATATGCAAACTATAAAATGTTTGGTCATAATTTTGTAAAAATATTCAAAGTTATAGCGATGTTATATAGTTTCTATAAAATTTTGGAAAATTATAGATAAACTAATTTTATCCTATAAAATTTGGGCAAATCATGTTTAGGAAAAATGAAAATTGACCAATGTTCTTTTCTTTGAAAAAAACATGGAAAATTAGCCCATTTGCTAATAATAGACTTAAAATTTTCCAAAAAAAATATCCAAGATACACATATGTTAAGTGTATTCAACTTAGTAATTAACATTTATTATGATTAACTTTATATTTCAATATTATCACTTATCATACATGTTGTTTGTTGGTGCCAGAATACACCATCCCTAAGAAGTTTGTCTTCAGGGTTCCCAAAGACAAAGAAGGCCCATGAGCATCCAAAGGTCCCAAGTAAAGCTGCTAACAAAGGAGCTCTAATGAATGTAGAAAGACCAGGCCAACAAGGGAAAAGGCCCCCCAACCATGCGAACAGAGTGCACCAGTGGGAAGGCCATGACAATAGGTGACACCAACCCATGACATTGGGTAGGCATAGTAAAAAACTACGTGTGCACAAATCTGACGATTTGTGCAGAGGTCGATCAAATGACCCACGCAACTCTACATTAGAGGAGAATGAGTGGAAGCTCCTCATGTCCTTCGCGCCCCTCCTTGATTTTCAACGAGTTGTCTTTAGTGAGACGTTTTGGAAGCTTTTTTGGTGGGTTTTTCCGGTCTAATTTCTCTAAAATTCGACAAGAATTTATTGAAATCACAAGCTTGATGGGTAACCCCTGCACAATCGAAGTTCCCTTGATCCAGGTGGACATTGGTGGCCACCGGCCAAGTCCACTTGGACCCCCACCATTGTTTCTTTCAACTTTTTCAGTTTCCTTAATTGTAGCACAGTTTACTATTTTTAGCAGTTTTTCGGGTCCTGAACTTTCAAAGCCGTTTTGAGGCCTTAAACGGCGTTTTTTGGGAAAACTGGGAGCAACATGGGTACATGGACTGATGTTTTTCTTACCAACGTTTTAGTTCTCGAATAGATCTTTCTAACAAGATATTGTGCGCATCAAACGGAGGTCGTATGCCAAAGTTATGACCCTAGGAAGTTGATGTACCAATTTACCCAAACGGGGCCCACAGTTTGGTGTTTCATCTTCTAGGGTTAGGTTTTTGGATGTTTAGGGTTTTCCATTGTTTCTCAACAATAAATAGGCCTTCAAGCCTCATTGTAACATAGTTCAAAGGCATGTAGCCACCACATCTCTTCTCAGAGATAAGCTACCATCACCCTAGCTGGTTTATTTCCATTTCTGTTTGTAAGCATATTTCAATATTTTACATTAATGAAATGAAGTATTATTTCCACTACATCTTTGTGTTTATGGTTATCTCTGTAATTTGTTGCATTCTTGTTTAAATCCGGATCAGTGGTATCAAAGCGGTCTGCTTTTTCTCTGTTTTTCTTTGCATGTCCCCAACGAGGTCGAGATATAAGGAGTTAGGGCTTGAACTGGTCGAACCTTTGTAAGACCAACCTTGTAAATCCCGATGGCCTCCCATGGAGGATGAAAAGAAAGATGAGTGGGCAGGAGATCCCATCAAAATCTTACTCGAAGAAGCCCTCGAGCAACAAAGGAACGCAATGATGGACAACTTTGCCCAGATCCTTCAATGGCTACCCAGGGGTGATGCATCGGCTTCCAACAGATACTCTGGAAATGCCACACCATTTAAGGTACAAGTTAATTTTGAAATCCCCATATTCGAGGGTCAGATAGATGCAGATGCCGTCGATAAATGGTTAAATCTGCTAGAGGGTTATTTTTCTTTTCATGATTTTTCCAGTTGGGAAAAGATTATTTTCGCTCTTCTCAAAGCAACCCCCCATGTCAAGGACTGGTGGGAAACCTACTGCGAGTAGAAGGACGAAAGCACAGGCTCACTATTTTCAGCTGCACCCACTTGGAATTCATTTCGGGATGCCAAAGGAGCAATACTACCTTGTCGGAAGCTATGAGGATCAATACATAAAGTGGACCACGCTGCGACAAGGAAGGGACCAAGACGTGCCAAAGTTTACCAATATTTTCCATACCCTTCACACAAAGTTGGGTATCAAGGATTCAGAGCAGCATTTTATACTCAAATACCATGGCTGCCTGCACAAGTACATCCAGGAAGAAATAGAATTATTGAACATCTCCTCGCTAGGCACGACATACCGATATGCCATCAAGGTCGGGCAAAAGTTTAAATAGAAGAAGTGAGACTTTGGATCTGCGAATCTGAAGCAAGGGAAAGGTGCCCCTAAACTGCAGAACAAAGGACAAAGCTAAGGTGGGGCGGCCCAAGAAAACCCGCCAAAGCTGCAAGCAAAGAATAGTGTTGCGAAGCCAAAAAACGACACGGGAAAGTGGTGTGAGTTCCATAAGAGCTTCACTCACAACACAAGTGAGTGTCGGGCCAAGCAATCACTGGTGGCCGAGCTAAAGGTTTCAAAATCAGATGCATGTTCCGACTCTGAGTCAGAACCCGACAAGGGGAATGACAAAGGGAAGCAGATTATCGATGCGGAGCCTAGCACCACCATTGCCACCATGAAGATCGAGAAGGAGGAACCCGAAGATCCAAAGGAGGAGGAGCATCTCTTCCACTCCCAGATGTGGGTAAAGGGCTCCCCGCTACAATTCATTATCGACAATGAGAGCCAAAAGAACCTCATTTCGGCAGAGGTCGTGAAGCGGCTGGGCTTACCAACCATAGCACATCCACAACCGTACACCATCGGGTGGCTTCACCAAGGACGGGATCTTCACGTGAGCTAGCAGTGTCGCCTTGCATACAACATCAAGCCCTTCACGGATGAGGTCTTGTGTGACATTGCTCCCCTTGAAGTTTGTGATGTATTATTAGGACAACCATACTTGTGGAAGCGACATGCTGTGTATGAATCAAGGCCCCGTGTTGTTAATGTTACTTTGGGAAATAAGTTGTACAGGATACCGGAGGTAGCACCGCCTACTGCCATCTCTTTGGTTACTACAAAACAATGCAGTAAGCTCATTTCCAAAACTAGGAAATTTGCTTTCCTGATGATACGCCCTCAAGGAAAGAATAAGATGGTGGCCACGACCTCTAGACAGGGCTCCTCTACACGACAACTACAGATGGACAAGGTTGTGGAGGAGTACGAGGACGTCTTCACCTCCCCTACAGGGGTTCCTGTACACTGTCAGGTCAAGCACTCCATCGATCTGACCCCAGGTGCGCCGCTACCCAATGGACCAATCGATTAGCGCTCCGTTCTGGAGAATGATGAAATCAAGAGGCAGATTCAGGAGCTGCTGCAGAAAGGTCACATCCGTCCGAGTTCATCGCCCTGTGGGAGCCCGATCGTGTTGGTACAGAAGAAGGATGGGACTTGGAGACTCTGTATTGACTATTGGGAGTTGAATAAGCTCATTATCCGTAATAGGTACCTGATCCCACGAATTGATGACCTCTTGGACCAACTGAAGGGGGAAAAATATTTCAGCAAGATTGATTTGAAGTCAAGATATCACCAGGTACCAATCGAACCCTCTGATGTGTGGAAGACTGCCTTCAAAGCCAAGGAGGGCCTTTTCGAATGGCTGGTTATGCCTTTCGGATTGACGAATGCTCCTGTAACCTTGATGAGGCTAATGGATGACATCTTGTGGTCATTCACCAACTCATTTGTAGTGGTATACTTGGATGACATCCTGATCTTCAACCAGAGTTGGGAAGAGCACCTCCACCACATCCGACAGGTTCTCCAAACACTACGGCAACACAAGTTATGTGCCAATTTGGATAAATTCATTTTTGGCATGACCCAGGTTCAGTATATGGGATACATTATTGATGAACAGGGGGTGCATGTGGATCCATCCAAGATCCAAGTCATTCAGGATTGGCCATCTCCAACCACTCTGACAGAGCTCTGCAGCTTTCTAGGTCTTGGCAACTTCTACCGTAGGTTCGTGTCGGTATTTTCTCATATCACTTGGCCCTTGAGTCAAGTCACCAAGGGAGGAGCGAAAGCAAAATTCTTTAGGTCTGAATCTCAACAGAAGGCATTCACAAAGTTGAAAGATTGCCTCTGCTTGGCACCAGTGCTCGCATTACCAGACTTGCAACAACCAATTGAGGTCGAGACAAATGCCTCTGACTATGCTATTGGGGCAATCCTTACTCAACACGGGCATCCAATGGCATATCATAGTGAGACACTTTCAGACATAGTTCAGAAGTATCCCACTTATGACAAAGAGATGTATTCTGTTGTGTAGGACTGCCGACAATGGAAGCATTACATTTTGGGGAAGGAAACGGTCATCCACACAGACCACTGACCCCTGCAGTTCATATAGACCCAAGGGAAATTGCAGAATGATCGCCATTAGAAGTGGTCCACATACCTGCAACAATTTCATTTGAATATCAAGTATAAGAATGGCAGCACCAATAATGTTTCATATTGCCTCAGTCGACCACCAATCATGGCGTTAACCACCGTGCTCAACTCTTGTAGGCACAAGACTTATGATTAACCACTTCTCTACAAAAGCGACCCAGAATTCAGCCACACATACCAGACACTCTTGGAGGGTCAGAATGTTCCAGATTTTCACCTCCAGGATGCCCTGTTATGCCACCTGGGTCACCTTTGTGTTCCTTCAAGCGAGCGTGCCAAGATGATTTAGGAAGCACACTACAGTCGGGTTGTTGGGCATTTTGGGGTCGAGAAAAAGGTGGTAGTACTGCAGAAGTATTTCTATTGGTTGAATCTTCGACAGGATGTCAGGAAGTACATCAGATCATGCATTTCCTGCGCCATTGCCAAACCGACCATCAAGAAGCGAGACCTCTATACCCCGCTGCCTACCCCTAGTCGACTTTGGGAATCCATCTCCATGGATTACATGTCAGGCCTTCCTTCCACTAAGCATGGAAATGACTGTGTTTTTGTGGTCGTCGACAGGTTCTCGAAGATGGCCATTATGGCGGCCCGCAAGAAGAATATCACATCAGAAGCCACTACTAAACTCTTCTTTGAATGAGTGTGGGTACACTTTGGGATCCCACAGTCTATCATCTCAGATCGAGACAACAGGTTCCTCAGTACATTTTAGTCCAGTCTCTGGTTGATGCTAGACACCAAACTCACTAAGTCCACATCCTTCCATCCTCAACTTGACGGCCAGACAGAGGTTGTCAACAGGATGGTCATACACATTCTGCGCATGTACAAATCAAAGCATCCATGCACATGGGACGAGAGCCTCCCCTATGTTCAGCACAACTACAACCAGGCTCTCCACATCTTGACTGGCCACAACACTTTTCAGGTGGGCTTGGGATTCCAGCAACTATGTCCCATTGATGTGGCCATGCCATTTGTAGCTACTCACGTAGATTCGGCTCATGTCTAGTCCGAAACAGATAAGGCAAACAACTTCATTGAGCACATCCAACATATTCGCCAGCATGTCCATGACATTTTGGAGAAATCAAATGCCAAGTACAAGCAACGACATGATCAAGATTAGGTGTCACACAAGTTTTAGGTGGGCGACAAAGTTTGGTTGCATTTGCAAAAGGAACGCCTTACCGGAGCCTATTGGAAACTCAAACCACTCCGATATGGTCCTTACACCATTACCAAGGTTGTGGGAGACAATGCATTTGAGCTCAACATTCCCCCATTCCTTGGCCTGCACCCAGTGTTCAATGTGGACTGCCTTCGGCCATACTTTCCACCATTACTAGACAAATCCGACATTGCAGAACAACTCACACCCAAAGAGTTAAATCCAGATTGCATGGAACAATCTGCAGCTGATTGGATCATGGACACATAGATCAAGCACACTCGCCAGCAGAATATCCAACTGTATCGAGTTGTCAAAGCATGCCAACTCCTTCACCAGGTCAAGTGGCTCACCAGGGACCAAGTTCAACAGAAGTTTCCTCATCTCATGGAGGAACTCAACGCAATGGGGACCAATGCTTCCTAAGGGTGGAGGAATGATCCAGGTGGATATTGGTGGCCACCCGCCAAGTCCACTTGGACCCCCACCATTGTTTCTGTCAGATTTTTCAGTTTCCTTAATTGTAGCACAGTTTACTATTTTTAGCAGTTTTTCGGGCCCTGAACTTCCAGAGCCGTTTTGAGGCCCTAAACGACGTTTTTTGGAAAACTGGGAGCAACATGGGTCCATGGACGAATGTTTCTCTTCCCAAAGTTGTAGTTCTCAGATAGATATTTCTAATGAGATATTGTGCGCGTCAAACAGAGATCGTATGCCAAAGTTATGACCCCGGGAAGTTGACGTACCAATTTACCCAAACGGGGCCCACAATTTGGCGTTTCATCTTCTAGGGTTAGGTTTTTGGATGTTTAGGGTAATCCATTATTTCTAAACAATAAATAGGCCTTCGAGCCTCATTATAACATGGTTCAGAGGCATGTAGCCACCACATCTCCTCTCAAAGATAAGCTACCATCGCCCTAGCTGGTTTATTTTCATTTCTATTTGTAAGCATATTTTAGTATTTTACATCAATGAAATGAAGTATTATTTCCACTACATCTCTGTGTTTATGGTTATCTCTGTAATTTTTTGTGTTCCTATTTAAATCCGGATCAACCCTATGGGTTTTTCAGGGTGTTGAATCCATATATACAGTTAAAAAACCATTTTAAATGACAAATCAAGATTTCAACTCAAATTTTTCCACCGGATTCCAACACTGGAAAGTCCAAAAATTCGCACTAAAGACAACTTTGATTTGCAAATTAAAATCTTACAGTAACACCATGGGCGCCGCAACAAACCTCATGCTAAGCCACCTTACCTCCACACTACATTGACACGAGATATCCCACCCCATGCCACATTTGACCCATGCCACCTAGCATTTGACATGTGGACTCGACCACGTCATGCTAACATCATCATGACATCAACATGACATAAACCTTAAAAATACCCAAATCACACCCCACCATGTGTTAGGCCCAAATTTTTTGTTAAAATGAGCTTTGGGCCCATTTTATTTGTCATTATGCATAGCTCAACCTCCATCTCACCCTTTGTGTACCTGTCGAACTTGACAAGCTTAAATCCATCCTTTGTAAGCTTAGATTCAAATCATAAACTGTACATTCTCTTCGTCATTTTGAATTTGACCCAGTAAAGCCTTCCACAAACTAAATTTTAAGCTAATTCAAGAAATAAAAGAAACCCTAGCCCTTTCCCATGAAGAAATGTGCAACCGTTAAAGAAAATTCATTTTCCACATGACTTGAGTTGTCATTTCTCAAAATTAATCCATTTACAGCCTCTAAAGCCCAAAGTTTGACAAATTCTAGATCAGTTTACCCAAAAATATTCAAATTCAACACCTACCATGCTAAAAGCCAACGAAACTGAACAATTTTAAACAAAATCTCGTTTACCTACGCATCACTTCCACATTCACTAATTAGTCCCACTCACAAATATGATACCTTGCCTCACTAAGCCTACTAAATTTCCCCTCAACATGTCTTGCACCCTAAATGGCCACCTCACACGCTCCAAGTACCTTTGAAATATAAATGGTTCAAAAGGCCAAATAACTAGTTTTCTGCGATTAGGATGTTGATGTTAGAGATCCCCTTCTCATCACCTATGACATGAGGAAGGAAATACAAATAATACAAATCACTTTTGATTCAATTGGTGACTTCAACAATTTATCTGCATCAAATATAGTGCTAGCAGTGGTTCCATGAGTTTACAATTTCCCAAAGATGATAGGGTTGTGTGCCAGTAGGTACCTACCAGATCAAAGAATTATCACATCTAATCAAGGAGACAATGCAGTTATAAAGGTTACACCATAATCCATTGCAGCCATGTTATCATTTCTGGACAGGATAGTTCTGGAAAAGTTGGACATGGAAGTATTGGAAGACTAATGGAGGGGCCTCTCAGTAGAGGTTGAACAACAGATGATTCATGAAAGTTTCAAAGAAGGAGCAGTTTCCCCTTCTACTTCCCCTCTTTACCATGTCACAGTCTTTTATTCTATGTATGAAATGACCTTATTAATAATCACCCAAGTTCTTGGTAGAAGCATTGATATCCTAATAAATGAGTTGGTTCTAGGTCTCCTAGTCACTTTGTGTCATCCAATCACCAAGGCATGTACCAAATATAATTTCCATCAGTTTCTATCCGATGAGATCCATACCCAGCTAATAGATTATGGAGAAGATTAATATTTACATTATCAATCATACCTAGTCTATCTCTTTATCCATCAAAATTACCCATACCTTGAACACCTAAAGCTCAACATGGTCAATGAGAAAAATGTCATTGTCTCTCTTCGAGTGGCTTCCCCTAGTAAGAAGACTCGAGAATAACAAAGGTTTATTTAATTATGTGTCATCCTTTATGCCCATTATGTACACTTTGTTACATGGTGAACCCTTGCCCAAATTCCCCAAGTTCCTTAGAGACACATTGCAATTTACTCCTGATACGAGTGGGTGACTGGTATCTCTTTAAGAAATACACTATCATAAGAATCTATGGATTTGAAGTGAAGCCATATCAGCTATCAGCCTTTCCAACTCACTGCATCTTCACATTGGAATACATAAGGCATAAGTTCTATAGTGACAATGTACATTTCGCTTCCTAGAAGGAAATTGTGACTTTCCATCTTGCTCATGAAGTGGGTCCATTTGTGGTGAGAATAAGGAGTGCCTTGAGTATAGTGGAAAACATTCTCAAAAGCCTTGATTTCCTGCAGGCAGAAGCATGGCAATATGATCCTCATAATATTATATATGAGAAAAGAAGGAAAAAAAGAGAGAAGAACATAAGGATGATCCTAATCCCATGATAGAAGATTTTGCTAACAAATCTACATGGGAAGAGGTCAAGGCCATCTTACTCCATGTGGAATCAAGCACCTCCCACCTCTCGGAATGGAAAAGGAGTGATTTAGATTCCATGGACATCAATAAATGGGATGAACATAACCCTATGATGTTTAAGGGGAAACAAGCAGAATAAGAGGATGAAGATGACGAGGATGATGAAGAAGAGAACACGAAGTCTCAAGCCCTGGTGTTGTAAAATATACAATTGGAAGAACTAGCTAATCCAACCTTCACTATTCAACACATGGATTTTTCCATGCCAACACCAGAAGCAACAAAGTCAGGTGAGACCTCGAACACGAACATTGAACAAATGTCCATTGTGTATAAATACCGAGAAATGGGAAATAAAGCATCCAAGGAAAGAAAAAAAGACATAAGGGTAGCTAAGAACCAGCCACTCCCTAGCCTACAAGTGAAGAGTTCCTTCGACGATGAGAAAGGAATTTTTAGAATGGAAATTTTTCAATCCGAAGTTTAAATAGTCAAATTTATGGCAGACTATAAGTTTCACCAGATGTCCCACTAATTTACTAGGCTAAGAACCATCCACTCCCTAGGCTGCAAGTGAAGGGTGCGTTGCACAATGAGAAAGAAATTTTCAGAATGGAAATTTTGCAATCCGAAGCTTAAATAGTCAGATTTATGGCAGACTATAAGTTTCACCAGATGTCCCACTGACCAAGCTCCAACAACAAACATCATGGAGCTGGATATGCAAGTCACCCTTATGATGCATAGGACAAATTCCACTCCCAAGATTCTTCAATAAATGTACAACAAGGTAAGTAGCTAGCTAAAGTATGATAGGATGGGGTGAAAATGGAGGAAAATCAAAATAAAGAATTTGGAAGACAATATCACTCACCTGGATGTAGAAAGCCCTGTAGATTCGCAAGCTCATGGAATTTACTAAAGAAAAATACAAAAATCTACTTCTACTCTTTATAGCGGAATCCCATAAATATTGATGAAAACAATATGAACAAGAAGATAAATCAATGGCACATAACACAATAAGTTTTCCCAGGGAAGGCTACAACTCAAAACCCCTACTATCTATACTGCAATAATCAGAAATCCAAGATGATAATACAATGATGATAATACAATGCTTGTTCTCACAAGAACAATCCCATCACTCAGTATGATCAATCTCCTAGCTCACAAGCAAGCTCAAGACAAACCTTAGCCTCTTCTGCTGCTCTCCAAGCCCCTATTTCCTTGTGCTCTTGGTCAAATAATTTGGATGAATACAATATGCTCTGCTCAACCTTGATCTTAACTTGCACAAGTATTTCCCGTCCTCTACCTGATGACTTCCTTTGGCCAATAATTAGCCAAATTTCCAAGCCTCCAAGCTTCTAATTCTTTGCACAATTCTTGAGAGAATTAGCCTGTATTTAAAGGGAAATTCATCATCCATAACTGTGCAATCCAAAATTAGGTCTTTCTCTAATTGCATGCATGATATTTATAACTTAGTAAATCATACAACTGATAGTACACTATCCCTGCACTCTAGTCTCAACTAGGTCTTTCCCAGAATCGACATGCATGAGTTTATGATGAGGGAATCTTCAATTAACTAGAGTGACACTTGTGGATGCACTAGTGCACCAAGTGACTGTTAACTCTCTATTAGTTCCACAAATAGTTTGGAACTAATTTCACTGAACTTGACTTAGTAAATTGAGTTATCTAATTACAACTCACAATTAAACTCATCATGGACCCCTAAAACTTAGGGAGAACATATACATGACTTCTGAAAGACTTCCATCTCGAAATTCCTAAGTTAACTAAGTCAAATTATCTTAGTTAACTATTACAAGTTGATATGAGAAAAGAATTACAACTTTAATTCACAATTTAATTCAAGGAAAAATTGAATTAGAATTTATGGATTCTATTTTTAACATTTCTTGTTGTTATTTTCAACACTCCCTCTCAACAAGAATGGAATTCAACTTGATCATGATCCTGAGCCTTTGGAATGTTCTGCATGCAACACTTCTCTCTAGTGTTGTTGCTACAACAACTCTAGAAAAAAAAACATCCAACCTGAATCAGAATGATGCTTCTATCATCAAAATATCGGACTTCTCTTGCCTCTGCTGACTAAAAACTATGCGCTTCTATTGACTCTACCTTTCTACATTGTTGTCAACCCTTCTCTACACTCTTTAGTATTTGACTTCTCTAGCCTCTATCACTCTGATCTCTAATTGCATCAATCCCACTTATTCCTCCTGCTACTATGTACTTTAGGCTCCCGTAGCAAGGTATAATCCATGAGATAAAGCCTCTCAATGGATTCTGCCTAATTTCAGCCCTCTTGGAACTATCACTTCACATCGCCCCACCTCAAACCTAGAAGTATGGCTGCATGTGATCCCTCTTCCCACTTGGCTCAAAATTCCCCCCTACTGGAGGTCTCTGCATGAGTGGACGCCTCCATTCGGTCTCCTCTCGAATTCTCTAATTGTGTCTGCTCCACAATTGTCTAAAACTGCTTCTTCTCTACTAGAGTGGATCTCTCCACTCGTTCTCCTCTCATCTTCTCTAGATGTGGCTGCTCCACAAATTCTTGAAGTTGCTTCAGAGGCTTCTTCTAGGGTTGCATGTTGAGAGGTAATTTACTCTCCCTCTCAACTACCAAGTCTCTAACCTTTGCCTTGCTCCTCAAGGCTTTGCAAGCATCTTGAACCTCAAGAGCATATAGGCTCTTAACCTGTGCACCGATTTGTTTCACCTGTCTCATGGTGATGTGTCTAAGGAAAACCTTTCCCTTACTAAAAGCCACATCATAGCCACGATTTTCCAATACCGCGACTAAAAGAAGATTCTTCTTTAGTCCTGGAACATACATCACATCTATGATCCTGAGAGGGGAAACAGAATCCCTCTGAAAGGTAACCGTACCTATCCCGATAACTCTATACCTCTCATCATCTCCAAAATCTGTGCTTTGCTTGAGGTCTTTCTCCTCAAAATCACTAAAGAGATCTCTATTCCCCATCATATGGAATGAGGCACCACTATCAAGATACGATACGCCTCCCATGGTAGTGCCGACTGTGCATGCAAAGAGTGAGAAATCAAGTTCGAATTGTGAAGCTAGAGCTTCACTTGTTGCCGCAACTGTTGGCTCCTTCTTTCTTGCTTTCTTCTATGGGAATTTCTTGGCATAGTGCCTGTGCTCATGACAGTGAAAACACTTAACCTTCATCAAGTCCATCTTCTTTCCACCCTCCTTGCCTTGGGACTTATTTCCCTTTGCCTTCTTTTCCTTTCTCACTAAGGAAAAATCCTCTTCCACTTCCTTGGAAGGGGTCCCATCTCTAGTGTTACTCCTTATCTCCTCCTGCATCAAATCTGACCACAGTCGTTCCCAATCTAGCAGCTTCTCCCAACCATTGACAGAGTCTTGATAACTATTCCAACTTTTTGGAAGTCCTAGAAGAGAAAGACTCGCCATATCATCCTCGGAAATAGTGATTCCAACACTTCCAAGTTCATCACGACATTGAGTGAACTTGGTCAAGTAATTTGGAATTAAGTCACCCGCCTCCATCTTGATTTTTCAAAGTTTATCTTTCAGTACCAACTTCCTTTGGTCACTACTATTCTGGAAAAGGTCCTTCAATTCTTTCCACATAGCATGCAGAGTTTCCTTCCATGGAGACTTGAGACAATGTGATCTCGAACTCCCTTAAGAATTATCTACCTCGCCCTTGCCACACACTTCTTACATTTGGCTAGATTCTGAGCATCCGATGCTGGTGGCTTAGGAATGTCTTGATCAATGAATTCTTTCAAGCCATTATCCTCCAACACGGCCTCCATTGTATCTTTCCAGGCTATATAATTTGAGCTACCATCCAAAGCATACTCGAGCCGCAAACCGTAGAATGCCATCTGCCGATCCTGAAGTATGAAATGCAAATTCAAATTTCACCTGTAACCCTGAACTCAAAAATTCGAAATCTCCTCTAATATATTGAATTCAACGTCGATACCATGTAGAAAATCCTGTAGATTCACAAGATCATGCAATTTACTAAAGATAAAGACAAGAATCTACTTCTACTCTTTACAGTGGAAGCCCATCAAGATTGATGAAAACAATATGAACAAGAAGAAGATAAATCAATGGCACATAACACGATAAGTTTTCATGGGGAAAGCCATGGCTCAAAACCCCTACTATCTATATTGCATTAATTAGAAATCCAAGATGATAATACAATGCCTGTTCTCACAAGAATAATCCCAGCACTCAATATGATCAAGCTCCTAGCTCACAAGCAAGCTCAAGCCAAACCTTAGCCTCTTCTGCTACTCTCCAAGCCCTTATTTCCTTGCGCCCTTGGTCAAATACTTTGGATGAATACAATATGCTCTGCTCAACCTTGAGCTTAATTTTCACAAGTATTTCCTACCCTCCGCCTGATGCCTTCCTTTGGCCAATACTTCGCCAAATTTCCAAGCCTCCAAGCTTCTAATTCTTTGCACTATTCTTGAGAGAATTAACCTGTATTTAAAGGGAAATTCCTCATCCATAACTGCGCAATCCAAAATTAGGTCCTTTTCTAATTGCATGCATGATATTTACAACTCAGTAAATCATAAAACTGATAGTACATTGCCCCTGCACTATAGTCTCAACTGGGTCTTTCTCATAATCGACATGCATGAGTTTCTGATGAGGGAATCTTCAGTTAACTAGAGTGACACTTGTGGATGCACTAGTGCAACAACTGATTGTTAACTCTCTATTAGTTCCACAAACAATTTGGAACTAATTTAACTGAACATAACTCAATAAATTGAGTTATCTAATTACAACTCACAATTAAACTCATCTTGGACCCCGAAAACTTAGGGAGAACATATACATGACTTCTAAAATACTTCCAACTCGAAATTCCTAACTAACTAAGTCAAATTAACTTAGTTAACTATTACAAGTTGCTATGAGAAAAGAATTACAATTTAAATTAACAATTTAATTCAAGGACAAATTAAATTAGAATTTCTTGATTCTATTTTTAACATTTCTTGTTACTATTTTCAACATTGGACACACACCCTTGGGACTTTAAGAAATATAAAACCACATTGGAGGACAAGGACAGAGAGATTGATGAAATAAAAAAGAAATTGAAGACCTTGGATTCACACCCTATGCAGAAAGATGAACTTGCACTAGCACAGAGGGAAAATTAGGAGTTGAAGGAGAAGTTGCGTGATATGAGAACAAAGAACAATGAGTATATGGATTAGATAAGGCTACTAGAGGCACAAATTCAAGGGATGAGAGAGAAAACAAGGGAGACATCTCAGTCTCACCAAACACCTGACACTCATGCTAAGCAGGTTGAATCTATGGTAATTTCAGAGGATGCTAAGAAGTTATAGGCTTTGCTCTCTAATCGAGAGCAAGAATTGAAGAAAAAGGAAGGTGAATTGGAATTCAAAAAAATGGAGTTATATCTGAAGCAGGAGGAGTATCAAAAAATTGGAGTAGAATTGGAGGTACTAAGGAGAAAACACCTAAGAAAATCTTCATTTAAAGCTGCTAGGACAATAATTTGGGACAAAATAATTAAAATGGTGGATAAAAATTAGGAGCATATGTAGTTGTTACAGGAGGAGACAGATGTTGTCAAAAGGGATCACAGGGAGATGAACATAATAAAGAACAATATAAGAGAATTCCTTGCCAAGGCTGAAGCAATAGTAAACTTCCTGAATCATATGTCTAAGGAGGATATTACAAAGGAATAACTTGATAGATAAAAGTTACTTTCAAGAGCTAACCAAATAAGAGGGAAGAAAAAATTGGTAACGTAAGTGGATAAGAAAGCAGGGGTACTCTTAAAAGTGGTGCAAAGCTTAAAAAATAGATGTGGAATTCTACAAAATAAGAAGTTCCCACTACTCTTTGATGGAAATGGAGATATATATCCCAAGGAGTCTCTAATGAAGAGTTTGATGGAAATGAGGAATTATCAGAAAGGTTTCATGGAAGAAGACCACCCTCTTCAATAAAAAGGTATAGTGAATATGGATGCAAACTATTTTGAACTCTTGTTTATTTTGAAGACCATTTTCAAAGAACAGGGTCAAGTTGATTATGTTGCAGTCACAAATTTATATGGACTCATTTTTTTTTATTTTTTTTCTCTGTAAGACTAGGCTAATTTATATTACAAAAAACAAAAATTACAGCAAAATTACACCAGGGCCGTGGCCCTGCATATCCAGCGAGATTGACTCCATGAAAGACCCTTCTGAGTAGCATCATTACAAAATTGAATCGACACAGTAAGCCTGTAAACCGCCACAATGGATATGTGAACTGACACGGTGGATTGACAAACCGACACAATGGACACATTGACTGACACGGTGGACACAAAATCCGACATGGATGACACATAGACAGATAGACAAAGAGAGCAGTAAATCGACATAGAGCTTGAGAGGCAAACAAAGAGTTGCTTTCCTGGCAGCAGTGAACGGATTGACAGCGGAATTAGTCCTCATCGGTTGTATGGGGCTCCTCCTTCGCCGGTCCTTTGAGCTTCTGCGAGACCTCCATATCCTTCGCCTGCCCTTTGAGCTTTTGCGAGACCCCCATTTCCGAGCGCAGCGTCCTCTGAACCGGCTCACTAGGGCCTGCTTCCTCCGCTTGAGTTGCTGGGGGTGAGTAATTTTGGGTAGGCCTCCGCATATCGACCGCGGGAACCTGCATATCGACCACTGGCACGCCCAAATTGTCCAGAGGCCCTCTGTGGTTATTGCAGTGTTCCACCATGACTGAAACGATAAGAGTATTGTTTTCCAGCGTACAAGGAATTCGATAACGAACAGCCGGGTGCTCCAAATGCCCGCATTCTGGAATTTCTCCCCACCCACGCACAGTGCCGCGTCCAACAGGTCTGTTCGAGCCTCTGATGTGCTCATAAGCAATTTCCGCCGAGGAGGAGGGCGAATTGACTGGGCGCTGGGTGGCAGAGCGGCCCCTAGAACCTCCCCTACGACTGCTCATCCTGGGCCTCTCCCTCTGCATTGTCAAATTAACCTTCGGACCAGAATCCCACGGAGTATTTGTGCTCTGAACCAGGGAATGTTCCTCCTCTGCCAACGTCTGCTCGGAATTCTTGCAGGAATGAATCCAGGCGACCAGGGGAGCGTAAATAACGAGCGCCATTTGCCTCGAACTCAGATGCACAATGAATGCCCACTGAACCAGCCATAAACCCAGCATTGAAGCTGAGTATGCGGAGCCTCCCATCGCCTTTATTGTCTCTGCGGTCGGGTGTGTCGTGGCATGTCCGGGCTTCCGACTGCCCACGTGACGTGCCCCTTCCGACACCTGCCTATCTCGCCAAGTCACCACCCGCATCCGGGATATATGGACTCATTTTAGATGCACAAACATGTGACATTATTTTTGGAAAATAATGGAAGTTGTTGATGGACCTTTACAGATTGTCTACTCAAAGGCCCCATGCTCCATCCCAAGTTGGAGAAGTTATGCCACAACATCACCTATGGAGGCAAGTCCAGTTTTAGACTAACACAACAATAACATACATGACCTCAACCACCGTGATTGGCACAACCAAGGTGGACCCCAATGGTTCCCTAGCCAAACTATGTGCACCTCTAAGTCAACACATAAGGAAGGAAGAGAGGAAGAGGCCCACTATAGCCAAGGTAGATGGGACCCACCCTACAACTGACACGTTTATGGAATTTTCTAGAAGAAGTTAGTTAGAAAATAATTGGCAGTTTTGTAAAGATTCCTAGTGGTTATTTAATACAAATAGTTGTTTGTGTTGATACTTGAGAGCCTATATCGGCCTCATTTTGATGTAAAAATGGAGGAAAAATTCTGATGTAAGGAAACTCTATCAAAAACATTTTGAAATTGTTGGGACATTTTGAAGTTGTTGTAAGGGAGGAATTCTGAAGTATGTCTTGGGCTGTCAATGCTTCTTTTCATGTAATTCTGAAAACCCACCTTGTAATTTGAATTTTGCTCAATATTAATACAATTGCATAAGTTTTTCATGGCAGATCATGTTGTAAACCTGATGTTATATGGAATATGAATGTAATTGTTTGAATTAAAGAGAATTATGAATATGTAAGATTGTTTTCTTTAATTTTTGAGGAATTTATCAAGATTTCATGGAGTATATTTGTTATTTTAGTGACTTTCACATGGGTTAAATGAAATGGCATAAATTCAAATTACTGTGTTTCTTATAGCTGAATTCTTAATTGCTTAGTTGTTCCTTTGATATTAGTAGGCTAAGAATGAATTCTTAATTGCTCATCTTAGTTTGGTGAAATATATTCTTCACATTTTCTAATTTCTCATCAAAACCCTATGTCAAACCCAAGGTATATGAATGCTCTAACCTGAAAACATGTGGAAATTATGCCCAACAACATTTTACAAAATGGTAGTATTTTCATACATAATTTTACAGCAAAAACAAAATTCATGAAAATACAAAACAAAACCTGATTTAACTTGTTGAAATATGTTCTCTATATATTTATTTTCTCTTGTTGAAACTTTACACCAAAACTAAAATGAAATAATGCTTAAAATTGAGAATATGCAGAAATGCACTTGGAAGAATTAAATAACATTTTGGTGCTTTCATACACAGATTTTCCAGCATAAAACGAAACTAAAAACAATAAAATAAAATCGGATTTAGATGTTCACAGGCTCTACATTACAGCACAATAGTGTGACTTTGAGCCCCAACACTTCCCTCATTATTTATTTAAATTATCCTGTACTTTATTTTTATTATAAAAGACACAAACATTTTTACATTTACTGTTTAAAATAATATTAATTAATTGAACTTTTTAATATAAAAACATAAACATTTTCACCTAGAATAAGTGCATTTTTATCTTTATAGCATATTACACCATAATCACATTTTATATTTATTACAAATTATTTTATTTAACCACTTATCATATAAAATAACATTCATTAATAAAACTTTAATTAATAATGACCTATTACTTTTTCAAAATAAAAATAAAAATAAAAACAACTTTTTGTATAACCACATTTTTACTTTTATTACTAACTTATATCTTATAACCATTTTTACTTTTATTACTAACTTGTATCATATAACCATTTTCTATTTGAAATAGCATCAATTAATGGAACCTTTATTGTAACCTTTATTGATGGGTATCCACTATTCCAAAAAATTATCATACATTTAACATGATCTTATTACACCAAAGTGTTTTCTTTGCGGGGTTGGGTTAGGCAAACACTATTCAACCCAACCAATCCATGTGTTGTAATTTCGTTGTCTCTGTCAAGTAAAAAAGTGACATGTAGAAATATTTTACACTATTTTCATCCCTTCATTCGTAAAGGGTTCAAGTCTCGTTTACTTCGCTGGAGATAGGGACAATGATGAAAATTCTCTGCGAGTAACTGCAATTTACAGTGTGGAGGAAGACGAGTGCAAGCTTCTTCAGTTTTGACTGTGTGATTTTAACTAATTTTATTTTTGTGATGTGTGAAGGGGAAAAAAGGATGAAAAGGAGATTATCATATAGGATGGTCATGTTTTGTAGATAAGCTCACAGAATAAGATGGTAGTAGCATCTAGTAGAGAGGTGTCGCAAAGGCGAACAGTCGTGGGTGGGATACTTGAGGAAGCTTTGACTACATTCTAATGCTAATGTTGAGTATCTCAACGAGGAGATGGAGGACGTGGTTCTTACCGTCACCATCCCCAAAAGCAGGGAAAATTTTAGGGGCTAATATTCGCCCATGGGCTAATTTTCTATACTTTTTCCAAAAATAAGATTCGTTAATTTCCATTTTTTTGTAAAAATGATTCGCCCAAATTTTATAGAATAAAATTATTTTACCCTAAAAATCGCCAAAAAAATTATATATAGGCTATATAAAAATATTATAAATTTGAATATTTTTACAAAAATATCTCCAAACATTTTATAGATTTCATATTATGGACTAGTGGGATTGGCCAAGGTTTTTAAACTTTAAGATAAATTTCCATCCTTAAAATTTTCTCTGCCCAAAAGAACCCAAGAATAGACTAAGCTCAAGATTGTTGAGATTTAGAAATGAGGGTTATGCTATTTTATCAGAGTGGCTATTGATCAAATCCTGGTATGTTTTGTTATTAGTGTTTATCAGAGTGGCTATTGATCAAATCCTGGTATGTTTTGTTATTAGTGTCGTGACGTGTAGCACAAAAATATCCCAAGGGTTTGGACATTAATTGTTGTAAGTACTTGTTGTATATGTACGAGGTCCATGAACTTGATTAATGCCTATAAATACATGTTGTATTTACGAGGTTGAGTGACTCGCATAATGTTTCCCTAGCAAATGATGAGTATAGTCATAAGGGTATCACTTTGTCAAAGTATTTTTGCATCTCAATCCATATATCTCATTTGTTTGAAAATAAATTAAATAACTTAATCCTATCTATTCCCACAAAATGTAAGGTATCGTTATGATAGTAGCCCAAGTTGAAATATAACTTCTCAAAGATAGCATGTATTTTTTTGGTTGTTTCAATTTTACTGAAATCATTCAACTTTTGGTTAGAATATTTGACATAAAATAACCACATCAGTTATGATAGTAGCCCAGGTCGAAGTATAACTTCTCAAAAATAACATGTATCGATTTTGGTTGTTTCAATTTTAGTGAGATTGTTCAACTTTTGATCGAAACTTTGACATAAAATAACCACATCCAATATCCCCAAAAGTTATATATTCTAATTTTTTTGGTAGAACCTTGGACACAGAAAATATCCTTGTCCACCAAAACAAACACATACAATGTTTAACTTGTTGCAAAAAAAAATGACTGGAAAATTAAGAAACTAGATAATATATTCTACAATGCCCTCATTTCATAATATGCCCCACTTTTCATTTTCGCAGTACATTATGGGGTTTCCATTAAATTTCTTTTAATATAAATTAATCCCTGGATTTTATTATAGAAGTATTTTAAATACTTTGAATTTACTAGAAGCATTTCAAACGTAATTGTCACAAATGACTTGAAAATTAAGAAACTAGATGATATATTTCAGGATGCTCTCATTTCATGATATGCCAACACTTTTCATTTTCGTTGTACGCTATTGGGTTTCCATTAAATTTATTTTAATAGAAACTAAAAGCTATGATTGTTTTATAGAATAATTTTAAATATTATTAATTTCTTAGAAGCATTATAAATGTAATCAATTTCCCGGAATACAAAGTATATTGTAATCAAGATTTTGTATCATAAGTATTCCAAATGTAATTAATTTCTCTAATCTTGGTAAAGGAAGAATTATGGGAGATTAAGTTGCATGGTCATCCATTTGGAAATAACTTTAACTATTAATTTGAGACATATGTTTTTGGTGACTATGAATTGATTGATTGGGTATTAAGATATTATTTTAAATATCCTTAATTATGGGCAAATAATTTGTATAGTGGATTGTTTGCTTTGCATATTGTATTGATTTGAGATGTATGTTTTTGGTGACTATTGATTGATTGAGTATTAAGGTATTATTTTAAATGTATTTAATTATGGGAAATTAAGTTTCATAGTAGATTGTTTGCTTGTTTTCTTTGCATATTACAATTTTCTTTTATTGTATTTATAAATATAAATTGGCTGTTGTTTTCACATAATCTATCTATAGCACTCTTATGAGAGTAATTTATTTTTGGGAGTGTTTTAACATGTAGTTTGCCCTCCTCCTTATAGTTGGCTTCAATGCAAAGAAACCAACTATTTCTTCTTTTATTCTTCACCCAATATCAACCTTCGATGGTGCACCTCATCTCTGATAATAATTCTAATTGATAAAACCCAAAACATTAGCACCGATGAGAATTTTTCTCACCTCCAACAAACAAGATTCCAAATCACATGGCCTTTACAGGATGATTATCAATCTAGTGTATACACCAGAGGAAAATGTTACTTTAACGATTTTGATTTTGGTTTTGGTTATAGTTTTTATTCTAATTATTCTAATCTGCATAATTATGAATTTAGTTGTATTTGTAGATTTAATGATGTTTGTAAGTGTAATTTCTCTGGTGAGAATACCCAAAACTTATTTTTATTTTACCACTTCACAATTTCTATTAACGATTTAGGTTTCCTCTCGTAAAGGAATCTCAATTGAACCAAGGATGGATTTAGGAATAATGGCAAGAAATTATTTCTATTTAATACTATTAATTACTAATACATATATTTAATTAGAATCCATGTTCTCATAATTACATTGTTTAACATTATTTGCATCAACGTTTTCCACATAGTGTGGTTCTTTTATCATAGTAGTGGTTTCTTGTGTAGCGATATGTTGTCAATGTTGTTGTGAGAGAGTTTCCAGTGATGAGGGGCAGACCATTCTAGAGTTTATGGACCCTCTCGACTCTGCGCCTCCCTATGTGGAGAATTTATTACATTATTATTCCTCACAGGTACTGGCTAGATATTTTTATATAGATCAGAGCTTACACAAACAATTTAGTTGACTAGCTTGGAAAAGGAAGTTTTGGAACAGTTTATAAGGGCAAGCTTTTGGGTGGTTGCTAATAATTATCAAGATTTTTGATGAATCAAAGCATAGTGAACAAAAATTCATTGTGGAAGTGGCTATAGTGGGGAGGACCTATTATGTTATGTTGAAAAGTGTAACTAGGTTCGGTCTTCATAATGACATGTAATTATGATCTTTGTAAATGATGAAATGAAAGAAATAAAATTATTTTTGTATCCTTGCTTCATGAGTTTCATGAGCAAGAGATTTTATTTGTTAGTGGCTCCCATTGAGAGCTTTAGGATTTATCATTAAGTCAAAGAGTCAATGTTATTTATGAAGACATCTTCTTGAGCATGAGTCAATATATCTATGAGGTCTATTAAAATGTCTAACAACCCTCCAAAAGACAAGCACATTCCTCTCTTGAAGTCGGCCCCCAAAATGTATGGAAGAACACAAGTCAGTTCACAAATAAAAGACACATCCCTTCATGTATACCGGTCGACTTATTTATGGGAAGACTACTATAAATACGTGGCTATGATCTTTGCAAAAGTACAGTCAACAACTCGGCTATCTCTGAAATTTTCGGAGGTCAACATAGTTCAGAATTCAATTCTCTCTAATATTTCATATTGATATCACATGGAACATTTTAGATATATATAACAGACCTAGCAATCTGTGAGATTCTCGATGGATAAGGCAGAGAAGAGTTCAGATCATATTCAGATGAGCACAATGAATAGGTTGGGTATAATCACAGAGAATAAGAATACACATCCCTCTGTATTTCGAATGGATAAGCATAATATCAAGTTTGGATTTCCTTGATTAGTAGTTCGAAAGGAATAGACTATCTCATTAAATGACTCAACCTACCTTACAGTGAAGAATACCTTATCTTGGTATCACATCAGAAGACAATAAGGTCTCATTGACAACATGACATTTTGTTGTATCTACAGTTTGTTGACATTGAAGTATCATCTCAGTGATAAAAAAAAACCATCAGTGTCAAGGCAATGGTGAAGCTCTTGGTGTCTAAGCAGTAATGAATATCTCAGTATCAAGGCAGTGATGCAGATCTTGCAGTGATAAAGATCTCAATAATGATAAGAAGGTTGAGGACTTGTGTCTAGGTCTTGGAGTGGCTAATAGGTTAAGGGTCTTGGTCTTGGCATTCATCAATTGGAATCTCTATAAGAAGAATTTGTGTGGGTTTTCCTCTCAAAGAGTGAGAGGTTTTGGCCCTGGCTTATAGCCTATATGATGTGTCTCTTGTGTATTTATGTTCATGCATTGGTTACTATTTTATGAAGAAGGAACACTAATAATCTAACGTGAAGAAGATACTAATCTAAACAAGTAAAAATCATTCACAAGTAGTCACTAACGAAAGAGAAATACCCTAATGCTAATGCCCTAGATTTCTCAACATGGTATCAGTGCTAAGGCGTTGAAGTCAAAGGAAAGGCATCTAATCAAAGAGACATTCAAGGATCAAGTTTCAAAAAGGGCATCAAAGCAAGTTGAAGCTTATCAAATCAAAATATCAAGATCTACATTGAAGAACCAGACCCTAGATCAAAGAATCAATCTATAACAACAAGAGCCTTTGTTTCTATAGTCGTCATCAAAAGGCCACAAAGACCCTCATCAAGTTGTCTACAAGGCAAGATAAGTTCTAAGGAATTTTAAAGATGAAGATCACATCATCTTGGAAAATGTCAAAACCCTAGAAGCATTTTTGATATACACTACAAGAGAAGTCGAAGTATGTTGAAGGCAAGAAGGCATTGTCATAATTTTCAAGGTTATAAAGTAAGCAAGGATTCTCTCCTCGACCTTGAAGAATTTCATCCAAGGAAGCAACAAATCATTCTCATCAAAAGAAGCAACCTTCACTATTGAAGAAAGGATTCTTCATTTGGAAGAAGATCATCCAAGAGGGAGCACTAATACATCTTCTTCAACCATCATCAAAGTGATCAAGGTGAAGATTTCATTTTCACTTGTCAAGTAAGTATCTTTCATTTATTAATCAATTTGATAAAATGACTTCGTATTTGAAAGGAGATCTATAAATTGGATGGGTCATCGAAATCCCTTGCATGAAGAAGGAGGGTAGACATAGTCCTATAAAAGTTGAAGTCATTGAACATATCAAAAGGTCTCCTCTGAATTCATGGAAATGGATACTTATGAAAGATCCCCTCATATAGCAATATTGGAGACATCAAGAGGATGCATATGATAAACTCATTCTCTAAAGGTACGATAAAGAAGGTCACATGAATTAAATCTGATCTACACAAAAGTAAAGATATCAAAGGATGAAGGATATCTTCATAAGATCTCATCTACAAGATCTAGGAAAGAAGATAATCATCATTGATCTATAATACACTAATTGATAATCAAGATAACAAATATCCATGGGATAAGAAAGTTACCTCATTCAACAACCTGTGATTTCTATGCAAAATAGAAGAAGACAAGTTGAAGGCAAAAGTGTTGAAGGTTAAGAACTTAAACACTTGCTGGAAGGAAAGGAATTTTGGAAAATTATGAAAGAAGAGCATAGCTGAGATTAAATGCTATGAATGCAAAGACTATGATCATTACAGGAAAGATTGTCCTTAGGTTAAGAAGGAAAATAAAAAAAAGAATAGAGAAAAAGTCCATTTCACCAAAGAAGTGAAGAAGGCCGAAAGAAGAAAGTCCAAGGAAGAGAAGCATTAGAAGCAAGAGCTCGTGACATCACCACAGGGAAAAATGAAGGACCACTGGAACAAAATCTATGGTAGTCAACTTTGAAGGATATAGCTCTTGGTGACCTCATTAGAATATCAAAGGAAGAAGTCATCTAGGACAATTTCAGGGGATGATGGTATGGTGACATAAGAGATGAAGCAGATCAAGGGGTTGAAGATCTTTTCAATCAAGGAAGCTGTTGAAAGAAGCCTAGATGACCTAAAGGTAAAATGAGGTATGTAAGCTTGTATTTAATATCATAAAGTCATGTCGTATGGTTGCAGGCAACAAGGATCAGTACTTCTATTTTGAGAAGCATGATCAAAGGAAAGGAATCTCCTCCTATGAAAGAATGTTGGAAGGCATGAGTCACACTAGATGAAATCAACATAATATGTCCTCACATAAAGTATAAGGTGGTTGATTACAATTGACGAGCTCTAATTGGGAGTCCCTGGGAATTACGCAATAGGAAGAGAGTGTGATAATATGCAACAAAGGAAGAAGGAATTCAACATCCAAAGTCCAAGAATATTTGACTAGAAGATCTCCCAGAAGGATGTGAAGACTCTGATGGAAATCGGAAAAATTGTTAGGGTCCCACCCTAACCCCCTTATTTATGTCATGGGATCACGTCATAGTCAAGAGTCAATAAAGCCCATATTAATATTTGTAAGTGATTAACCCGCAATTAGTGACGGGACCACAGTTAGTTGCAAATGGGTCGTAGTATTAGATAGATGGTATTAATAAAACCCACGGTATTGGCCCATGGTATTGCATGTATGAGTCATATATAAAGGATAGAGACTCCCTGCGAGGAGCATCGTGTCTTATTTTGTAGTCGAGCTCTGCTCTATTGGAGGTTGCCCCCTCGAAGAGGCAAGTGAACATTACTCTCTGAATAATAAAATCATTGCTATTTTGTGTTCTGGGTATCTTTTCTTCGCATATTCTGTATTTGGGTATCATTTTGCAGGTTAAGAGCATAACAAGTGGTATCAGAGCACTTTCCAGGGCCGGTGGGATCTCCAATTCTTAGCAAAAAAAAAATTCGGCTAGAGACGTGTTCCGGCGTCTTTAAACCACGGGATCTGTCGTTGAGCGCATAAACCTGCGGATTTGGGGAGGCATGCACGCAGGAAATACAAGAGGCGGTCACGTCTGTTGGACTCCCTTGTAACCCCTGTGGGTACCCCTTCGAGTAGTAGCGCATTAGACAGAACCGCGCACGGACTGTCTTCCACGTACCCTCTGGGTATATCGGAAGCCCCCTAGGCTCCCTTGAAACCTCGCCATAGATAAACCATTGGCCGTCTTGTGGCTACAGTACACCGAGAACAGCACTCGGAGAGATT
This sequence comes from Pinus tabuliformis, assembly GCA_031772625.1. NCBI lineage: Eukaryota > Viridiplantae > Streptophyta > Pinopsida > Pinales > Pinaceae > Pinus > Pinus tabuliformis. Next base: position 20,482,770 of record CM062811.1, read on the forward strand.
ACTTGCCCGTACGATAGGGTAGTTGGGTTGTACGGCTAAGGGTACGGTAGATCCTCCTTAGTTAGAGCCCTGAACCATTGGGCCGAGTACTACTGCCAGACCCTTATGTATATTGCGATCTGTAGCACCTGACACTCCTCAAGACCATAGTTCCCTTTTCTATCGGGGGATCGCACATCATCTATATCAGATCCGCTTGTGCAAAGGAGTGCAGTAGCAACAACAGACATCAGTCCCGCAGTCTCGAGTTCGCAGATCAGTCATTCCGATCTATTAGATCCAGCCAATCCGCAGCAGCAGTCTGTTCCGCCGCCCAGAGCTATCCGATCTGCCATTCAGATCTCTCAGATCCACCAGATCGGAGTTGTTATGAAGGGTTCCTATACCGGGGTATAATTTTCACAGGACTTTTGGCCGCGTTGACATTTTGAGGATTTGGCGACTGCAGTATTGATCAGGAAGGAGTAAAACTCCGTTAGGAGTTTTCAAAAAAAAAAAAAAGTCTGAGATCTTCCAGGGCGCTTATTGGTGATCTAGCCCATCAGAATCAGGACGACGAGCTGAGCACGGTGGTACCATTCAATTATTAGTGAAAATTTTTTAAGCGGTCCCAATTGTTCATCCGGTTGGTGTATGGTAGAAACTAGAGCCCAAGAAATGGCAAATGAAAGGATGGACAAACTTGAAGAATCCATGCAATCCCTCACCAATCAGCTTAACGGACTATGTATCCAGGTCCAGCAATTAATCCTGAAGGGCAAGGAGCAAGCCCACGAGGAGGCATATAATGCCAATGAATACAATGAGGGTGAGTCTAGCCACTCTCCTCACGTCTGGCACACCCACCAACAACCCAGTCAGCGACCTCCCAAGTTGGATATGCATAAATTTGATGGTTCTCACCCGTCAGCATGGATAGCACAAATGGAGCAGTATTTCAAACTGAATCGCATCTTAGCTAATGCGACTCAGCTTATATTGGGGAGCATGTACTTGGACAATGAAAGGTGGCAATGGTGGGAATGGCATCAATGTTGCAATGGACCTTTGAGAACTTGGACCCAATTTACAAAAGCTCTTCAAGACCGCTTTGAACAGGAAACCTCTTTTTTGGGTCGTCTTACTAAGCTCCGACAGACGGGTACAGTGGATGAATATATTACAACTTTTGAAGCCTTAGCCTTCCGCACTTGGGGTCTCTCAGATGTGTTCTACACGGAATGTTTTATCAGCGGTCTTAAAGAAGCCATCAAAGCTCAAGTCTTACTGCACCACCCTCCCACATGGACAAAGGCTTGCAAGGTAGCCCGTAACGTGGAACGTGCATTAGCAGCCAAATACAGACGCCCAAATTTCTCCACTAAAGGTCGCCCCCCACAAGCTCACAACACGACTCAAACACTTAAGGTCCAAAAGGTGTCTCCTGCAGAAATGGCCGAAAGAAGAAAGCAAGGACTATGTTACTACTGTGATGAAAAATACTCCCCAGGTCATAAATGCAAGGAGCCCAAATTTTTTCAAATAGATGCCACGGACTACAGCTCAACAGAGGAAGATCCACCACTTGAGGAACATGAGGCGCTAGAAGAAGACAACCAAAAGGACAATGTCTCTGACGAACCAGTTATTTCGTTGCATGCATTGGCAGGGATTTCTTCCCCTCAAACTCTCAAAATCAGAGGTTTTCTTAAACATCGCCTAGTAGTAGTCTTGATTGATAGTGGAAGTACACATAATTTCATCCATCAAAAAGTCGCAGAAGCAGTGCATTGTTTTGTACGAGCAGTTTCTAACTTCCAAGTCCAAATTGTGGATGGGGGCACAATGAAATGTGAAGGCCGCTGTGAAAATGTCAAACTTCAAATGGGGGATTATCAGTTGAAAACCCACATGTTTGCCATACACATGGGGGGTTGCGACATTGTCCTCGGTGCTGAATGGCTCTGCACTCTTGGGCCAATCACAATGGATTTCCAGGAGTTATATATGAGTTTTAAGCAGAACAACTCCACACATACCCTCCGTGGACTCCAGGCGGGAGCCCCCTCTATCATCAGCTCGCATAGGATGGAAAAATTGTTAAAAAAGGGCCATCATGGAGTGGTAGCTCAATTTAATGCCATCCAGGTCGTCGAAACCAAGTCTCTGCCAATTCATCCTGAGATGCAACAGATTTTAAATAACCATCTACCGGTCTTTGACAAGCCTCATGAGCTTCCACCCTCGCGAGGGGAACATGATCATAGCATCACCTTGGTTCTAGGGGCCCAACCCCCAAATGTGCAGCCATACAGATATCCGTTCACCCAAAAGAATGAAATAGAAAAAATAATCAAGGAACTTTTGGAAGCAGGTGTCATTCGTCCCAGCATTAGTCCTTATTCATCCCCAGTGGTCATGGTGCTCAAGAAAGATGGGGAGTGGCGGATGTGTCTCGACTTCAGGGCCCTCAATAATTTGACAATCAAAGATAAATTTCCCATCCCGGTGGTTGACGATTTGCTGGACGAACTCAATGGGGCTCAATTCTTCACTAAGTTGGATCTTCGCTCATGCTACCACCAAATTCGCATGAAGGAAGTCGACATTCCCAAGACTGCTTTCAGAACTCATGAAGGCCATTATGAGTTCCTGGTCATGCCATTTGGTCTTTGTAATGCCCCCTCTACTTTTCAGAGCCTTATGAATCACATTCTCAAACCATATCTCAGGAAATTTGTCCTTGTCTTCTTCGATGACATCCTCATCTATAGTGGCACTTGGGCTGCACATCTTCAGCATGTAGATCTACTCTTGCAACTGCTTCGCAAGCATAAATTATTTGTCAAGATGTCCAAGTGTTCGTTTGGCATGGAAGAAGTTGAGTATTTGGGCCACATTGTGGGGCGTGAAGGTGTCAAGGTGGACCCCAAAAAGATCCAGGCAATGCAAGAATGGCCTCAACCTAAGACCTTGAAGAGCTTGAGAGGATTTTTGGGTCTCACAGGCTATTATCGTAAATTTGTCCGCAACTATGGCCGCATAGCGAAGCCCCTCACTCAACTCCTAAAAAAAATTTCCTTCTTCTGGAATGAGGAAGCACAACAGGCATTTACCGCTCTCAAAAACGCCATGTGTTCCACTCCAGTCTTAGCACTACCTGACTTCACCAAATCCTTTGTCATTGAATGTGATGCTTCGGGGACAGGTATTGGGGCGGTCTTAATGCAGGAAGGGCGACCTTTGGCCTTCACAAGCCAACAACTAAGTGGGAGGAATCTGGGCCAATCTACCTACGAAAAAGAAATGATGGCCATCTTACATGCAGTCGAGACCTGGCGACCTTACTTATTAGGGCGATGTTTTCAAATCCGCACAGATCATCACAGTCTTAAATATTTTTTGGAGCAACGCCTATCCTCCCCACAACAAAATAAATGGCTCGCCAAAATGCTGGGATATGATTATGAGATCATTTACAAGAAAGGGAAAGACTATAGTGTAGCAGATGCATTATCTCGCCAATTTGAGGAAGAAAGTACTTTGCTAGCAATTTCCCTCCCCATTCCAGAGTGGATTGAAGAGGCTCGCAAGGAATGGTTTTCACACCCCGGGCTATCCCAACTCATTTCTCAATTGCAGGTAGATCCAAATTCCACCAAGGGCTACTCGTGGCAGGATGATATTCTTTGCTACAGGGACAGAGTCGTAATAGCACCAACATCCACCCTCAAAAGTCGCAATTTGGCAGAATTGCACTCATCTCCCATTGCAGGACATTCGGGCTTTCAGAAGACGTATGCTCGCACCAGAAGATCATTTTTTTGGACAGGCATGAAAAAGGACATCCTTACTTTCGTAGCAGAATGCGATGTCTGTCAACGCCACAAAGGTGAAACCGTCAACACACCAGGCACATTACAACCATTGCCCATTCCGACATCAATTTGGACGGAGGTTTCTATGGATTTCATTACAGGTCTTCCAAATTCCGGGAACGAGTCAGTCATCATGGTGGTTGTGTACCGACTGTCAAAGTATGCTCATTTCTGCGCCCTACCCCATCCGTTTACACCAACTTTGGTCGCTCAATCTTTCATGGATCAGCTTTTCAAATTGCATGGCATGCCCACTTCTATTGTGTCCGATCGCGACCCGATCTTCACCAGTAATTTTTGGCAGGAACTTTTCAGGATACAAGGCACTCAACTAAAACTCAGTACTTCCTATCATCCGCAAACGGATGGTCAAACTGAAGCCATCAACAAATGTCTAGAAACCTACCTTAGATGTTTCACTTCAGAAAAGCAACACCTTTGGGTACAGTGGTTATCTCTAGCTGAATGGTGGTATAACACCAACTATCATGCCACCACCAAAATGACTCCCTATGAAGCAGTATACGGTCAACTTCCGCCTTCCCCTACTTCTTATCTCAAGGGGTGCTCCAAAGTACAAGCAGTGGATCAACTCCTACAACACCGCGCAACCATGCTCGCCCATCTTAGAGAGAATCTTCATCAAGCTCAGAACCGCATGAAGCAACAGGTCGACCAGCATCGCTCAGAGCGCCAATTTCAAGAAGGGGATCAGGTCTTTTTGAGGCTGCAACCATATAAGCAAACATCACTCAAAGACAAGGGGTGTCAAAAGCTCTCTCCAAAATTCTATGGACCATACCAAGTACTTCAGTGCATTGGAGAAGTGGCTTACAAGTTGGCTTTGCCACCTACTGCAAAAATCCATCCAGTTTTCCATGTATCGTGCCTCAAGAAAGTGATTGGAAACAATTGCCGAGTTCAAACCAGTCTACCTGAATTGGACGAAGAAGGGTCAATCTGGCTTCAACCCGAACAGGTTCTAGACACACGAGACAAGGACCTGCGCGGCCGCATGATTAAGGAAGTCCTCGTCAAATGGAAAGACACCTCTCCGGAAGATGCAACTTGGGAACCAGCCACTATTCTTCAGCAGTTTCCGCAGCTTCAGCCTTGAGGACAAGGCTAGTCTTAAGGGGGAGGGCATGTTAGGGTCCCACCCTAACCCCCTTATTTATGTCATGGGATCACATCATAGTCAAGAGTCAATAAAGCCCATATTAATATTTGTAAGTGGTTAACCCGCAATTAATGGCGGGACCACAGTTAGTTGCAAATGGGCCGTAGTATTAGATAGATGGTATTAATAAAACCCATGGTATTGGCCCATGGTATTGCATGTATGAGTCATATATAAAGGATAGAGACTCCCTGCGAGGAGCATCGTGTCTTATTTTGTAGTCGAGATCTGCTCTACTGGAGGTTGCCCCCTCGAAGAGGCAAGTGAACATTACTCTCTGAATAATAAAATCATTGCTATTCTGTGTTCTGGGTATCTTTTCTTCGCATATTCTGTATTTGGGTATCATTTTGCAGGTTAAGAGCATAACAAAAATATAGAGACCCTTGACACTAAACATATGTGGGAGAAGTGTCAACCTGCACGCAGGATGCTGATACTGACAAGAATATGTCATGGTGAAAGATAACCACAAAGGTAATTCTAATTTGAAGTGTACATTGATTATTTTTTGACTAACATCTGTTTGGGCTTATGTAGAGTTGTAAAAGGGAAGATATGTGAATGAATTCCAAACAAACCATATGGAAGGATGTAATGCTCTTCCAGAAATATGGCATGAAAGAAGAATGACATGAAGCAAATCCAGACGGAAAATTTGATGGATTACTTTCTGATGAGTTAGGGACATGACTAACTCATGGACAAAAGTGATGGATGATCTGTGCCCTATATATAGAAGTTCCCAAAATTTGAAGACTCCTTAAAATAAATTCATGACATCGAAGAAAGGAGCTATTCATGCAACTAAGTGTTCTAGAGCTACTATAGGTCCCTGGTTAAGAGGGAGCATGAGAATAAGTTTCTTACTTGAAGGAAACTCAGAAAGTTCTAGGCCGAAAACTTAGGCACATTCCTCTATGATAGGAATGGGTACATCAAAGGAATAAAACCTCCCATATAAGAAGGAGCGATAAACATGTTATTTTGCGCTTCACCTTAGAAGATAGAATAAAGGATTATGTAATCATTTGGCATCTGATGCTCTTGTGGGATGAGATAGAGGATCCCATGGAAGAGTAGTCATGTGGGACTGATATTCTTTTAGGGACCGGGGATTCCAAGAAAAGAATAGTCCTCATGGAGCATATCCTGAGAGAACCTGAGTGGGGTATGTTCTGAGAGGGACAATAATGAGTATGTCTATAAATCATTTGTATCACCAAAATTTTGCTCTGATCTTATGGAGAGATAGAGTTGTTAGTCAAGGCCTTGCTATATAAATGATGGTTGGTATGATGCTATACAAATGAGTTACAAATCCGAATTCTTCTTATGAGAAATTATTTAGATTGAGAATGACCAAGTACCATTATGAATACCTCCCTAGTTAAGAGGCAGTGTTGAAAAGTGTAACTAGATTCGATCTTCATAATAAATGTAATTATGATCTTTGTAAATTGATGAAATGAAATAAATAAAATTATTTTTGTATGCCTTGCTTCATGGGTTTCATGAGCAAGAGATTTTACTTGTTAGTGGTTCCCATTAAGAGCTTTAGGATTTATCATTCAGTCCAAGAGTCAATGTCATTTATGAAGAGATCTTCTTGAGCATGAGTCAATATATCTATGAAGTCTATTAAAGTGTCTAACAACCCTCCAAAAGACAAGCACAACCCTCTCTTGAAGTCGGCCTCCAAACTGTATGGAAGAACACAAGTCGACTCACAAATAAAAGACACATTCCTTCATGTATACAAGTCGGCTTATTTATGGACAGACTACTATAAATACATGGTTATGATCTTCGCAGAAGTATAGTCAACAACTCGACTATCTTTGAAATTTTCAGAGGTCAACACAGTTCAAAATTTCATTCTCTCTGAAGTTTTGGATGGGTATCACAAGGAACATTTCAGATCTCTATAACAAACCTAGCATATCCCTGAGATTCTCAATGCAGAACGTAGAGAAGAGTTTGGATCAGATTCAGATAATAACAATGAATAAGTTGGGTATAATCACGGTGAACATGAATACAAATCCATCTGTATTTCATATAGATAAGCATAGTATCAAGTTCAGATTTCCTTGATCAGTAGTTCGAAAGGAATAGACTATCTCATTAAAGGACTCGGCCTACCTTGTAGTGAAGAATACCTCTATCTCGATATCACATCAAAAGACAGTAAAGTCTCATTGACAACATGACAACTCATTGTATCTACAGTTTGTTGATGACACTGAAGTATCATCTCTGTGATAAAAAAAATCTCGGTGTTAAGGCAGTGGTGAACCTCTCGATGTCTAAGCAGTAATGAAGATCTCGGTGTAAAGGCAGTGATGCAGATCTTGTAGTGATAAATATCTCAATAATGATAAGAAGGTTGAGGACTTGTGTCTGGGTCTTGGATTGACCAATAGGTTAAGGGTCTTGGTCTTGGCATTTGTCAATTAGAATCTCTGTAAGAAGAATTTGTGTGGGTTTTCCTCAAAGAGTGAGAGGTATGGCCCTGTCTTACAACCTACATGATGCGTCTCTTGTGTATTTATGTTCATGCATTGGTTATTGTTTGATGAAGAAATAACACTAATAATCTAATGTGAAGAAGATACTAATATAAAGAATTAAAAAGCATTCACTAATGAAAGAGAAATCCCCTAATGCTAATGCCCTAGATTTCTCAACATGTTAACCTGGTGCACTTTTGGGTTATTGCTCCAAGGGATCCAAAAAGAGCTTTGGTTTATGAATACATGGTTAATTGTTCCCTCGACAGATATGTCCATGAAGATCCAAAAAATTAGCTGGATTGGAAATTGTTGTACTTTATTGCATTTGGTACAACTTCTGGTATTGCATACCTACACACCATTGTAGAAATAAAATTTTACATTGTGATATAAACCCTCATAACGTTCTCCTTGATGCCAATTTTCTATAGATGTAGGTCTAGCCATAATGTCCAATAAAGAGGAAAGTTACATCTCCATAACTCAAGGAGGAACAAAAGCTTGCCCTACCCCAGAGATGTGGTCAAGAACGTATGGTATTGTCATTGATCGATGTGATGTTTATAGTTATGGGATGTTGATTAGGGAGATGGTACAAGAGAAAGAATATTGATTTAGAAAATAAAGAAATTGGATCTATCAAATTATTTTACCCCAAATGGGCAAGTGCAAAAGGGTGAGTTTGGGAGTTTGAGAAAGGAAAATATGTCAATAGAAGAGGAAGTCATAGCTAAGAGATTATATTTAGTGGGACTCTAGTGTATTTAGTTTCATGCACGTCCCCATCCCCAAATGAGCAAGTGATCCAGATGCTAGAAGGAGGTGTTGAGATTACACCTCCAATTCTATTCCCAATTGACACACTGCCCATTATGGGGATATTTTCATGTGAACAATCCTCTTCACCTCATACTTTGTAGGTTGAAATGATAGATCCTAAAAGCACTAAGAGTCCTACCACCGCTTCTGGGTAATGTAATATGTGTTTCATAGCATAACCAAAAAAAATAAAAATATTATTGATATTAATATTTATTCTATTATTTATTTATTTATTTTTTTAGTAATTTAATTTTGAAGATGATATTCTCCAATCTTCTCTATTTGGTGTATTTTTGCACTTTAGGAGTAATTTCTAGTTGAGTTGAGAGGCTTATTCTACAACACAATATGAGGTGGATGTGTAAGTTTGTCGGCATGTCCATTCCCCTTTAAAATAAAATATAAAATATAAAATAATGTTATAAATAGAAAAATAATATTGGCTATAATAAAAAAAAAAAAAATAGAAGTAAAAAAATAAAATAGTGACATATACTTAAAAATATATTAATGATAAAAAATCATCATTTTAATTTGCGTGCTAAAAAGGCTCAATGTACATGTGATGTAAAATATTTTAACGTAGATTCGTATATATTATATATCATTTAAAAACAATTATGTATATATCATAAAAAATTAAGTTTTTATGGTTAAAACTTTTATTTAGTCTTATATATACTCTATTTAACATTCAAAAATACAATTTAAACAAAGAAAAATAATGCATTATAATTTGCACTCTAAAGAAATTTACACTTAAAAACATTTGATCCCTCTTGGCTCATAATAAATCCATATTTAAAATAACTGATATTTATCTTTATACATTGCATTACATCACATTTATATGTAGCGTTTCCTTAACAATGGGGCTTTGCTGTATGACCTAACATCATTTAATGAAACGCTTACTAACGAGTACACTTATTCCAAAAACCAATACATACATTTTACTTGGCCTTATATCTAGCTCGGCCAAAATCAAGGTATTACAACACATACATTCAGGTTAACCATTGAGAATAAGACAGTAGAAGATGAGGCAAACGATGGACCTGATATCTAGTTTGCATCATAAAAAGATTTGATTTTGGGTTCAATTGCAGAAGTGGCAAAACTGCCAAAATCAGCATCCAGTAACTTTGTTGGACTCTCAAGGGATGTTTGTACAAGCCTCCAACAGAATCGAAAGCCTGTAAACTATTTCTCCCAAGGGAGGTCGCTCTCCTGGGTCTTCTTCCACACATGCTCTAGCTATGGTTGCAAGGCCAAGAACACTATCCATCGAATAATCATTCTGCAGATTTCCATCAACCCATTGTCTCAGATTCTCTTCTCTATCTTCTCCTTCTAGAAGAGGTTTTATATGGGTCCAAAGTAAGCCCTCCTTTCCTGCTAGTGGCAATCCCCCTTCTCGAACTATGGCTTCTTTGCCAGAAATCAGCTCAAGCAACACAACTCCAAATGCAAACACATCAAGCTTCGAGGACACCAGTCCATCAGCAAGGTATTCTGGAGCCATGTATCCTTGTGTGCCTACGATGTGTTTTGTAAGAGCATTAATGCCAGATTTAGCCATGCCAAAATTTGCTATTTTAGCCCTAAACTTGCCATCCAGCAGAATATTGCTACTCTTAATATCCTTGTGCACAACACTAGGGGTTGTGTGCTCATGAATATATTGAAGCCCATTAGCAATATCAGCAGCAATCTGTAATCTAGTTCTCCATTTGAGTAAGGGAGCGCTCAAACTGGAATCATTCTTGGCCTGAATAAATTCTGCATCATGAAGCCAGGAATTCAGAGAACCATTTTCTACGTACTCATAGACCAAGCAAGACTGGCCCTCAGGACTGATGCAAATCCCCTCTAGCTTAACCAAATTAGTGTGGCTGACCTTCTGCAGTACCTTCAACTCTTGGGACATGTTCCCTTTTATCAGCTTTATGGCACAATCCTTCCCATGTATGGTACCTCTGTAAACAGAGCCCTCTATATTGCACAAAGGGCTGAAGTTCTGAGTTACCTTCTGCAGATCTTCAATAGAATACAGGACTAGCTTGTCAATGTAGTCAGAAACGCTAGTCACAAGACTATTTTTAGTATTCGCTGTCTCAAAGGACCCGATGCTTAGATCAGAAGGCAACTTCGGATCTTCATGCATAGTTTTTTTACTGGACTGACCCCTCCTCGTCAATATCCAAAAAATGAAGAAAGCAATGCAAATAAGCGCAGCAGCCCCACCCACTGAAGCTCCTACAATAACACCCGTATGCGAGCCCCCTCCTGAAGAAGTACTGTTATTTACTACATTCGTTGGAGATGGAGCTGGAGGAGGTAATGCAGATGCAGGTGGGGATGAGGACGGAGATTGAACAAGCTTAGGCCTTTTAGAAACGGGGATCAAAATTGTAGTATAAGGATCTAGGGTTGAAATCATACCGTTCAGAGATTCTGCGCCAAACTTCTGGGTGACACTTGACAGAGTATCTCCTGGTTGCACAACATATGTTATGAGCATCTTGGTCCCTTTGGTCTCTTGGGCTTTTGATGGGCATTTGCATCTGATTGGGAAGATGACTGAAACCCCAATTTGTAGGTCTGTGGGTACCAGGGTAGGGTTTGCAACCTCTACAGCCTGGTATGTTGTCAAATTCTCAAACTTTATAGTTGAAACCAGGTAAAAAGTGTCGTCCTTAAATATTGTGTAAGTGATATTGGCCTGCGAGTAGTTCTTCATGCATCCACAGGTTATAGGAACCAACAAAGGCTGCCCTTCAATGACAGAGACAGTATCAGAAGGTAGGTTACTCGCTTCTGCTATTTTGAATCTTTGAGTGGCAAATAAATCACTGATATTTGTGAGAGCAAGGTAATCAGGAGCTTGGGCTCTATAAAAAACATATGTCTCACAGGGCGATAAGCTGTTGGAGCAGGTGTAGCCTGTGATATTGGGTTGGGAATCCTGGGCCTCTGTTCTAACAGCAACAAGAAGAAGAAAAGAACAGAGGAGTAACAGTATCTGATGTCTGTTACCCATCATGGAAGAGAACTGCAACGACCTAAAAATTATCAAAATTGAAAGTGGGTACAGAGGATTCAGCTTGACCAGCAACTGAAATCTGTGATGCTGTATTAATAGGAGGCTGCTGCATTGATGGCATCTCTGAAATTTAAGCAGCTTTTAGATAACTTGGAGCCCAAGCATTTTGCCCTATTGATACGGCAAGTGGACTAGACAAACCCAAAGACTTCTGCATCATTTGTCAATGTCAATGTCGGCTCGTGGACGTAATGGAAAACTGCGTCGATGTCAATGTAGGATAGTGGGTGTCCTATTTTGAATTTCTGGTTATGATATGCATACAGCTGGGACGCTTGAAAGCTCTTCTGGATGGACATGAATCCTCATTCAAAAGTCACAGGAGAAAAACAAAAAGTAAGCTACGGCATCAAAACTCGTGAAGAAGATTCACAGAGTTGTATGAAAAGGGGTCGTAAAATTCCAAAGGAAATGGACAGCAAAGACATTTACGAGAATATGAAAAGACCAGGGAAGCTTGGAAGGACATGTTTCTTGACTTTTGATTTCATTTTTAATCAAATTGTTTCTCAGTGGGTGATTTGTACATTAAAAAGTTAATAATTTTTCAATGTTAAAATTATATTATTTTTAATCATGATAAAATTTGATAGGCAAATTGTTGTTTTTAAGTGGGTTAAAAAGTTAATAATTTTGAAGGTTAAAATTATTATTTTTTTTAATTATGATAAAATTTGATGGGTAAATTGTTTTTCAGTGGATGATTTGTCCATTCAAAAGTTAATAATTTTTCAATCTTAAATTATAAATTTTCAAACTTAATAAATGTTTTAAATTTGAAATTTTTAAAGCCCTTTCTAATTATCAATTATTTTAGGGAAATGAGTAGTAAAAGAAAAAGACATAATTTATACATGAAATAGTTTTTTTTTTGAACTAAAATTTGGCAATACAATTTCAATATTTTTTGTTATTTAAAATACATTTTTGCATGCATAAATAGATTCAATGCCCTGAAAACCTTTGGGGCATGAATTATACAGATTAAACAACTTAAACTCAAATTTATAAAAATCTCTATAAGATTAAAATTAACAAAAAAAAAATGATCATAAAAAAATTCATTTTATCTATAAATTAAATTACATCCAATAAAAAAACACACTAAAAAGCAGAAAAGCATGCTAAAGATAAAAAGAGCTCTGACTCCCCAGAACAAGAAACTTGGACAGAGCGGATGCTTGAACGAAACCAAGGACCCCTTTCCACCGTACAGAATTAGTCATACATTCCGCGTAATGCCAAGTCATGAAAACATACCTAGCAAAGTAGGTTGGAAAATAATAATGATTTGAATCTAATAAATTTTAGAATATTTAGGAAATATTTATATTAGTTTCTTATGAATTTATTATTAAAATAAAAATAATAATTTAAAAATAATTTTTAAAAATATTTTAGAATATTTTTAAAAATCTATTATTATTTAGTATAAGAATGATAATTTAGAAAACAATTATTTAGTATAAGAATGATAATTTAGAAAACAATTTTTTGTTATTGATATTTTAGAAGTTACATTCAAATAATAATAACAATTAAAAATAGATTTTCAAAATGTTTTTGAATTTAACATTAAAAATATTAATGAATGATAATTTAAAAGAAAGATTTTCAATATGTCTAACCATTCAAATAATAGATTTTTTAAAGACAACTCTTTTCTGCAGTTGTCTTTAGTGCGATTTTTTGGTGCTTGAATTTGGTGGAAAATTTTGAAGTGAAATCTTGATTTGTGTTATTTAAAGTAATTTTTTGACTATATATGGAGATTTGTGTTATTTAAACTAGTTTTTTGACTCTATATATGGATTCAACAACCTGGAAAACCCCTAGGCCACTTTGATTGCACAGGATTACCCACCAAGGTTGTGATTTCAATAAATTCCTACTAAATTTTAGAAAAATTACACCAAAAAACTACCATAAAAGCTTCCAAAAAATTATACTAAAAACAACTCCTTTCCAAAATACCCCGAAATTTAACATTAAAATAATAATTTGAAAAATTGTTTCCCAACCTATCTTGAAAGCTATCATAAAAATAAGAATGACCATTTAAAAAATAGATTTTCAACCTGTCTAACCATTCAATTTATGAATGACCATTTAAAATAGATTTTCAACCTGTCTGACCATTCAATTTATGAATGACCATTTAAAAAATAGATTTTCAACCTGTCTGACCATTCAATTTATGAATGACCATTTAAAAAATAGATTTTCAACCTGTCTGACCATTCAAACAATAGATTTTCGAAATATCTTGAAATTTAGCATTAAAATAACAATTTAAAAAATAGATTTTCAAAATGCCTTGGAATCCATCATTAAAATAAGAATGACCATTTAAAAAATAGATTTTCAACATTTGACCATTCAAACGATAGATTTTCGAAATATCTTAAAATTTAGCATTAAAATAAGAATGGCATTGACATTTTCAACAAAGCCAGCCGAAACGAGAACAACAAAATTCACAAATTCAACGGTAAGGACCGCAATCATGGTTAGCTAAACTAAAATGTTGAACACTATTTTGTTTTGTTTTAGTTACGAGTGTTATTGACTAGCGAATGGTGAAATGAGCTAAAGTTCTTGACCATAATTTTAGTTACGTGTGTTTTTAGCATTTATTGCGTATAAATTTAGGACTTAATGTCTGTATGGTTACTATTTCTCAATGTTTTAGTATTTATTTTATATGATTTATAAAGAGTAAATAATTATTTTTAAAATTGATTTAGAAATTATTTTTACAATATAATTGGTATACAAGTGAGATTTTTGAGATTTTTTAAGTGGAGATTTATAAGAACTATAAATTTAAGTTAGTGAGTGGATAGGCGTTTTATGATTTATTATAAAAAGAAATATTAAAAAACAATATGTAATATAATATTATGTAATTCCGTAAAAATAAAATTAAAATTAAAAATTAAATATAACATTAAAGTAAACCAAACAAAAACAAGCCTCTCAGGTTAGTTCAATGGGTCAAGTTGGAGCTCCTCAGATAGGAGGTTACATAGGAGGTTACAGGGCTCAGATAGGAGGTCACAAAGTCAATTTCGGAAAGCTCTTGGGCTCAGGTTAAGTAAATATGGCCGAGGAGTGTTGATCTCCTTTGGAGAAAAAACAAAAATAAAAATAAAAAGAACCTTAATAAAATTTTAAATAATTTTATTTGAGACTCAGTTGATAAAAAAAATTTGGTTTTAATTCCTGATCTATATTTGAATATGATAATTAAGTTGGTAAAAAAAAATTGATTTTAACTCCAAATCTATTTTAACCTCTTGAAATCTATTTAAAGTTGGATATATTTCGTTCGTAAAATGATTACATATGATTTTCTATCAAATCCTTCACATAGTGCTAAGTTCAACATCTATGTACCTGAGATATTTAATATTATTTAATATTTTTGCACTTTCTTAGTAAAATGATTTCACCTAAATTTGTATTGGCTCTTTCCTATAGCGTTGCCTTCATATTTTTGCACTTTCCTTCCATACCCTTTCTACATTTGGGGCACATTCATGCATAACGATAAGAATCAAGTGGGAGGGGTGGTTTGTAGGGCAAAAACAGGTAAGTGTCTGGATATCAATTTAGTGCATGTTAATTAAAGTATTATGTCAATGGATTTTGGTTAAACTTCATAGAAGGTAGATAATGGATTAGGTTAATATTTTAAATAGGGTTTGCAATTTTCTAAGGGAGTAAATTGTCTTCATAAAGGTTGTATATTTTAAATGTTTTAAACATATTTAAAATAAGTGCTTATTTTATTTATTTTGTTTTTAGTGTGTGTTTTGAAAAGTTTTTTTTGTTTATTTTTGGATTTAATTTATCTAGAATTAGATAGAGATTTTTTGAAATCCTAAGTTTGGTAGGTGAACTCTGCACAAACGAAATGCCCCAAAAGTTTTTTAGTATTAGAAAATACAGAGGTAACACAATGGAATACTTTATTAATTCAATCCTAAGCTTGCACACTGACTTCATGCACATACATCACAATGTGTCCCATTATATAATGATGGGATCACTAGACTCAATCAACATAACATGTAAGGTAGAGTCTATGACTCAATGGAATACTTTATTAATTCAATCCTAAGCTTGCACACTGACTTCATGCACATACATCACAATGTGTCCCATTATATAATGATGGGATCACTAGACTCAATCAACATAACATGTAAGGTAGAGTCTATGACTCAATACAACTCAGTTACACAAACTATGAAGACCCAACTCGTGATAGATAAACTCAACACTAACTATGAGAATACAACTCATCAACTCTATCTAGACATATCATTTCTACATTATTCCAACATCCCCCCTTAATGGAGAAATGGATTTTCAACAATACATAAGAATGCATGTTGGTCTTAGTCTCAGCTAGGCTTACAAATATGACTTCATTTTAACTTTCTTTGCATCAACATATTGATGAAATTTCTTCTTCGACTTGCTGCTCCAAACTCTGACACTTTCAACATGTTTAGTCTTCTTCTTACTCCAGATCATGAAGTATGGATATTGCTTCTTATTCCAACTAGGATGATACCAATCCATCTCAACTCCTTTCTCAACAAGTTCATTTTCATCATCACTAGTTTCCTGTTTACTTGGTTGTTGCCTCATCAATCCATAATAATGTTTTATTTCCTTTGGGCTCCAATATATTAAAATACCAAGAACTTCTTCAAATGTGTCCTCTGTTCCATATCATATGAATCATTCATTGACTTACCATTTTGCTCATTTTCAAGAGCCTTCACTATTCTTTTTGTTGCTTTTAGACCTGCATCAATATTTTCAAAAGGTTTCTCAACCCATTCTTCAATAAAATTTATCTCGACATCATAATCAATTTTGGCATCTTCAAATTTTCTTGTCCCTTTAATTGTAGCTACAATTTCCTCTTCATATTCTTCCACTTTATCAACAACAAACAATAGTTTATCAATCAAATTATTTTCAAATATAACCTGCAATTCATTTTCATAAAAAAAATATCCATCATCAAATTTTGCAAATTCCTCTTTAACATTAGTAACCATAGTTGTTGAATTCACCATCTCTACTTCAAAGAGGCTATTCACTTTCTTCAACTCATTTATTGTTGTTGAGTCCTCCAAAACTTTTCTCTCAACAATCTCAAAAGTTTTCTATAAATCTGCTAATAAAGCTCTGTCTTCATCTTTGTAACCTTTCTCACCCCATTGCATATTGTACTTCATTTCAAGAATATCCCAAAATATTTTTTCATTATGTATTTCACCATATTCATTCAAAATACTAGACAAGATATTATCGTCAAGTGTTGATATAAAAGAAACAATGCTACTGCACCTCTACTATTATCTTGGGATTTTATAGAAATTTCTTGAACAAATTCCCATAAATCTACTGAACCAAGCAGACCCTCCATTTTAATTACCTAGAGTTCAAAATTTTTACTTAAGAAAGATGGAAAAACTGGCATTAATCGTTTCAATATTGCATCAGTTTCTTCAAATTCTTCATTGATTTGACCCAATTCTGCATTGTGATCCTCGTGTATAGGTTCTTCTGCTAGAAACATTCCAATTTTTTTTGCAATTTCTTCCCTTTGATTCTTTCGCCTCAATCACTTTAGTTCTCTTTGGAACTGTTTAATTCTCCTTTGGTGACCCATGACTGATATGCATGCTCCTTTTCACTTTTACATTTTCTTTGCCCACAATCAGCTACAAATTCATGGGCAACTCACCAATCAATTATTTGCACTTTTTCACCACACTTCCACAACTCTGATTTACACTATATTGCCAGATCATACACATTAATTTTACCACATCTACAATACCCAAATAATTTTGCTCCACCAAACTTCCCCTTTACTGCTCTTCACTCTTTTTAATCAAATACACCTTTTTTATTTTAATTTACCTCATAGAAATACTTCCACCAAAAAAATACCCGACACTTTTTATAACATTTTTTTTAACTCTCTTCACCCCAAAAAAATTCACAAAATTAACTCCTTATGTCTCCTTTAACCCATGCAAACAAAAAAACTCAATTTTATAAAAACAACTTGGAACATTTGGCTTGGCTTCCTTTAAAAATCAAATCATACCTTTGAGCAACACCGAGGCAAGAATAGTGGTGAATAAATATTCACTTTCACGTGAATTGTAATGCATAAAATATTCACTTCCACGTGAATTGTAATGCATAAAATATTCACTTCCACGTGTAATGCATAAAATATTCACTTCCACGTGAATTGTAAGGGAGGACCTCCAATGAAAATGATTACACATTGTAAGGGAGGACCTCCAATGAAAATGATTACACTCTGCAATAGTGGTGAATAAGTATTCACTTTCAGGTGAATTGTAATGCATAAAATATTCACTTCCACATGTAATGCATAAAATATTCACTTCCACGCAATAATAGTGGTGAATAAATATTCACTTTCACGTGAATTGTAATGTATAAAATATTCACTTCTACATGTAATGCATAAAATATTCACTTCCACGTGAATTGTAATGCAGGACCTCCAATGAAAATGATTACACTCTGCAGCTGCTCGTTTGGTTTAAAAACAATCACGCAACAAATTCACGTTTAAAAACAATGATGCAGCAAATTCATTGATCCGATGCTTTCACACTTCCTCCTCTTGGGCTGATTGGAACAACCCTTCCACCTCTGGTATGTGGCTCTTGGATATTCAATAGATCTCTATGCCAAATAATGTAACAGATCTCAATCTCGTCGATTATGCAATGTGATGGCACTCTCATTAAAACTAGGCTCATGCCCAAACACTCAGAACATCCGCACCTTCGGCCACCCATTGCAAACACGTAGATCTACTCATAAATTTACCAAACAAACTTACAACAGTCACACACAGATCTTGGCTTCCTAGCTCTTAGATCTGAATCTCTCTAGATCACTCCCTTTGGCTCTAATACCATATTAGAAAATATAGAGAAAACACAATGGAATACTTTATTAATTCAGGGTTACCCCTGCATATTGACTTCATGCACATACATCACAATGTGTCCTATTATATAATGATGGGATCACTAGACTCAATCAATATAACAACATGTAAGGTAGAGTCTATGACTCAGATACAACTCACTTACACAGAAGACACACTCATGACAGAGAGATTCAACACTAACTATGAGAATACAACTCATCAACTCTATCTCGACATATCATTCCTACATTATTCCAACATTTAGGGTACTGAATCCATAAATGCAATAAAAAAACTAGTTTAAACAATACAAATCAAGATTTCACTACAAATTTTTCCGCCGAATTCCAGCTAAATATTCATAAGAAACTCCAAAAAGTCGCACTTAAAGACGACTCCTTTTATTTATGCCATTTCTATCATGTTGTGATGTATGTTGTGATGTGACTCTTAAAGCTTTCAATCTCACACACCATTTGTTGGAGCTTACCATAAGTGCTTGAGTTTCTCAATTTTAAATGGGGTTTTACCTTTTTCTGTGGAGATATTTCCTTCACCACAAAACCAAACAGATCTATTGCATCTAGAGGGGCTCTCCAACCCAGTGTGGTAGAGATGTTGTAATGTAATGTTCTATTTATCATTTTGACTTAGTCAGATTACTAAAAAGTTAAGAATAAAAATAAAATTATAATTATCAATAAAAATATTTTCACTATTAAAAATAAAATAAAATAATATTCCTATTGGTGGTATATTTGGAGTAGATGGATCTAAGTTGGTAGGTATTTAGTAATGTGACAACTTATTTTAGTGGTAAGGGAGTTAGTAAAATTTACATCTTTAAGTTTTTAAAGAAAATATATAATTGACTTCATGTATTCAAAAGTAAGAATGATAAACAAAATATTCATGTATTGCTTTAAATACAAGTGACTTGGTAAAACTTATATGGATAAAATTTATTTTTTTGTAAGCTACTGTAAAAATTCTATTAATAAAAACTATGTATATTTACATAAGACCACCGGCCCAACAGGGAAACCAGGTGATTTTCTAATAATATATAACCGTCATGACAGAGAATCAATGTATCAAGACCAGAGAAAATATCACACTAATCTATCTAAAAACAGTCTATGCACCAGTAGAGATATATCCATATTGTTCAAAAATCCATATTGTTGAAAACTGTTACCAGTGTACTGCTATAAAATTTATAAAATTTATATGGATAAAATTTATATTTTCATGTGGAAGAGAGAATTTGAATTTCCACCTAATTGAAAAAAGAAAAAGAGAAAAGAAGTCAAAATTAACTTTATATATTCCAAAGTAACAATAACCTAATATCAACAAGTAAATATGGTTAAGTATAATATATATTAAGTTTCCAAAAAATATATATAATAAACTACAGTGATTCAAAACTAATACAGAAAATAAATTGATGCCATTAAAAAGTAAAAAATTATTATCATTACAAGTAAAAGTGAAGTAAATAAAAAAAATTAAACCAGCCTAGATCCATATTAACTCTTTATCTATCAAACACCTAAAGGGCACCTAGAGGGATCAAATACTTTTACATGCAAACTTATTGAGAGATTTGATCCCTCTAAGTTCTTGATAGGTCTGGAAATAAGATGAATGAAGTCTCTTATTTTTAACAAGAAAATGGTTTTAAAACCTTAACTTTAAAGTATGGGTTGTCAAGCCAAATAGATGATGGATGCAAAGAGAGAATTTGTTGAATCTATACATTATGGGTTTATGGTTAAAGATAATACTTGTAAAATAATAATTAAAATCAATTAAAATTTTATTTTGCATAAAATATGGGAGGGTGATGCAATGAGTGGAATATAAAAGATTATGATATTCCATTCATGTTTGATGTCTTTTTATATAAAATAATCCTTTCCATGAAAATATAATTGAGTTAAAAAATATAATAAGAAAATGAATTTTGAATATAACATGAATTTTGAAGATTTTTACAAGAATGGTAACACTAACGAAATATATAAGAAATATGGCATTCAATTCAAGTGGGGTGATTTTCAAACAAAGTTTCTCTTCAATAAGGATTTGGTCCAATCAAGAAACATAGCAAGATTTACAAGAATGAAGTTTGAATACAACATGAAAGTTGAATCATTACACAATAATGATATAGAAAGATGTTGGCATTATGACACAGGTTTGGAACAGGTTTGGCTCTATGACATAAATGTTGTCTTTGATGGCAACTCACTCAAATGGCAGATCACAGTTCAGGCTCTTAGAATTAAAGAAAATGAGGTATAAGCAGGTTCCTCGTAACAAAGTTGCATATACACGCGGGTGTACCAATCAGAAGGTGCGTATACGTATGCACACACTTTCATGCAAAGAAAAGAGCGTACATTTGGAAAAACTTATGGTTGGTCCATGGTATTTAGTTCGACATATTTGAACCTATGGTTTTGGTCCTTGGTATTGCATTTAAAGTGTTGAACCCAAGTATTGGGTCCCTAGTATTAGTTTTCAATGGTTTTGGACCATGGTTTGAGTAAGGCCTAAGAGTATAAAAAGGGAAGGAGATCATTTGGCAAGGGTATTGACTTATGTGTTGAATATCTTGAGAGGAGCAAGATCTGGAATACTGGTGATTGGTTGGTGAGTTACAGCTGGATCTGAATCAAGGAGGAATCTGAGCATTTTCACGATGGTTAAGATCTATTGATGGGTCGAGATCTCAAGGCTTGAATAGTAGTATCATTGTGTGATTTGATCTATTATATTTGGTGCATGATTAGATCTATAAATCTGATAATCTGGGTATAATTGATGTCTGATTAAGTAAAAGGATAAATTATCTTTTATAGATCTGTATGCAGGTTCGACACAGCGGAGGTGCGTATACATGCAGGTTAAGCAAGTGAAGACTGCGTATACGCCGGTTGACTTTGGCATAGCTGCGTACGTACGTAGGTTTCTATTGGTGAAGTAGCGTGTGTCTCTTGAAATATGTTTTATCTGCTTCTGTTTATTACTGCAGTATTCTGGGTTCAGAATTGGTCTCTGGTTACTGGTACAATTTTCTGGTTACAACATTGTGAAAATTTATTGGTTGATTCAGTATTTGTTTGTACAAAGGAGTTTGGTTAATGCAAATATACTTGATGTTTGATTTATATTCATGGATCCAGTCTGAAAATTTATGAAACGTGGTCCCTGAAGAAAAGAGAAGGTTGAAGCCTTCTGTAGGTCAGCACCTACGTACTAGCACCTCAGCTAGTACAAGAGCTAAGGGGGTTGTAGCTCCCTTCCAAGAGAAGCTGGAGAACGAGAGAAGGTTGTAGCCTTCTGCAAGTTGAAGCCTGTGTGCTGGTATAAGACTGCACCAGTACAAAATCATTGTAAAAAGAAGTTTCTAATTGAAAGAAGATAGAGACATATTGCAGCAGGTGGTTTTTACCCACATTGGGTTTCCACTTTATATCTTGTGTTCTTTTGTGTGACTGTCTGCTCTACTTTTTTGTTCCTGCTTACTGTTATATGGTTCTGACACACAAATTCATGATCAACATCTGAAGAATAAATTAAATTATAAGTCTAGAAGTTATACACGAGTTTCATTAGTCAGAGTTGCGTATACACGTTGTTTCCATTAACTAAAGTAGCGTATACAAATATTTGTATAAATTGAAAAGAATTTGACTTAATAACACTGATTCACCCCCCCCCAGTGTTATTTTCAACAAAATAATGATACAACAAGAAAAATACAAAAACAATACAAGATTCCATTTACATTACATGATTTAAATAAAGCACTTCTTTCACTAATTGGTGCTCTTGGTTTTTGTTTCTAATATTTTCATAGGCCACAACTTGACATTTTCTTTTATTGTTGTCCGCATCAAGATAAAGTCCAATCCTTGCAAAAGTTATGATCTTTTGGCATTTTGCAGTTATGATGTTGTTGGTTCTCATCCCAAGATGGGAGAAGCCAATATTCCTTGAGGGAATAGATATTGTAGGGCCTAATTTTCATCACTTCGTTTCAACTAGGAAACCTCCCAAGCTGTTGAGGCATTTGGAATTAGATCTCAAATTATAATAGGGTGCAACCAAGTGTTTAATAAAATACTTGCATGTTGGGTGTTTGAAGAAGTGTCTGCTCAACAAGTGACTTATGTTATAAAGGTTAGGTTTTATATTATGGTAAAGTCCTTCCTTGGGAACAACATACTCCTGTGAGTGAATTCCTTTGATTCTATGATAGATTTAAAGTAGAAATCAAATATTTAAGAGGGAATTCCTATAAAACTACAACAAACTCTTTTTGAGGGTAGACAAATAAAAGACCAATTTATGATGTTAGACTATTTTTTATATAAATATTCAACAGCTATGCATATGTCGAGGAGTGGGGGATCCTAGGGCGTCTTTAACTTCAAAGAATTTTCTTTTCAATGATTCAATTAGAAATAAACCTTCTACTTTTGTTATTTTGAATTCTCCTCTAACCAATGCTTATATTGTGGAGAAATCTAATGTATTGCTAAAGCTAGAGATATTTGATATAGATGTCAAAACCTTACTTTCATTTTACAAATTCTCTTCAGTGATATGAGATTCAATGGTTTCCAAAATTTTACTTCGTATTTGTATTAATGGATTTATTTGTCCAAGAGAAAGGATTGCAAGGTTTATCTTTGCTCTATGGGTTTCTTTATTGTATTATCAAAGAGTAACATATGAGAGCTCGTATGTTTGGGATAGAATGGGTCTTTTGGTTACTTCATGGTTTCTCTCTTTCCATCTTGTCACAATATCTATGATAAAAATCCACTTTGGGTTTAACCCCCAAATCTACCCCTTCATTTTGGGAATTTACTAGTTTTTAAAGATATCAATAATATTTATATATATTGTAGCTAGGGTCTCTTCAACAAGATGTTTTGCAACAAGAAAAATTGAGAATCATTTAGGTTCAAAATAATGAGGAAACTACTTTCTAATGTTGATTGTACTAATAAATAACCTATCTCCAGAATTCTTGTCCTCGAGTACATGCCTACATAAAAAACAAACAATGGACATAAATAAAAACAAAAATAGTGCAAGCATGCGGACAATTATATCTAGAGAATGATGATGCATAGACCATTATCCACAACTCCCTATTGATTTAGAGAAAAATAACTTTGTCTTACCTTAGATCATAGAGAAGAAGGCATGAAGATTGGGCTTCCTCTCAAGGGTTGTACTTGTACTTGAAGCCCCTCTAAGGGTAATTATGGCACTTCATGAACTCAACACCTATGATTTCATTAAAGAATTAGTTCCCTCTTCAAATATTGACATCAAACCTTCTAAAATATTGGTTGTCATTATGGGCTCCTTTTCAAGGGGTTTGTTAAAGATTAAAAAATAGAAAGACAAAATGGAAGAATTGAAAAATATTTTTTAAAGGAACAAAAATGAAATGTACATGTATAATTTTACTCTTATAAGTTGAATATGCACATAAAACTTGTAATTTTCATTTAATTCTTGTATATAAGTGATAATTTTTTCTTCATCTGATTTGAAAATGAGATCTTAAATCAATATTAAGGTATTACAGACTCATGTGCAGGAATGCCTATATTACTTGGTGCCACGGATCGAAAAGATTGTGAATAATATAGACAATCAACAGTCAGAAAACATAACAAACACACACATCAACACAAGCAAAATAATCAAGGAGTTCACCAGGCTTCCTGGTTGCGTCTCTTGGTCCAGCTTTCAGTGTTGACCTCTATATTAAGTCTTTAAGAATAGAATATTACAAGGGTGATCTCAAAACAAAGTCTCAACCAACAGTGACATCAAAAATGGATCTTCTCGAAAACCTCGAGTCTAAAAGAGTGCACAGACTCTTCCTCTGTCCTGTTCCTCTATGTAATCTGCCTCAATCTGATTGACTGATTGTCGTTCTGTGACTGTCTTCAACTGACCTCCTTTCTGTGCTTCCATTTAATGGCTTTTAAGCCTATCGGCACTGTCGATTTGCATTCCTTTTCGGGCTCTCTGGCCACCGGCCATTGTCCGTTAAAATCCCCGTTGAGCGTTAAAAAATCATTGCGAAACGCTCTAAGGTATGATGGCCACCTGTTTCCAAACGGAAAGGATCACTGGCATGGGTGAAATCCTCGGGAATACGTTTCTCATTCAACAATGGAAATACACTAAAAACAATGGAAAATTTGACCAACAGACCAAAGCTGGAACTCAAAAGACATTGAATCCGACCTTTAATCTTATCGGGTTCATGTTATATCGTTGTCGCAAGCCCATCGTTGGTCCGATCCGTGATTGCTAATCCAACGGTTGACGGCCATTTCAGGTGGCTTATGTGCATGGAGATTACCCACTTGAAAAAGCAATTTTCTCTCTCCTGCGGCATGCTACGTGTCGACTGATGTATGGAATCGAGCGGAGCCTCTCCAATACTGCTTACGCCTGAGGCTCGCCCGAAATCCCGCTTACCACGGAACTCAAATAACATAAAGCCATATTTATAAACCTTTCGGGTCTGGCTTTATCGCTTCGGGTCATTTACCTTTGTTGTGTTGTGATGCGATAAGTTGCCAATCACATATCGCATGGTCTTTGAGCCTGCGGGTTAAGTCCTCCCTTTGGCAAACCTGCAATGCGATGTGTAATCTCCACTGTTGATTTGCGTGCTCGATCAATGATCCACATTAAGTCGCTGGATTGCGATCGCAATTCCCATAAGGTTGCCTTCGATACACTTCGTTGGCTTGCTCCAATGCGATATCCCGATTTAATCTGGGTCGTTGATCTGTCTGATACGACGACTCTGGTGCAATGAGACTTCACGTTTCGCTTAGCTCTGTTTTCCGCGATTCCTTAGTGTTTTCACTTGCGATAATGTTTTCCAATAGTTTTAAAGACTTAGACTTTGAGGTTTTAGGATCCATTTTGGATCACACCTTCCCACTAAAAAGCTTTTGGACCACCAAAAGTTGGTTTTAGGCATCGATCAAGTGAGGATACAACTCCCTCACTTGTTTAACTTCTATCCATCGTGCTTTGCTTGGATTTGAACCTTTGAGCCCTACTCTCAGGTACTCAACATCCCCTCGACGCATAGTTCTCACCTTCCTGTCTAGAACTATGTCTTCCTGTAACTCATTGAGATATTTAGGCAACAGATCTTCAATAGAAGGCAACTGACTTTGCTCTTCAGGATCTTCAATCATTGATGGTTTATACAATCCCAAGTTTTCTGCATTAACGACTAAATAGATCCGCATGTAAGCTGGTAAATCGAGGCGAAAAGAATTTTCACCAATTTTATCAAGTATCTTGAAAGGTCCATACCTTATTGGTTTTAGCTTCTTACCTTCACCTTGCATTCTGTCTTTGCTGATGTACAACCAGACTTGATCACCAACTTGAAAACTATGCTCAACCCGATGCTTGTTATGTCTTGCCTTGTACATGGCTTGACTTCTTTCCAGCTGTTCCTGTACTGCCTGGTGAATTTCTTGGATTTGTTCAATGAACTTGGTTTCTTTGTCCACATCATTGTGTCCATCAACTACTATGTCTTTACCAAAGACAAAATCCAAGGGAGACTTTGGTATAAAACCAAAACAAGTCTCAAAAGGAGATCTCTAAGTAGAAGAGTGCTTGGCATGGTTGTAAGCATGCTGCACATAAAACAAATGCTCATCCCAAAGCTTGGGATGCTTGCTGCAATAGCCTCTGAGCAACTGGATCATTGTCCTGTTGACCACTTCTATCTGACCATCTATTTGTGGATGAAATGTTGTGCTCTTCTTCAACTCCCATAGATTTGACCAAAACTTCCCAACTAATTGAGAATCTCGATCAGATACAATAGAAGTGGGTAAACCGAAATGAACCCATACATTCTGAAAGAACAAATTTGATGTTTGTTCAGCTGTAACCTGCTTGTTACAAGGTATCAAAATACACATTTTACTGAACCTATCTACAACAACATACAAATAATCATGACCTTTTCTAGATTTTGGCAATCCCCCAACAAAGTCCATGGAAACACTTTCCCAAGGACGAGAAGGAATTGCAAGTGGAGTGTACAAGCCTAATTTTCTATTACTGGACTTACTTGTAGCACACATAGTACACCCTTTGATATATCTAGAAACTGTCTCATGCATTCTTGGCCAATAACAAAACCTTTGCAATTGTGCAACTATTTTACTTACACCAAAATGGCCTGATATTAAGGAAGTATGTGCTTCTCGAATTATGTTAACTCTTTCAGTTTGTGGAATGCATAACTTTCCCAAATGGTATAAGAGTTGGTCCTTTACATAATAATCCAATTCTTCTACTTACTTGCCATGACTTAAAGTTGCATATACATTTTTAAAATCTATATCTTGAGCATATTATTCAATGTAACTTTCATGCATCACTGAATTATGCTTAAGTATAGTAGATACATTTATGATTGGTCTTGATAACTGTCTAGTCAATTTAACGTCTTAAATTTATTTACATAAATTATCAATTTGGGTATCGTAAACTGATGAAATGTGGTGCACCATATGTGCTTAGTTAACTTTTTTTCTTACTTCGTTGTTTTATAGTTTTTATCTTGTTTTAGAGTTTTGTTCTTGCTGATCTCCTAAAGTGTCTAACGCAAATGGAAATCCTATTCTAAGGTCTTAAGAATACTTTTTAAAGGTCAAGTATAGATGTAGATTTCAAGACAAGGTTTATGTCCCTTATGGTAACTTCCAAAACTTAGCACTTTAAAAGATCTCAAAACATGCTATTGATAAAATTAATAATTGAACAAGAATGTAAAAATGCAGCTACTTAAATCAAACAAAAGATGAAATACTGATAATGAAATCATTGTCTCTGCTGCCCATCTAATTACAGAAATAAAATCTAAACTATTGCACTCAAATAAACCAAAAATTGCAGACTAATGAAAGCAAGATCAATTTACTTCACTTATAATCCGGTAGCTCACCAAGTAGCTTTTCGGGGTTAAGCCATGGCTCCGGAGATAACATCAAATAACATGAAGAATTGATATCTAAATTACCTACTTGCAGATTAATGAAAACAAAATCAAATTACTTCACTTATAATCCGATAGCTCGCAAAGTAGCTTTTCGGGGTTAAGCCATGGCTCCAGAGACAACGTCAAATAACATGAAGAACTTGATATCTAAACTACCTACTTGCAGAATTAAAGTAAAATCAAATCACTTCACTTATAATCTGATAGCTTTCCAAGTAGCTTTTCGGGGTTAAGCCATGGCTCCGGAGATAACGTCAAATAACATGAAGAATTTGATATATAAACTAGCTAACAATGGCAAATAAATAAGACTGAAATCAAAGCATAATTGAAATTGAAAAGATTAAGAAAAAATTTAGCAGAGAGACAAATCTCATGTTACTATTTGATGCAAAAACATGTAAAGAAAAACTAATCTACAATCAACCGGTTGAACACACTTGCATGAATTAAAATTGCATGAATGTAAAATCTAAACTATCAAACTTAAAAGCAATAAAATGACATACATGAATGAAATCAAAGCAAAATTACAAAATGAAATCTACTCTACCTTACATTCTCATATGCTCCATGAAATCTACTTCACATATCCTTCTATGTTGAGAACATCAAAATTTTATTCAAATTCTTCAAAATTACAGAGTACAACAAAGCTCTCCAAAGCCATCAAGGAAGAACTACAAACTCCAAACTAAATAACTAAAAGCCAAGCTAAGCTAAGACTAACAAATGAAGGAGAGAGATCTCATATTTATATAAAAAGATGAGAAGCCATCTCATTAATGAGAGTCCACGAATCTCTCCCTCTACCTCTAGAGTCCTAATCAAAATAGGAACTAATAAGACATATGTCTTCTTAGAGTTTCAATACAATTAGGAGATGTGACACATATCCTTATGATCCTATGATTATTTCCCCTCAAATTCGAATTTGGCCTTAGAATGCCACATAAGGGTCTTCTAGAAGCCTCCTTTTGACCTACACATGCCAATAATCTCAACCCACTTGTTAGGTATAAGCATATGTACATTATTTTCTAATTTTTAACCACAAATTCACTTAAAAAGGCTAAGAATTAATAATGTTTGGAAAAACATAAATGTGGCCCAATGATAATGAAAGTGGGATGAATGTAGTGACATAGTAATGAAATGGAGGTGATATAATGGACATAATAGTGAAAGTGTAATGAAAATGAATGATATTTTTAAAACCCAACATATCCCCCAACTGAAGCTATTACATGTCCTCATGCAATATATATTACATTAATCCTTTTGACCCTTGAGCCTTGGCTTAATTTTGCATGATATTATTTGATAACTTCATACTTTTGCAAAGTGTTTTTCTTGAATTGCAACATGGCTGGTTCTTGTGTTACAACCATTTTTTTTTGTTGCATTATATTTTGATCTTTGAACTTTGCATAATGATATTTTGATTATTTTTGCAAGGTATATTTTTATTGGATTGCATGATGGTTGGTTCTTGTGTGACAACCATGATTTTGTCTGTATCCAATTTATCATTTAAGCACTTTTGAAAAGCCATTGTATGCTCATAATAACAATGTAATAGTTAATATATGTTGGAAGTATGTGGGCTCCTGAATATGATATGGACATGGCAAAATATGAATATGAATGTATTCCCCCCCCAACTGATGGTATTGGCAATTTTATGAAATGAGGAAGAGAAATGTTTTTCCAACAATTATCATTCTTACTTTTTATGGAATTCTATAGTCAAAAGTTAGAAAATGACATACCTTAACTTACCCTTTGGAATAGATGAGTTGTATGTGTGGTGGCTGTAAAATTCTGATCATATTCTTCTTCAAGTGGCTGAACAAGAAGAGTCATGGATAAAAAGTTAAGATGACTTTTTATTGCTTCTACTAAAACTTGCTGAATCTGCTCCAAAATGCTGAAAATAATAGTTTTCATGTCTTCAAAAAACGTTGGCACAATTCCTACTATGTGAAAAGATGTTTTGATGTCAAACATAGCAGGAAATTGTTGACTTAGTGACCATTAATGGATGCCACTAGTAAACACGAGAACTCTCACCATTGATGACAATGAGAGTCAAGATGCCCAAACACATCTTGCTAGGTATGAATAATTTTGCTGATGTCGAGTTACCTAGAAGATCTGATGAACAAGGGACATTAATGTATTTCTATTGTTTGTTAGCATGAGGACTTGCCATTAAGGCATGCAAGCCTCAAGATGGTTTTACAAAGAACTTAGACTCAAAGGACTATGGACTCAATAATTTACATTGAAGCAGGACTTATTTGCGAAATGAAAATGACA
This sequence comes from Pinus tabuliformis, assembly GCA_031772625.1. Lineage (NCBI taxonomy): Eukaryota > Viridiplantae > Streptophyta > Pinopsida > Pinales > Pinaceae > Pinus > Pinus tabuliformis. Next base: position 20,512,679 of record CM062811.1, read on the forward strand.
GGAAATGAAAGATGAAAATGGAAGATGGCGATGGAGGATAGAAATGGCAATGGGAAATAAGCATGTGAATGAGCCTCCTGCTTTCATTTGTGGGTTATGAATGGGTAAAAAGAGATGTAAAGTGTATGTGAATGTAAATGGAAAATATGAAGTGAAATGAGGTGAATGGTTTATTATGAAGTATGGATGTGATGGAGATAATAGTATCTAAAAGTTTTTCAAGTGTTTGGATCTGATTTTGCATAAGCATATTTCCTCTTTGTTGCTGACCATCCTTTTATGAAACAAATTGGTCTCTTAGAGAGACACCATTCTCTTGTAGTCATTTGTCCTTCTTCTTGAAACCTGAAAAAAAACTAATACTTTTTCTACAATGGAATGTAAGATTATCAAAGGAGAGAGGTGATCAATCTCTCTAGTTATGATATTTACACAAAAAACTAAGAATTTGTATTAATGAAATAAGTTGTCAAACAAAAAATAAAAAGAATTTATACCTGTTTTGGAATTAGTGCCTCAAGTTGAATGTTGCTTCTTTTCAGCAATTTATTTCATATTTTACCATTTCAAACTCTAATGATAGATTTCTCATTATGTAGATCTTGTTGAGATCTTTTCAACAATACTTGAATCATAAAAATCTGATTTTGTATGAGAAAGTTAGGCTAATTTGAACAACGAGGTTTTTCAGCTGCAAATTGATGTTTAGCTGCAAAATTGGACTTTAGCTGCGGAATGTGCACAGTTTCTATAGCTAAAAATCTTGAATAAAAAGTTAGTCATTCATCTTTCATCATCAGTCCAAAATTAATCAATACCTTCAGAAAAGTGAGCAAATAACTTATTCATTTCATTGATTCAAAATTGTTTTTTTTCTTGACATGCGCGACTTAGTATGGCGACTTAGTGATAACACACACCTTGACTTCCCTTTGATCGGGTTCTTTTTCATCGACTTGGATCAAATGAATAGGACACCATCCATGTAATGACATTTTCCCAGCGACTCATGTGGGTCGTTTCGTCTCTTGACACCTATAACCTATAGAAGTATGAAAATGGCTGTGGAATTGCCAGTTAGCTGCGGAATCAGGTTGCATTCTATAGCTAAAAGACAATCTACCATCAGTTTTCTGATTTAAGTTATTCGAAAAGAGATTTTATGTAGCCAAGTACTAGGGAGAGAGAGAGCCTAAGATCACAGCTGGTGCACAAGACCAATTATTCATGATCTTCTCTGCTATTTTTCAGAAAAAAAATAAAATTTCTTCACTGTTTGCCTAAAAAATAAAAATGGTGTAAATGGTATATGAAGCAAAACAGATTTAGTGATGAAAATATATCAGAGTAATAGAAATATATGATCTTTTCAACAACTTTGATGACTCCTTTGGGCTCTGTCTTCATAATGAGACCCATTATGCCTTTTCTTATTGTGTAAACATCAATGTAGAAAACGGATATATGAAAACATAGTGGTTATGTGGAAGCAAAATGGTTGTATGAACAGGAAATGAAGAATATCGTGGAGAAAACTGATGGGTGTGGAACTAGAAAAATGTTGAGTATGAAATGAAGAAAGATTTTCGAAGTAAGAAGACATGTATAAACAGAAAATAGATGAAGGCTGTAAAACTTGGTGTACAGACAGACTGTGTGGAGGCAGAGTATCCCTCATGAAGCAGGCCAACTACTGCAATACAATTTATCATCCTTTCCTGCAACTTTATAGACTACTAGATAATAGAGATTGCATCATATATCTCCTCTGAATGCCTGATTCTTTTGAATAAAAGTTATCCCCTCAAATCGACAATGGTGTGCCAACCTTCCTTAAGCACTGGAGGCAGCCACAGCGTTTGGTTGAATAGAAACCAGGCAACCGATCCCCGTCTACGATTAAAAGGTTAAAACAAAATAATTAAGGCATCTGCAAATCTTTCTTTATCCACCGATTCAACCCAATAGATCATGACATCCACCTTGGCATAAATGAAGTATGAGTTACATACAGAAGGTATTTAAGTTGTGAGGCATGGCGGGAGACATGGTGGAGTGGCATAACGAAGTCTGAGTTAATAGTGGAACAACACAGCTGGACCTGATCCAATCTCTGCAACGTGGAAATGATTCAAGAGAAGAGTCGTGTGATTTTGGATTGTAATCAGCCGTAACTAATGTACAAGTCACGGGGAGAAACCGTTAGTCATTAAAGTCAATATTAAATGATAGAAAACAAGACTGAAGCATGGTTAAAACAAAAATGAAATGTCAGCACACAAGATTGAGGCGTGGCGTAACAACAGTCTGTTCATCAATTTAATTTCCATTTTTCTCTCCCACGGCATGCAAAAATGAACTCCAAAGAACCGAGGAGATCTCTCAAACCGCTTCAAATTCCCTAAAAAGGTTTCTGGGTTATCTAATTGACCATATTACCAAAAAAACCCAAGTTTTATTTTTCTCAAAATCGTCTCCATTTGGCTAGATCATGTAGTTGAAGTTTGACGTTTTTTAGTGTTTTGCGTTTTTTGAATGATTATTTTTACTGTTTTGCATTTTACTGAATTTCTGCATTCGGTTTTTTTTTGTTTGATTTGCAATTTGAACACAGGGAAATAACAAATGAATAGTATTGAAATTTTCAAGGACATTGGTGTTATTTCATTTGTTATGAATATGTATTTTGACTGTAAGTAATGGTTTCACGGAGACGGAACAGTTGTATGAGCGGAAGATGGAGGAGGATTGCGGAGAAAACCAGTAGTTACAAAATGGAAATAATACAGAGCATGCAATGAAAATGAGTTCACGGAGTAGAGGCTTGTATAAACAGACCCTGAACTAGCAAACGTAAACTCAGTGTGAGAGTATGGAAACAGAGTGAGTCTGGCAGAATTTTAAAATAAAAGGTTGTGGAGTAGACGTTAGCAAATTCATAAAATGACTGCAGAATGGTGTATTGGATTGAAGAAAACAAAAATTTCTTTATCCTCTTGTGAAGATCCGAAGTCCCAAGAACAGAAATTAAGAACAAAAAATCTTTTGTTCTCTCAGACTTGCCAATTAATAGATCACTCCACCATTTCTTAGATTGCAATATAGGGAAGAATTGTTGCGTGTGAACCTCTAAAATATCTATCATCGCAGAATTCGAGAAACTTCAATAATTCACGTGTGCTCTATGTGGCGCATGTTTGTGACCATCAACTTCAGAGTTGGATACCTTGATATTATTGCAAATGAATTGGTAGTTCTATTGACATTTCAACACAATGGGTTGCTAATGCCTTTTCTACAAGATATCTAGCTAATATTTCATACCCTTTCTTTAAAAACCAGATCAGCAGAAGTCCAACTAGATTCAAAAAACGTAGAGTTTTTTATTTTAACACAACAGTCCATGCAATTTGATTTATTTGATTTTATTTTTACATGTTCTTGCAGGTTTGTTTCAAGGCCAAAGCTTGAACAGGAATGCAGATTTTCTATTGAGGCCACAGTGGAGACTGGAATTGGGGATAGCCATTGATTGTTTTTCTTTTTTTTCTCTGAAATTGTGAAATTTTATAAGAAGGATTAATGATTTTCAATTTCAGGTAGCAAAGAATTCAAGTAAAATATGCTAAGAAAAGGACTTTGACTGAGGTCTTAAGCTGATTTTTTTTTATCAATCTGGGTTGGGTGACTAGGATAGGATCCATGTCAGGACAATTCTGGAGATACCCATGTGGTCGGTTCCTTCATTGGACGCTTGTAACCTGCTAAACCTTGAAATTAGCTACGGAATTCACAGTTAGTTGCTAAAGCTACTGTATGTTGGGTCTTGAAAATGTCATTCATTTCCATTACATTTTCACTATTATGTCCATTATATCACCTCCATTTCACTACTATGTCACTATATTCATCCCATTTTCATTATCATTGGGTTACATTTATGTTTTTTCAAACTTTATTAATTCTTAGTTTTTTTTAAGTGAATTTGTGGTTAAAAATTAGAAAATAATGTGCATATGCTTATACCTAACAAGTGGGTTGAGATTGTTGACATGTGTAGGTTAAAAGAAGGCTTTTAGAAGACCTTTATGTGGCACTCTAAGGCCAAATTCGAATTTGAGTGGAAAGAATTATGGGATCATGAGGATATGTGTCACATCTCCTAATTGTATTGAAACTCTAAGAAGACATGTGTCTTATTAGTTCCTATTTTGATTAGGACTCTAGAGGTAGAGGGAGAGATTCGTGGACTCTCATTAATGAGATGACTTCTCATCTTTTTGTATAAATAGGAGATTTCTCTCCTTTATTTGTTAGTGTTAGCTTAGCTTAGTTTTTTAGTTCTTTAGCTTGGAGTTTGTAGTTCTTCCTTGATGGCTTTGGAAAGCTTTAGAGAGCTTTGTTGTACTTTGTAATTTTGAAGAATTTGAATAAAGCTTTGATGTTCTCAACATGGAAGGAGATGTGAAGTAAATGTCATGGAGCATATTAGAATGTAAGGTAGAGTAGATTTTATTTTGTAATTTTGCTTTGATTTCATTCATGTATGTCATTTTATTACTTTCAAGTTTGATAGTTTAGATTTTCCATTCATGCAATTTTAATTCATGCAAGTGTGTTCAACCGGTTGATTGTAGATTAGTTTTTCTTTACATGTTTTTGCATCAAATAGTGACATGAGATTTGCCTCTCTGCTGAACTTTTTCTTAAGCTTTTCAATTTCAATTATGCTTTGATTTCAGTCTTATTTATTTGCTATTGTTAGCTAGTTTAGATATCAAATTCTTCATGTTATTTGACATTATCTCTGGAGCCATGGCTTAACCCCGAAAAGCTACTTGGCGAGATATTGCATTATAAGTGAAGTGATTTGATTTTAATTTCATTCTGCAAGTAGGTAGTTTAGATATCAAGTTCTTTATGTTATTTGACGTTATCTCCGAAGCCATGGCTTAACCCCGAAAAGCTACTTGACGAGCTATCGGATTATAAGTGAAGTGATTTGATTTTATTTTCATTCTACAAGTAGGTAGTTTAGATATCAAGTCCTTCATGTTATTTGACATTATCTCCGGAGCCATGGCTTAACCCCGAAAAGCTACTTGGTGAGCTATCGGATTATAAGTGAAGTGTTTTGATTTTACTTTCACTCTACAAGTAGGTAGTTTAGATATCAAGTTCTTCATATTATTTGACGTTATCTCCAGAACCATGGCTTAACCCCGAAAAACTACTTGGCGAGCTATCAGATTATAAGTGAATTAATTTGATTTTTCTTTCATTAATCTACAAGTAGGTCATTTAGATATCAATTCTTCATGTTATTTGACGTTATCTCCGATGCCATGGCTTAACCCTGGAAAGCTACTTGGTGAGCTATCGGATTATAAGTGAAGTAAATTGATCTTGCTTTCGTTAGTCTGCAATTTTTGGTTTGTTTGAGTGCAATAGTTTAGACTGTATTTTTGTAATTAGATGGGCAACAAAGACAGTGATTTCATGATCATTATTTCATCTTCTTTTTTATTCATTTAAGTAGCTGCATATTTATATTCCTATTCAAGTATTAATTTTATCAATAGCATGTTTTGAGATCTTTTGAAGTGCTAAGTTTTGGAAGTTACCATAAGGGACATAAACCTTGTCTTGTAATCTAAATCCATACTTGACCTTTAAAAGTATTCTTAAGACCTTAGAATAGGATTTCCATTTGCATTAGACACTTTAGGAGATCAACAAGAACAAAACCCCAAAATAAGATAAAAACTATAAAACAACGAAGTAAGAAAAATGTTAACTAAGCACATATGGTGTACCACACTTCATCAGTTTACGATACCCAGATTGATAATTTATGTAAATCAATTTAAGACGTTAAATTGACTAGACATTTTGGTGCTGTTGCTGGAGAAGTGTAATTAGGAGACCTTATTTTTTACATCTAAAAAAAATTAATAATTCTTGAGTATGCTCTCCTCTTGCACTTTTTGTGATCTGGAGGATCAGAAATAGAGTTATGTAAAAAAAAAAAAGAGACAAAATAAACTTCATCATTTCAATTGATTCAATAAAAAAAATAAAAAAATGAAAAATAATAAAAGAATAATAAAAATCCAACTGCTTTGATAGGTTTAGCTGTCCAAGATTGATTGGTTATGGTTTGTAGTGGTCCTCAAAACACTGTGTCCTGTTTTAATAAGATTCTGCAAATTAGCTATGGAATGCAGTTTGATTCCGCAACTAATTTCAAGGTTTAGCAGGTTACAGGCATCCAATGAAGAAACCGACCACATGGGCATCTCCAGAATTGTCTCTACATGGATCCTATCCTTGTCACCCAGCCCAGATTGATAAAAAAATCAACTTAAGGACATGCAATAACTTCAGTTGTGGGGTATGTTGGGTCTTGAAAATGTCATTCATTTCCATTACATTTTCACTATTATGTCCATTATATCACCTCTATTTCACTACACTCATCCCACTTTCATTATCATTAGGTCACATTTATATTTTTCCAAACTTTATTAATTCTTAGCATTTTTAAGTGAATTTGTGGTTAAAAATTAGAAAATAATGTGCATATGCTTATACTTAACAAGTGGGTTGAGATAGTTGACATGTGTACGTTAAAAGGAGGCTTGTATAAGACCTTTATGTGGCAATCTAAGGTCAAATTCGAATTTGAGTGGAAATAATCATGGGATCATGAAGATGTGTCACATCTCCTAATTGTATTGAAACTCTAAGAAGACATGTGTCTTATCAGTTCCTATTTTGATTAGGACTCTAGAGGTAGAGGGAGAGATTCATGGACTCTCATTAATGAGATGACTTCTCATCTTTTTGTATAAATATGAGATCTCTCTCATTCATTTGTTAGTCTTAGCTTAGCTTGGATTTTTAGTTCTTTTACTTGGAGTTTGTAGTTCTTCTTTGATGGTTTTGGAAAGCTTTGGAGAGCTTCATTGTACTTTGTAATTTCGAAGAATTTGAATAAAGCTTTGATGTTCTCAACATGGAAGGAGATGTGAAGTAGATGTCATGGAGCATATTAGAATATAAGGTAGAGTAGATTTCATTTTGTAATTTTGTTTTGATTTCATTCATGTATGTCATTTTATTGCTTTCAAATTTGATAGTCTAGATTTTCCATTCATGCAATTTTAATTCATGCAAGTGTGTTCAGCCAGTTGATTGTAGATTAGTTTTTCTTTACATGTTTTTGCATCAAATAGTGACATGAGATTTGCCTCTCTGCTGAACTTTTTCTTAAGCTTTTCAATTTCAATTATGCTTTGATTTCAGTCTTATTTATTTGCTGCTGTTAGCTAGTTTAGATATCAAGTTCTTCATGTTATTTGACGTTATCTCCGGAGCCATGGCTTAACCCCGAAAAGCTACTTGGTGAGCTATCGGATTATAAGTGAAGTAATTTGATTTTGTTTTCATTAATCTGCAAGTAGGTAATTTAGATATCAATTCTTCATGTTATTTGACGTTATCTCCGATGATTCCATGCAAGCTGGATTTAACTCTGTGGGTGTGAGTTGTTCTGCAATGTCGGACGTGTCTAGTAATGGTGGAAAGTATGGCCGAAGGCGGTCGACATTGAACACCGGGTGCAGGCCAAGGAATGGGGGAATGCTGAGCTCAAATGCATTGTCTCCCATAGCCTTGGTAATGGTGTAAGGGCCATATCGGAGTGGTCTGAGTTTCCGATAGGCTCTGATAAGGCGTTCCTTTTGCAAATGCAACCAGACTTTGTCTCCCACTTGAAACTTGTGTGGCACCCGATGTTGATCATGTCGCTGCTTGTACTTTGAATTTGATTTCTCCAGAATGTCATGGACCTGCTGGCGAATATGTTGGATGTGCTCAATGAAGTTGTTTGCCTTATCTGTTTTGGACTGGACATGAGCAGAATCTGCGTGAGTAGCTGCAAATGGCATAGCCACATCGATGGGACATAGTGGCTGGAATCCCAATCCCACCTGGAAAGGGTTGTGGCCAGTCGAGTTGTGGAGAGCCCGGTTGTAGCTGTGCTGAACATAGGGGAGGCTCTCGTCCCATGTGCGTGGATGCTTTGAGTTGTACATGCGCAGAATGTGTACGATCATCCTGTTGACGACCTCAGTCTGGCCATCAGTTTGAGGATGGAAGGCTGTGGACTTAGTGAGTTTGGTGTCTAGCATCGACCAGAGGCTAGACCAAAATGTACTGAGGAACCTGCTGTCCCGATCTGAAATGATAGACTGTGGGATCCCAAAGTGTACCCATACTCGTTCAAAGAAGAGTTTAGCAGTGGCTTCTGCTGTGATACTCTTCTTGCAGGCCGCCATAATGGCCATCTTCGAGAACCTGTCGACGACCACAAAAACACAGTCATTTCCATGCCTAGTGGAAGGGAGGCCTGACATGTAATCCATGGAGATGGATTCCTAAGGTCGACTAGGGGTAGGAAGCGGGGTATAAAGGCCTTGCTTCTTAATGGTCGGTTTGGCAATGGCGCAAGCAGTGCATGATCTGATGTACTTCCCGACATCCTGTCGAAGATTCGGCCAATAGAAATATTTCTGCAGTACTGCCACCGTTTTTTCGACCCCAAAATGCCCAACGGCCCAACTGTAGTGTGCTTCCCAGATCATCTTAGCACGCTCGCTTGAAGGAACACAAAAGTGACCCAGGTGGCATAACAGGTCGTCCTGGAGGTGAAAATCTGGAACATGCTGACCCTCCAAGAGTGTCTGGTATGTGTGGCCAAATTCCGGGTCGCTTTTGTAGAGAAGTGGCCAATCAGAAGTCTCGTGCCCACAAGAGTTGAGCACGGTGGTTAACGCCATGATCGGTGGTCGACTGAGGCAATCTGCAACATTATTGGTGCTACCCTTCTTATACTTGATATTCAAATGGAATTGTTGCAGGTATGTAGACCACTTCTGATGGCGATCATTCTGTAATTTCCCTTGGGTCTGTATGAACTGCAGGGGTCGGTGGTCTGTGTGGATGACCGTTTCCTTCCCCAAAATGTAATGCTTCCATTGTCGGTAGGCCTGCACAATGGAATACATCTCTTTGTCATAAGTGGGATACTTCTGGACTGTGTCTGAAAGTGTCTCACTGTGATATGCCACTGGATGCTCGTGTTGAGTAAGGACTGCCCCAATAGCATAGTCAGAGGCATCTGTCTCGACTTCAAATGGTTGTTGCAAGTCTGGTAATGCAAGAACTGGTGCTGTGCAGAGTCGATCTTTCAACTCTGTGAATGCCTTCTGTTGAGATTCAGACCAAATTTTTTTTGCTTTCGCTCCTCCCTTGGTGACCTGACTCAAGGGCCAAGTGATATGAGAAAATCCCAACACGAACCTGCGGTAGAAGTTGGCAAGGCCTAGAAAGCTGCGAAGCTCTGTCAGAGTGGTTGGAGATGGCCAATCTCGAATGACTTGGATCTTGGCTGGATCCACATGCACCCCCCGTTCATCAATAATGTATCCGAGATACTGAACTTGGGTCATGCCAAAAGTGCATTTCTCCAAATTGGCACATAACTTGTGTTGTCGCAGTGTTTGGAGAATTTGTCGGATGTGGTGGAAGTGCTCTTCCCAAGTCTTGCTAAAGATCAAGATGTCATCCAAGTATACCACTACAAATGAGTTGGTGAATGGCCACAAGATGTCGTCCATTAGCCTCATGAAGGTTGCAGGAGCATTCATCAATCCGAAAGGCATAACCAACCATTCGAAAAGGCCCTCCTTGGCTTTGAAGGCAGTCTTCCACACATCGGAGGGTTCGATTGGTACCTGGTGATATCCTGACTTCAAATCGATCTTGCTGAAATATTTTGCCCCCTTTAGTTGGTCTAGGAGGTCATCAATCCGTGGGATTAGGTACCTATTACGGACAGTGATCTTGTTCAATGCTCGATAGTCAATACAGAGTCTCCAAGTCCCATCCTTCTTTTGTACCAACACGATCGGGCTCCCACAGGGCGATGAACTCGGACAGATGTGACCTTTTTGCAGCAGCTCCTGAATCTGCCTCTTGATTTCATCGTTCTCCAGAACAGAGCACCGATAGATTGGTCCATTGGGCAGCGGCGAACCTGGGGTCAGATCAATGGAGTGCTTGACCTGACAGTGTAGAGGAACCCCTGCGGGGGAGGTGAAGATGTCCTCATACTCCTCCACTACCTTGTCCATCTATAGTTTTCGTGCGGAGGGGCCCTGTCTGGAGGTCATGGCCACCGTCTTCTTCTTTTCTTCAGGGCGTATCATCAGGAAAACAAACTTCCCGGTTTTGGAAATGAGCTTACTGCATTGTTTTGCAGTAACCAAAGAGATGGTGGTAGGCGGTGCTACCTCTGGTATCCTGTACAACTTATTTCCCTAAGTAACAATAACAGCATGGGGCCTTGACTCATACACAGCATGTCACTTCCACAAGTATGGTTGTCCTAATAACACATCACAAACTTCAAGGGGAGCAATGTCACACAATACCTCATCCGTGAAGGGCTTGATGTTGTATGGAAGGCGACACTGTTGGCTCACGCGAAGATCCCGTCCTTGGTGCAACCACTGAATGGTGTATGGTTGTGGATGTGCTGTGGTCGGTAAGCCCAACCGTTTTAAAACCTCTGCCAAAATGAGGTTCTTTTGGCTCCCGCTATTGACAATGAACTGTAGCGGGGAGCCCTTTACCCACATATGGGAGTGGAAGAGACGCTCCTCCGCCTCTGGATCTTCAGGTTCCTCCTTCTGGATCTTCGTGGTGGCAACGGTGGCGTTGGGCTCCGCATCGATAATCTGCGTCCCTTTGTCATTCCCCTTATCGGGTTCTGACTCAGAGTCAGAACATGCATCTGATTCTGAAACCTTTAGCTCGGCCACCAGTGACTGCTTGGCCCGACACTCACTTGTGTTGTGAGTGGAGCTCTTATGAAACTCACACCACTTTCCCGTGTCCTTTTTCGGCTTCACGGCGCTGTTCTTTGCTTGCAGCTTTGGCGGGTTGTCTTGGGCCACCCCGCCTTGGCTTTGTCCTTTTTTTTGCGGTTTGGGGGCACCTTTCCCTTGTTTCGGATTCGCAGACCCAAAGTCTCGCTTCTTCTGTTTAAACTTTTGCTCCACCTTGACGGCATATCGGTATACCGTGCCAAGCGAGGAGATGTTTAGGAATTCTATTTCTTCTTGGATGTACTTGTGTAGGCAACCACAGTATTTGAGTACCAAATGCTGCTCTGTATCCTTGATACCCAACTTTGTGTGAAGGGTATGGAAAATATTGGTAAACTCTGGTACGTCTTGGTCCCTTCCCTGCCGTAGCATGGTCCACTTTATGTATTGATCCTCATAGCTTCCGACAGGGTAGTACTGCTCCTTGATGGCATCTCGGAATGAATCCCAAGTCGGTGCGACTGAAAATAGTGAACCTGTACTTTCATCCTTCTTCTCGCAGTAGGTTTCCCACCAATCCTTGACGTGGGGGGCTGCTTTGAGAAGAGCGAAAATAATCTTTTCCCGACTGGAAAAATCATGAACAGAAAAATAACCCTCTAGCACATTTAACCATTTATCGACGGCATTTGCGTCTATCTGACCCTCGAATATGGGGATTTCAAAATTAACTTGTACCTTAAATGGTGTGGCGTTTCCAGAGTTGCTGTTGGAAGCCGATGCGTCGCCCCTGGGTAGCCGCTGAAGGATTTGGGAAAAGTTGTCCATCATCGCATTCCTTTGTCGCTCGAGGGCTTCTTTGAGCAAGATTTTGATAGGATCTCCTGCCCCCTCGTCTTTCTTTTCATCCGCCATGGGAGGCCGTCGGGATTTGCGAGGCTGGTCTTGCAAAGGTTCGACCAGTTCAAGCCCTAACTCCTTATATCCCGACCTCGTTGGGGACATGCAAAGAAAAACAGAGAAGAAAAGCAGACCGCTCTGATACCACTGATCCTGATTTAAACAGGAACGCAATAAAGTACAGAGATAACCATACAAACAAATATACAGCGGAAATAATACCTCATTTCATTACTGTAAAACACTGAAATATGCTTACAAACAGAAATGGAAATAAACCAGCTAGGGCGATGGTAGCTTATCTCTGAGAAGAGATGTGGTGGCTACATGCCTCTGAACTGTCTTACAATGAGGCTTGAAGGCCTATTTATTGTTGAGAAACAATGGAAAACCCTTCACATTCCAAAACCTAACCCTAGAAGATGAAACGCCAAATTGTGGGCCCCGTTTTTGGGTAAGTTGGTACATCAACTTCCCGGGGTCGCGAATTGGTCGTACTATCTCCGTTTGATGTGCATGATAGCCCATCGGAAAGATCTCTCCGAGGACTACGACGGAAAAGACGATTCTTATCAAAAAAATCGTTGGCAGTAGATTTCCCAAAAAACGTCGTTTAGGGCCTCAAAACGGCTCCAGAAGTTTATGACCCGAAAAACTGCTAAAAATAGTAAATTGTGCTATAATTAAGGAAACTGAAAAAACTGTAAGAAGCACTAGAGGGGATCCAAGTGGAATTAGCGGGTGGCCACCAATATCCACCTGGATCATCCGATGCCATGGCTTAACCTCGAAAAGATACTTGGCGAGCTATCGGATTATAAGTGAATTAAATTGATCTTGCTTTCGTTAGTCTGCAATTTTTGGTTTGTTTGAGTGCAATAGTTTAGATTGTATTTCTGTAATTAGATGGGCAACAGAGACAGTGATTTCATGATCAATATTTCATCTTTTGTTTGATTTAAGTAGCTGCATATTTACACTTTTGTTCAAGAACTGATTTGATTAATAGCATGTTTTGAGATCTTTTGAAGTGCTAAGTTTTGGAGGTTACCATAAGGGACACAAGCCTTGTCTGAAATCTCCATCCATACTTGACCTTTAAAAGTATTCTTGAGACCTTAGAATAATAGGATTTCCATTTGCATTAAACACTTTAGGAAACCAACAACAAAACTCCAAAAACAACAAAGTAAGAAAAATGTTAACTAAGTACATATGGTGCACCACATTTCATTAGTTTATGATACCTGGATTGATAATTTATGTAGAGCAATTTAAGATATTAAATTGACTAGACATTTGGCCATCTCTCTCCTTTGATAATCTTACATTCCATTGCAGAAGAAGTATTAGTTTTTTTTGCAGGTTCCAGGAGGAAGGACAAATGACTACAAGAGAATGGTGTCTCTCTGAGAGACCAATTTGTTTCATAGGAGGATGATCAGCAACAAAGAGGAAATATGCTGATGCAAAATCAGATCCACTTGAAAAACTTTCAGATACTATTGTCTCCATCACATCCATACCTCATAATAAATCATTCACCTCATTTCACTTCATACTTTCCATTTATATTCACATATACTTTCCATCTCTTTTTGTCCATTCATAATCTACAAATAAAAGCAAGAGGCTCATTCACATGCTTATTGCCCATTGCCATTTCTTCTCTCCATTGCCATCTTCCATTTTCATCTTTCATTTCCTATCATTTCATTTCACAAATAAGCCTTGCTTCAATGCAAATTATTGATTCCATAGTCCTTTAAGTCTAAGTTCTTTGTAAAAACACCTTGAGGCTTGCATGTCTTAATGGCAAGTCCTCATGCTGACAAACAATGGGAATACATTAATGTCCCTTGTTCATCAAATCTTCTAGGTGACTCGACATCGGCAAATTCATTCGTACCTAGCAAGATGTGTTTGAGCATCTTAACTCTCATTGTCATCAATGGTAAGAGTTCTCGTGTTGACCAGTGGCATCCATTAATGGCCACTAAGTCAACAATTTCCTGTTATGTTCGACATCAGAACATTTTTTTACATAGTAGGAATTGTGCCAATGAGTTTTGAAGACATGAAGACTATTATTTTCAGAATTTTGAAGCAGTTTCAACAAGTTTTAGTAGAAGCAATAAAAAATCATCTTAACTCTTTATTCATGACTCCTTTTGTTCAACTACTTGAAGAAGAATATGATCATAATTTTGCAGCCACCACACATACAACTCATCAATTCCAAAGGGTAAGTTAAGGTATGTCATTTTCTAACTTTTGACCCTAGAATTCCATAAAAAGCTAGAATGATAATTGTTGGAAAAACATTTCTCTTCCTCATTTCATAAAATTGCCAATACCATCAGTTGGGGGAAAATACATTCATATTTATATATTGCCATGTCCATATCATATTCAGGATCCCACATACTTTCAACATATATTAACTATTACATTATTATTATGAGCATACAATGACTTTTCTTCAAAAAGTGCTAAAAGGATAAATTGGATATAAACAAAATCATGGTTGTTAGACAAGAACCAACCATCACGCAATCCAATAAAGATATGCTTTGCAACAATAATAAAATATCATTATGCAAAGTTTAAAGATCAAAATAGAATGCAACAACAATAACAAAAAAAATAAAAATGGCTGTAACACAAGAACCAACCATGTTGCAATTCAAGTAAAACACTTTGTAGAAATATGAAGTTATCAAATGATATCATGCAAAGTTAAGCCAAAACTCAAGGATCAAAATAGTTAATTTAATACATATTGCATGAGGACATGCAATAGCTTCAGTTGGGGGGTATGTTGGGTCTTGAAAATGTCATTCATTTCCATTACATTTTCACGACTATGTCCATTATATCACCTCCATTTCACTACTATGTCACTACATTCATCCCACTTTCATTATCATTTTGCCACATTTATGTTTTTCCAAACTTTATTAATTCTTAGCCTTTTTAAGTGAATTTGGGGTTAAAAATTAGAAAATAATGTGCATATATTTATACCTAATAAGTAGGTTGAGATTGTTGACATGTGTAGGTTAAAAGGAGGCTTCTAGAAGACCTTTATGTGGCATTCTAAGGCCAAATTCGAATTTGAGTGGAAAGAATCATGGGATTATGAGGATGTGTCACATCTCCTAATTGTATTGAAACTCTAAGAAGACATGTGTCTTATCAGTTCCTATTTTGATTAGGACTTTAGAGGTAGAGGGAGAGATTCATGGACTCTCATTAATGATATGACTTCTCATATTTTTGTATAAATAGGAGATTTATCTTCTTCATTTGTTAGTCTTAGCTTAGCTTGGATTTTTAGTTCTTTAGCTTGGAGTTTGTAGTTCTTCTTTGATGGATTTGGAAGGATTTGGAGAGCTTTGATGTACTTTGTAATTTTGAAGAATTTGAATAAAGCTTTGATGTGCTCGACATGGAAGGAGATGTGAAGTAGATGTCATGGAGCATATTAGAATGTAAGGTAGAGTAGATTTCATTTTGTAATTTTGCTTTGATTTCATTCATGTATGTCATTTTATTGCTTTCAAGTTTGATAGTCTAGATTTTCCATTCATGCAATTTTAATTCATGCAAGTGTGTTCAACCAGTTGATTGTAGATTAGTTTTTCTTTACATGTTTTTGCATCAAATAGTGACATGAGATTTGCCTCTCTGCTGAAGTTTTTCTTAAGCTTTTCAGTTTCAATTATACTTTGATTTCAGTCTTATTTATTTTCTATTGTTAGCTAGTTTAGATATCAAGTTCTTCATGTTATTTGATGTTATCTCCAGATCCATGGCTTAATCTCGAAAAGCTACTTGGCGAGCTATCGATTATACGTAAAGTAATTTGATTTTGCTTTCATTAATCTGCAAGTAGGTAATTTAGATATAAATTCTTCATGTTATTTGACATTATCTCCGGAGCCATGGCTTAACGCCGAAAAGCTACTTGGCGAGCTATCGGATTATAAGTGAAGTAAATTGATCTTACTTTCATTAGTTTGCAATTTTTGGTTTGTTTGAGTGCAATAGTTTAGATTTTATTTCTATAATTAGATGACCAACAAAGACAGTGATTTCATGATCAATATTTCATCTTTTGTTTGATTTAAGTAGCTACATATTTACACTTTTGTTCAAGTACTGATTTGATCAATAGCATGTTTTGAGATCTTTTGAAGTGTTAAGTTTTGGAAGTTACCATAAGAGACATAAGCCTTGTCTTGAAATCTCCATCCATACTTGACCTTTAAAAGTATTCTTAAGACTTTAGAATAAGATTTCCATTTGCATTAGACACTTTAGGAGATCAACAAAAACAAAACCCCAAAACAATATAAAAACTATAAAACAACGAAGTAAGAAAAAATGTTAACTAAACACATATGGTGCACCACACTTCATCAATTTACGATATCCGGATTGATAATTTATGTAGAGCAATTTAAGACGTTAAATTGACTAGACATTTTGGAGTTGTTGCCGGGGGAGTGTAATTAGGAGACCTTATTTCTTACATCTAAATTTTTTTAATAATTCTTAAGTATGCTCTCCTCCTGCACTTTGTGTGATTTGGAGGATCAGAAAAAGAGTTGTTATATAAAAAAAGAAAAAAAAAAGAGACAAAATAAACTTCATCATTTCAATTGATTCAATAAAAAATAAAAATAAAAGAAAAAAATAATAATAATAAAAATCCAACTGCTTTGATAGGTTCAGTTGTTCAAGATTGATTGGTTATGGTTTGTAGTGGTCCTCAAAACACTGTGTCTTGTTTTAATAAGATTCTGCAAATTAGCTGCGGAATGCAGTCTGATTCCACAGCTAACTGTGAATTCCATAGCTAATTTCAAGGTTTAGCAGGTTACAGGCATCCAATAAAGAAACCGACCACATGAGCATCTCCAAAATTGTCCCAATATGGATCCTATCCTAGTCACCTTGCCCAAATTGATAAAAAAATCAGTGTAAGACCTCAACCAAAGTTCTGTTTTTAGTATATTTTACTTGAAGTCTTTGTTGTCTGAAATTGAAAATCATTAAACATTCTTATAAAATTTCAAAATTTCAGAGAAAAAAAAGAAAATCAATGGTTATCCCCAATTCCAGTTTCCACTGTGGCTTCAATAGAAACTCTGTATTCTTGTTTGAAGCTTTGGCCTTGAAACAAACCTGCAAGAACATTTAAAAAAAAAATCATTTGTGAAAATTCAACAGATCAAATTACTTGGACTGTTGTAAAGAAAAATAAAATGATGCCAATTGAAATAAAGAAAAAACTCTTGTATGGCTTTCAATATAGTGTTTGCAGTTTCCTTGAGTTGGTGTTATGAATCGCTCTCAAGTAGGTATCAACAAAAGTGTTGAAATGGTTGTTGCAAGACGAAGAGAGCTGAAATATTTTTCAAATAATCCAGACTATAAACATATAGCACGCAGAATGGGATTAGAACATATTGCAAAGATGCTTTCAAAGCATCTTGAAACTGTAATTAAGTCACAATCCCAAGCCTTCAGTCATTTACCAACAAAACTATCACTGATATTGAAACATAGTTGAGTCGACTTGGAAGAACAATTGCTTATGATGCTGGAGGAAAATTGTATGCCATTTTGGAAATTTGTTTGACTAGTTCATACACTGAGAATATATCTGAAAACAATTTTTCTCTCAGAAATTCATTTCACAGCCGAATGCAACAACTCGGGAAAAACGTAAAACACTGAAAAACGTCAAACTTCAATTGCACGATTTGGCCAAACGGAGATGAATTTGAGAAAAATAAAACATGGGTTTTTCGAGGACAGGGTCAATTAGATAACCCAGAAATGGTTTTAAGAAATTCGCAGTAGTTTGGGAGAAATTCTCGGTTCTCTAAAGCCTCTTTTTGCATGCCGTGTGAAGAGAAATGAGTTTAAATTAATGAACACTCTGTTGTTTTAACTCGACGTGCTTGGAGAGGGAAAATTCAATTTGGGAGCTTATTGTGTGCTGACATTCAATCTTGTTTACACCACGCCTCTTGTCTTTAAATGTCTAACGATCTCTGTGGCGTGTACTTCAGTTTAACAACAAGATACATGACGTATTCGAATTGAGTACGACTCTTCCAAACTGATCCGTAATTTTCAATTGAACTTCGCTACTCCACTTGTTTAAACATCTATTATTATGTTATTTTTGTAGAATGCTCGACGCTTTACTCAGATGGATTTCATTATTTGCATAGTCACACGCCTTGCATGATTCATAGAGATTTGAATTGCAGCAACATTTTTGTGAATGGCAATACTGGATTTTTGTGAATCGTAAGCTGATTGCATACGACTCTCAAACCCTGAATATTTGTTCATTACATCGAGTTTTTTTCCCTTTCCATATCTTCGTAGCCTTTTTTCATACACAGTCACTCCGTTTTCATACTACTTGTGTATAATAAACACCCTGTTTTCACAAAGTCTACGCATATAGTTACTCTGTTTTCACATATTCTATACACACAGTCGCTTTAGTAACAGTCATCAGCTTTCATATATATTTTCATTTCATTTCCATATCCATAAACATCTGATTTCTATCCATGTAGTCTCTCCATTTCTCAAATAGTAAAGGGAATTCTGAAGAGTAGCCGAGAACAAAAATGATGGGTTTCTGTTATAGACATTTTTGGGCACTGCAACCCCAAGCATAAATGTCCATAAACCAAGGGCTCCTAAGTCCCTAAAGGAGTTGTTCCAACCCCTAAAAGAACAAGGTCAACTAATTACAGCATCTCCCAGAAGTTCTCCATGAAAAACTACTCAGAACTGGTCAAAACTGGACCATTTCACCTGCTCCATAGGCAAAGTGCGTTGCATCCCACCTGAATACACACAGTAGGTGCGATGCATGTCAAAAATCCCTTCTATGGGGTGCGATGGGCGAGAAGGGACAAATGGAAGGGTCAATCCGCAAGGTGGAGGAGCATGGAATCTTCCAGAAACCTCTCCTGTGACACTTGCCTCTCTGAATTCGACCAGGGATGAGTAAGAGATCATCAATCTCCAAGTGGAATCAAGAACTATCAGAGAGAAGACACTAATCAAATCTCAAAAGCTGACTCACCTCCCTTGCAGACATCTATATATGGATCCCTCATCCCAGAGATCCAGAGGCTGGAATTTTGTATCTTGTAAGGAAGTGTTGTTGGTTTCTTGGTGCAATATCATAGTGTTGGGTGATCTAAGCTTTTCATGAGGTGAAGAAGGGCTTACTTGCTGAGAGGATGATGCTGGGTCAGAACAATCGGTTGTAATCCTCTTTGCTCTTTCTTGATTATCAATAAAGCTATTCAAGTTTTCCTCCATATTCTTGTATGATTGATGATTTATGCATTTGTGTGGTCAATGTACATCTGATCCTATATTGTTTATGATAATAGATCTATGTTCTTGGATAGCGTTATGCTGCTTTGATTCTACAGGTGCTCTTTGAAGTTGGGTAGACAAAGAAGTGAGTGGCAAAGACCTACCAGAAGAGAGAGGAATCGAGCAAGGAACTAAGCGCAAGACATAGGTTGGTCTCCTTATTCTTCTCTTATCTATTTCTCATAAAGGAAAATGAAAGTAGTTTTTAGTGTGTTTGTTTCTAAGGTAGCTACTAGCCTTAGTGGGATTAGCAGCTCTGCATAGACACTATTCCCGATAACAAAATGGCGACTCCGCTGGGGAGCGAATAGATTGTTTGTTCATCTACATTTGTTTACTTTATAAACTTACAGACGGAGCCTGAAGTCAAGCCAGCTAGCCTTCGAACTGCATTTGCTATGCAAGTGCAAAGTAGATCAACGCTGCTTCAGTCAATCTCCGGGTTTTGTTTATGAATTAAACGATTGATTTACAAGCTTTCTAATTACCCTCGTGGTGGCTCTAGTAACCTCCTTAGATCTCCTCCTGTGATTGATTTACTGATTACCACTTGCTCGGCCTAAATCCCGGAACCCAATCAAAGTCTCGTCCCTGGTCCAGCGCACTGTCTGTTCTGTGAACTTTAAATGCAGCGCACTTCCCGAGTGTAGTAGGTGCGTTGCATTTCAGTTTCACTGTGTTACAGGTGCGTTGATCAGACAAGGCCTTGTTCCTAAATTTTGGTTTCTGTGTTCACTCTTTTCAGCTCTATTCAGGAGTTTTGCTGCCTATAGTCAGTACACCTCTGTTTGAAACCCCTTTCCTTGTTGTTATTCTGCCTCCATTGTGCAAAGAACTGTAAATGTTTTTATGTATTTTTGAGTCATTTTCAGTTCTCCTTTACAAAGAAGTAGCGTAATTGTACTGTCATTTCTTGATTTGAAAGTGTCGCAAGTGTCGTTTTCAGTCATAGAAGAGAATCTGATTGTTCTTGATAGTCGATTACACTGTTACTCTTGTATTTGATCTGAATTAGTAGTTTTTCTAGTGTCGAAAACAAGTTTTCAATTCCAAATCGCAAAGTGTTGTCATTGTCCTCATTTTGTTTTGAAAAGAAACTTGTTAGTAATTGTCGCTTTGGAAAATAATTCAGATTTGCGCTTAGCTTTCTTTTTATCATTCACACATTAAGAAGGCTGAAAACAAATACATGCATGTGCATTTGCATTTAGACTGTTTGTTGGTTTGATTTAGGACAATGCATATAGTGTGTGCTCTCTGCTCTTTGTTGAAAGAACATTATCTCTCTTTCCTTAGTAGCCAGGATTTTCATTGAAAAAAGAAGATTAAACGACTGTTTATCATCTTAGACTGCATTTTAGGAATTGTACATCTACATCACGCGGTGAACCTGAAAGGCAAATTTCTTAAGCAAGATTAACCATAAAATAAATTTAGTGAATCTAAAAATGCTTTGGAACCAAACACACAACATCTAGAAGTCTAGGCTAGAGACGTATTCCGGCGTCGTAAAGCCTGGTAACAGTTGTTTTCACTGTTGGTTGGGTGATTCCTCCACTTTGAGACGATAAATTCCAGTACGGACTTGTGATCCCACGTACCGTCGAGTATATTTTGGGAGACCACAATAGGCTTTATCCTTTATCCATAGGAAGCCGTGTCTGTCGCCCTATCGATCGCAATGCACTGAACACAACATTCAGGAAGATTGACTGCCGTACTGTAAAAAGTATTCTGCAGTTTTGCGATTGGTTTGGTAATCCCTCTATCTAGATTTCTAGAGCAGTCCCTTTCATTCCTTTTCAGACTCCTTAACGGAAAAGGTCCATCTGAGCACTTGTCACTTCAGGCTCATTAAAAATCGAAGGCGACTAGAGTCATCTTTTATTTTTTCTCGACTCTTAAAAATTGAAAAAACAAGTTGTGTCAAAGCGTCTAAAATTTATTTTAAATGGAATAATCATCACCTTTCCTACGTTGATCTTAAGTTGAGAAAAATGGAGTCCACCAACCAAGGAGTTCCGCTTGGAGGAAATCCTAGTCCCTTCTCCTCTTGGGGAGATGTTGGTGCACCCCATATGGCTACATTGTCTCTTCCAGAATTGACAATCGGCTTGCCCGTATGGCTCTTCTCGACTTCTGTCGTTCAGAACACCTTAATTCTTGAGCAATCAAGTTAGCAACTAAATGATATTAGAGTTACCCCCCAACCCTCTACTTCGTCCAATTCTTCCTCTCCTCCTTCCTCTTTGCTTGATGAAGCTGGTAAAGCCAAAAATCAAGTAACTAAGAAGAAGAAGGAGAAGAAGAAGGAGCCAAAGGCGAAAAGGGGCAACCAAGCATCGTCTACTGAAAATCCACACACTGCACCGACCAGGCCTAAATCGCCATGTGTCATTTGCAAATGAGACCACTATCATCGAGATTGTCCTTGCATCCCTCGGATCTTAAGGGACTGGTCTCCTCGTTTGCACAATCCGGTGTCATCAACCTCTGACGATCATGTTGAGCATACACCGTCAACTAGTGAAAGTGAAGCCCCTGGACAAAAAGGAAAGTATAAATTTCCTTGTAAATTGTGTGAAGGTGATCACGTCGTCCACCGTTGTCCCTTCTTAGACGAAGCTAAAAGAGTCTTGGATGACCATCCGGTTTCACCGTTACGGCTTCCTCCTGGATACAAGAAACTCTTGCCGAGTCCATCACTAGTTGAAAATCCGGCTGACACACCCTTGTGGTCAGCCGAAGCATCTATCATTGAAGATAAACCATCTGAATCCATACCAGACGAAAGTCAAAAGGTCGAGGCGGCAGTTGACCCGGTTGTGCCTTCAGAGGATCAATCTTCAGATGATATAGTCACCGAAGAGAACAAGAACGACACCGTTCAAATTCTCTTCGTAAACACAGACTCCGATGAACATGGGGGCAGTCTACCCGTTCCTTTACCGCAGGAAGGAAATTCGTCAGAGTCATACCCGGCCGTCTATTCGGTCCCACCTCCAAGCAACCTGGTTGT
This sequence comes from Pinus tabuliformis, assembly GCA_031772625.1. Classification (NCBI taxonomy): domain Eukaryota; kingdom Viridiplantae; phylum Streptophyta; class Pinopsida; order Pinales; family Pinaceae; genus Pinus; species Pinus tabuliformis. The sequence goes on from CM062811.1 coordinate 20,534,921, forward strand.
TTCCTTTCACTGGAATCTACTAGGCAGACCCCGTTTACTGGCTAGTGTACCATTCCGAATCATCGCTCAAGTATATAGAATGGTTATGGCCGGTACCATCATAGATGAGGGGGCTTCTGTGAGTATCCTTTCCTCAACTTATTGGAAAGCGCTTGGTTTACCATCGCTTTTTCCTGAGATGAGAAATCTAACAGGCTTTGACAAAGGAACCAGTCGACCGTTAGGGATCCTTCCCGATGTGCCGATAACATTGAGAAGGAAAACCGTTCACATGAACGTAATGGTAGTCCAAGGACCCCTGGATTATAATATACTCCTTGGACGAGACTATATTTATTTCGTGGGAGCCATTGTCTCCTCACTCTTTAGAGTAATGTGTATTCTGCACGAAGGAAGAGTGGTCAAGCTCGTAGACCAGCTTTCATTCCCGGTTCACACATAGCAAATAGTCGTATACCAACCCTGAATGGTCTTTTCACGCAAGGAATGTCTCATCAATCCCCAGTCCGTCCTCCTGATGAGTGCGAGTGATTCGGAGGGCATGACTGAAACCCAGGGGGCATGCACCCTGGTCTGCTTCGGTAGGAAAACTTCAGGTATAGGGTAGGTTTCCGCGAAGGATATCTGACTAGTCTGACACACCCGTCCGTTTAGGAAAAGGGGATTAGGCTAGAATAAGATTCCCTTGTCAAAGTTATGTGAGTGGAGGCGTCTGCGCCACTCACCTTTGTCTATTTCGGTAGACATCGCCGAAGAAATGTTTTGTTTGTGGCACAAATAGAACAATCTTTGGTAACCTGAAAAAGGTAGGCCTTTCCCGATAAAACAAATGTTTTGTCTGCAAATTGAGGGGTAACCTGAAAAGGTAGGCCTTTCCCGATAAAACAAATGTTTTGTCTGCAAATTGAGGGGTAACCTTGAAACTCTATTTCACTATACCTGGGGGCATGCAAACCTTTTGGCATGCAAGCGAAGAGCGACCATTTATTTTTTAAATTTATAGGCCCTCTAACCCTTTAAACTCGTAGGATTGGTCGTTTCCTAACTTGCATAAAGAAAGGATGCGGGGCAAAGCTTTGAAATAATGTCGTTTTTAGATGAGACCTCCTTATTATGCGACTGGATTAATCGAGCAGTTTTAACGCGGAATTCAAGCTCGTTAAAAAATAAACATAAGCAATGAGCAAGTGTTTCCCCCAGCGTTTAAGCTCATTAAAAAATGAACCAATTTCTGGTAAATAACTATCGTGAATGTAGTACTTCAGCCTTTGGAGCCTTGGTCGTGTTCTCATCATCACCTCCACTCTGTATTGGCCGATCATTCACCTCCACTTGATTGTTTACCCCTTTGAGGAACAACTGCAAAGAGTGATCTTGTTAGCTATCCTTGTGACACTACCGTGATTGGAAAATTCCAAACCTTACTTGGAATCAGCTGCTACCTGAATCTATCACTCGTTCCTCAAAAACGAGTCTCCTTCAAGCTCTTTTCAACTGACTCGTAAAATATGAAAAGGTTGTCGAGCCATTGGCCTCTCTAGCTCGTTAAAGCGACCGGAAGTGCTATCCCTCCTTTAGATTTTATTCTTTTTGGACCTGAGGGATTATTACACAAAAAGATCGAGCGCTTGTTTTGTTCGACTCGTTAAAAGTACCGAAAATTCATCCCTTTTGTATTATATACTTTTTCGGACTTAAGGGATTAGATGACGAAAAAGGATTTTTTGGAGTTTCCTTTACGTTCCTTTTCAGACTCTCTAAAATTGAAAAGGACCGAGTTATATTTGTCGTTAAACTCGTTAAAACCTAATAGCGACAAACTTTTCCATAACAGACAAGAATGAGTTTCACTATCGCTAGGCTCGTTAAAACATAGCGATGGGTTTGCCCGAAGGGCAAATTATAGAACAAGCATATGTTATCCTCCTCAAGCTTGACAAAAATAAAGAGGTATTGGTCAGCAATGACAGGGAAAAAATTGGGAAGAAAACTTGAAGAAACTTTGTTGGTAGCAAGTCACTCTTGAACATGACACTTTGACTCCGCATCCGAGTCGGGTTGGGTTGTTCCATTTGTTGGTCACATCACCATGGTTCCATCACACCATCCACATTTGGGGTTAATGCTACCAATCCATCATGTCAGTGTCGCCGATATGTTCAAGAGAAGTCGCTTAGAGAATTCACCTGTGTCTCACCCACTATAATACATTTTCGCTCCATTCTTTCATGACCGCCACCCTGAACCGTATATCACCAGATCGTTTTCACCTCCATTAAAATCATTTGCTCCGTTCCATGTCATTGATGTGGGATTCACTAAGGCCCTCCTATGATAGATCGCTTCTTGTCGACATCAGCTCATTATCCAAGAAGTCAATCTAGGAACAACCCTTTCAGTACTTTGAAGCTTGCATGCCTCAATGGCAAGTTTCTCACTTCCGGCGACAGGTTTACATCAATGGCCTTCGACCGAAAGATTTTGCGTGGTGTTCGACGCCAAGTCCCTTATTCACACCACGTGAATTGTACTGCAATACCTTGAGGATCATTATCATTATCGGTGATTCCTCTCGTGCCTGTTAACAGCTTACATCATTGGCTGGTAATCAGGCGATGTCTTTCCATGTTCGACTCTAGAACATCTCTCACATGGATCGACTTGTACTTTGAGTGAAGATCGAACGAGATTGAAGACCCCGGATCTAGTTTCATCCATCCGGGCTGCGATATATATTCAGGAAAATAAAGACATCAAATGTACATCATTGCTGCATAGATAATCATCCAATCTAAGGGATGATGGCTCTACCAGAATCATCAGTCTACACTCAGACGATTGTCTGTCCTATGTACATGAAAATGAATTTATAAAGCTGAGCATGGGAATGCCCGCCTCAGCTAGATCATGAAAATAAAATGAAGATAATGTATTGTATTGTATCTTATTACAGGTTTCCTTCCAGCTCGAAAAAACTTCGGATCCTCATGATAAAGCATTTCACCCGACATCAAAAAGATTAATGACCTCATGCTTTAGGGGGCAACTGTTATAGACATTTTTGGGCACTGCAACCCCAAGCGTAAATGTTCATAAACCAAGGGATCCTAAGTCCCTAAAGGTGTTGTTCCAACCCCTAAAAGAACAAGGTCAACTAATTACAGCATCTCCCAGAAGTTCTCCATGAAAAACTACTCAGAACTGGTCAAAACTGGACCATTTCACCTGCTCCATAGGCAAAGTGCGTTGCATCCCACCTGAATACACACAGTAGGTGCGATGCATGTCAAAAAGCCCTTCTATGGGGTGCGATGGGTGAGAAGGGACAAATGGCAGGGTCAATCCGCAAGGTGGAGGAGCATGGAATCTTCCATAAACCTCTCCTGTGACACTTGCCTCTCTGAATTCGACCAGGGATGAATAAGAGATCATCAATCTCCAAGTGGAATCAAGAACTATCAGAGAGAAGACACTAATCAAATCTCAAAAGCTGACTCACCTCCCTTTCAGACATCTATATATGGATCCCTCATCCCAGATATCCAGAGGCTGGAATTTTGTATCTTGTAAGGAAGTGTTGTTGGTTTCTTGGTGCAATATCATAGTGTTGGGTGATCTAAGCTTTTCATGAGGTGAAGAAGGGCTTACTTGCTAAGAGGATGATGCTGGGTCAGAACAATCGGTTGTAATCCTCTTTGCTCTTTCTTGATTATCAATAAAGCTATTCGAGTTTTCCTCCATATTCTTGTATGATTGATGATTTATGCATTTGTGTGCTCAATGTACATCTGATCCTATATTGCTTATGATAATAGATCTATGTTCTTGGATAGTGTTATGCTGCTTTGATTCTATAGGTACTCTTTGAAGCTGGGTAGACAAGGAAGCGAGTGGCAAAGACCTACCAGAAGAGAGAGGAATCGAGTAAGGAACCAAGCACAAGACAGAGGTTGGTCTCCTTATTCTTCTCTTATCTATTTCTCATAAAGGAAAACGAAAGTAGTTTTTAGTGTGTTTGTTTCTAAGGTAGCTACCAGCCTTAGTGGGATTAGCAGCTCTGCATAGACACTATTCCCGATAACAGTTTCATTGTGAGGACAGAACCGAAGGAGTCATCAAAGCCGTTGAAAAGATCATACATTTCCATTACTCTGATATATTTTCATCACTAAAACTATTTTGCTTCATATACCATTTACAAAGTTTTTTATTTTTCAGCCAGACAATGAAGAAAATTAAAAAAAATATAACATATCATGAATAATTGGTTTTGTGCACCAGCTGTGATCTTAGGCTCTCTCTCTTCCTGGTACTTGGCTGCATAAAATCTCTTTTCCAATAACTTTAATTAGAAAACTGATGGTTGACCGTATTTTAGCTATAGAATGCAACCTGATTCTGTAGCTGACTGGCAATTCCGCAACCATTTTCATACTTCTATAGGTTATAGGTGTCAAAAGACGAAACAAACCACATGGGTAGCTGGGAAAATGTTAGTACATGGATGGTATCCTATTCATTCGATCCAAGTCGATGAAAAAGACCCCAGTCAAAGGAAAGTCAAAGTGTGTGTCGCCACACTAAGTTGTCACATTAAGTCACCGCATGTTAAGAAAAAACAATTTTGAATCAATGAAATGAATAAGTTATTTTCTCACTTTTCTAAAGGTATTGATTAATTTTGGACTCATGATGAAAGATGAATGACTAACTTTTTATTCAAGATTTTTAGCTACAGAAACTGTGCACATTCTGCAGCTAAAGTCTAATTTCGCAGTTGTTCTCCAGCTAAAAACCCTCATTGTTCAAATCAGCCTAACTTTTTCATACGAAATCAGATTTTGATGATTCAAGTATCATTGGAAAGATCTCAACAATATCTACACAATGAGAAATCAATTATTAGAGTTTGAAATGGTAAATAATGAAGTAAATTGCTGAAAAGAAACAACATTCAACTCGAGGCACTAATTCCAAAGCAGGTATAAATTCTTTTGAGTTTTTGTTTGAGAACTTGTTTCATTAATACAAATTCTTAGTTTTGTGTGTAGATATCATAACTAGAGAGATTTGCCATCTCTCTCCTTTGATAATCTTACATTCCATTGCAAAAGAAGTATTAGTTTTTTTTGCAGGTTCCAGGAGGAAGGACAAATGACTACAAGAGAATGGTGTCTCTCTGAGAGACCAATTTGTTTCATAAGAGGATGATCAACAACAAAGAGGAAATATGCTGATGCAAAATCAGATACAACCACTTGAAAAACTTTCAGATACTATTGTCTCCATCACATCCATACCTCATAATAAACCATTCACCTCATTTCACTTCATACTTTCCATTTACATTCACATACACTTTCCATCTATTTTTGTCCATTCATAATCCACAAATAAAAGCAAGAGGCTCATTCACATGCTTATTGCCCATTGCCATTTCTGCTCTCCATTGCCATCTTTTATTTTCATCTTTCATTTCCTATCATTTTCATTTCGCAAATAAGCCCTGTTGTTGGCATTATGATACAGGTGTTGTCCTTGATGGCAACTCACTCAGAGGTATGATACAGGTGGCAACTCAATCAGATGACAGATCATAATACAACAGGTCAAGAGAGAGGTATACGCAGGTTAATCTTGATGAAAGGGTGTATACACGCGGGTGAGAAGAACAAAAGGCGCGTATACGTACACACGCAGGTTCACAAAAGGAAAGGCGCGTACATGTCAGAAAACCAAGTTTTGGTCCGTGGTATTTGGTCCATGGTATTTGGTCCGAAGTGTTGATCCCAGGTATTGGGTCCAAGGTATTAGTTCTATATGGTTTTGGACCATGGTATTGAGAAAAGCCTAAACCTATATAAGGAGAATATCATTAGGCCAAGGTGGGAGGGTTCAAGGATTGAATATCTAATAAAGTGTGAGATCTAGTATGCTGGTCATGGGTTTGTGATGCTTAGCTTGATCTGAACCAAGGAGGCACTCATGTGGATGATGATGAACAATGGATCGGGATCTAAAGGCTTGGAATATTTATCATTATATGGTTTGATTATGGATAGACTAGATCTGAATTATTAACGCATGTTGTATTGTATGAATGTTATGATTTGGGTATGACTGATGTATGGAACAACTGCAAAGTTATGAGTAAATATTTGTAGATTTGTATGCGAGTTGGCTTTGGTGAAAGCACGTATTTACGCTGGTTTGGTTCTTCACAGTAGCGTATACATTATGAGATATGATATGTGAAGTTGCAGTTGGGTCTGGCTATTGTTGCAGAGTTCTGTTGTCTATTCTGTGTCATGGTGACTGTGTTGTTGACAAGGTTTCAGTGGTTCAGTATTGGGTGATTCATATATTGATGATACAGGTATAAGTTGATGATTGTATTGCAATGGTGATTGTTTTGTATTTATGGATCCAGTATGAAAATGTATGAAACATGGTCCCTAGAAAATTGTAGAGCTCAGTAAGATGGCGCCTACGAACTGGTAAACATATCGGCCAGTACAAGAGCCAAGGGGTTGTAGCTCCCTTCCAGAAACAGCTGGAAAACGAGTGAAGGTTGGAGCCTTCAGTAGGCTGGCACCTATGTACCAGTAAATTGATCGGCTAGTACAAGAGCTAAGAAGGTTGTAGCCTTCTGTAGGTAGAAGCCTGCGTACTGGTATAAGACTGCACCAATACTATTGTAAAAAGAAGTTTCTTATTAAAAGAAGATAGAGACGAATTGCAGTAGGTGGTTTTCACCCACATTGGGTTTCCACCTTATATCATGGTGTTCATGTGTGCTCCTTATGTGTGATGATCTGTTCTATTTTACTGCACTTGTTTACTGTTAATATGGTTAATAATGTTCTGATGCACTCATTGAAGATCAACTAATTGAATCATAAGTTCACTGGATATACGCTAGTTGCATTGAACACAGTTGCGTATATATGCAGGTATCCTTAATTGAAGTAGCATATATAAATTTGAATATGGAGAAGAAAAAGTTATTGATTAGATAATACTGATTCACCCCCCTCTCAGTATTATTTCCAACAATTGGTATCAGAGCAGGTCCTTTGGTAGAAGCTTGATCGCTTGAAGGAGATCCGTAGAACAATGGGAAAGAAAGCACGTCAGAAGAAGAAGATAGCTCAAAGGAACACGGATAGCTTGCTATTAGGTGGAAGCAAGCATTCAAATTCTGAATCACCTCAGATTGAAGATGAACAAGCAAATGAAGCATCAGATAAAATCATAGATCAACAGGATGTACTTAACAAAAGGGAGAGTGCCCTCAAAAAAGAAGTTATCAGCCTAAAAGCTCAGCTGGAATGTGCCTCCAGAATTCGTCAAATGCTGCAGGAGCTGAATGAAGAACAAGAAAAAAAATTCTCCAACTAAGGCAACAAGTGGAAGAAGGAAGAAAGTCTGTAGAAATTTTGAAGAAGAAATGTCTGGAAAAGGAAGAACAACATCAAGTTGAGGTAAATATCTTGAAAGGTACATTTGAAGAAAAGGATAAACTATTACGATTTCAAGACAGTACTAAAATTTTGGATGATATTTTTAGTAGTCAAAGGTCGCTTGCTATCAAAACTGGTCTTGGTTTATATGAATCTGTTGAAGGTGAGGCAAGGAACTCTAATGAAAAATCTGAAATGCTCAACAAGGAGATGAGAAGACAACCCCATCAATAGCCAAGGAAAGAAATTCCTCAAAGAATATCTTGTACTCCTAACTGTGGAAATGATAGACGATTATTTCCTCTGATGAATAATGTTGAATGTTATGTATGTCATAATCTTGGACATGTTGCAGCCAGATGCAGAAGTAGAATGGTTCAAGACCTTCACATAGAAAGATCATCACGTTCGAGGTACTTTAAGGGGTATTGTTTTGCTTGCAATATGTTTGGTCACAAAGCCATTTACTGCTACAGAAGGAATATGAAACATGTAAGATGTTATGCATGTAACAAGCTTGGACACATAGTAAAGGAATGTAGGAGAAGATTTTGGACACCATACCAAAAGGAGAAAACATCATCACAGTTGAAGATATGGAACAAAAAGGAAGTACAACCAGAAAGATGTGGCGTAGCAGGGTACATAGACATGACAGACTCAGAGGAAGCTAAAGGTGTGGAACATCAGTGTTCTAAAACTCATACGCAGGTTTCATGAAAACAAGTCATGTATATACGCGAGTTAGACATTGCACAGTCGCGTATATGATATTCTGAAGAAAAGTAGCAATACAGAAGTTTGATATGGTTCAGTCACTAGTATATGATGGTTGGGACAGGGTCAGGGGGAGCATATGCTTCGAATAATGCATTGTTGGCATTATGGTTAGAAGTCCTTGCTGATGATGCTTATTGACATATCTTGCTACCGATTGTTGATTAAGCAAGAGAATGGATTACAGGTTAAGATGCTTATAGTGCAGATCATACAATGTATGACAGCTGCTGATAACTGTCATGGTCCTGTTTAGGTCCTTGGTCTTTGTGAGTCATATGATGTATCTTGTCACCCCACTATGCATGGGATGGATGATGTAATGGTTCTTGTGTTTGAGTAAAAAATGGTGTATCCCCACTTGGTTGGAACATTGATGTATGTAGGAGTCTCTAGGAAGGTCATTGGTAATGTATGTATAGAGTCATATTATGCTTTTTCAGACCTTGCATGTGTTCAAGGAGAGCATGGACGGATTGGTACATCTTGGCATGAATAAAGGGGGAGCTCAATCAGAGATTTCAGCAAGTACTCAGGGGGAGTATGAACAACAGAATGTATATCAAGGAAGAGAATATCTTGGTTTGCCCTTTGCCCTTGATGTCAAAGGGGGAGAGTGACTTGGTGTGGTGGTTTCCATCAAGTCCAAAGGGGGAGATTGTTGGCATTATGATACAGGTTTTGTCCTTGATGGCAACTCACTCAGAGGTATGATACAGGTGGCAACTCAATCAGATGACAGATCATAATACAGCAGGTCAAGAGAGAGGTATATGCAGGTTAATCTTGATGAAAGGGCGTATACACGCGGGTGAGAAGAACAAAAGACACGTATACGTACATACGCGGGTTCACAAAAGGAAAGGTGCGTACATGTCGGAAAACCAAGTTTTGGTCCGTGGTATTTGGTCCATGGTATTGGTCCATGGTATTTGGTCCCAAGTGTTGATCCCAGGTATTGGGTCCAAGGTATTAGTTCTATATGGTTTTGGACCATGGTATTGAGAAAAGCCTAAACCTATATAAGGAGAAGATCATTAGGCCAAGGTGGGGGGGTGCAAGGATTGAATATCTGATAAAGTGTGAGATCTAGTATGTTGGTCATGGGTTTGTGATGCTTAGCTTGATCTGAACCAAGGAGGCACTCATGTGGATGATGATGAACAATGGATCGAGATCTTAAGGCTTGGAATGTTTATCATTATATGGTTTGATTATGGATAGACTAGATCTGAATTATTGACGCATGTTGTATTGTATGAATGTTATGATCTGGGTATGACTAATGTCTGGAACAGCTGCAAAGTTATGAGTAAGTATTTGCAGATCTGTACGTGGGTTGGCTTTGGTGAAAGTGCGTATGTACGCTGATTTGGTTCTTCATAGTAGCGTATACATTATGAGATATGATATGTGAAGTTGCAGTTGGGTCTGGCTATTGTTGCAGAGTTCTGTTGTCTGTTCTGTGTTCTGGTGACTGTGTTGTTGACAGGGTTTTAGTGGTTCAGTGTTGGGTGATTCAGAAATTGATGATGTAGCTATAAGTTGATGATTGTATTGCAATGATGATTGTTTTGTATTTATGGATACAGTATGAAAATGTATGAAACGTGGTCCCTAGAAAATTGTAGAGTTCAGTAGGTTGGTGCTTACGTACTGGTAAACATATCGGCTAGTACAAGAGCCAGGGGGTTGTAGCTCCCTTCCAGGAGCAGCTGGAAAACGAGTGAAGGTTGGAGCCTTCAGTAGGCCGGCGCCTACGTACTAGTAAATGGATCGGCTAGTACAAGAGCTAAGAAGGTTGTAGCCTTCTGCAGGTAGAAGCCTGCGTACTGGTATAAGGCTACACTAGTACTATTGTAAAAAGAAGTTTCTTATTAAAAGAAGATAGAAACGAATTGCAGCAGGTGGTTTTCACACACATTGGGTTTCCACCTTATATCATGGTGTTCGTGTGTGCTCCTTATGTGTGATGATCTGTTCTGTTTTACTGCACCTGTTTACTATTAATATGGTTAATAATGTTCTGATGCACTCATTGAAGATCAACTGATTGAATCATAAGTTCACTGGATATACGCTAGTTGCATTAAACACAGTTGCGTATATATGCGGGTATCCTTAACTAAAGTAGCGTATATAAATCTGAATATGGAAAAGAAAAATTTATTGATTAGATAATACTGATTCACCCCCCCTCTCAATATTATTTCCAACACCTGCTTCAATGCAAATTATTGATTCCATAGTCCTTTGAGTCTAAGTTATTTGTAAAAACACCTTGAGGCTTGCATGCCTTAATGGAAAGTCCTCATGCTGACAAACAATGAGAATACATTAATGTCCCTTGTTCATCAGATCTTCTAGGTGACTCGACATCGACAAATTCATTCGTACCTAGCAATATGTGCTTGGGCATATTGACTCTCATTGTCATCAATGGTGAGAGTTCTTGTGTTGACTAGTGGCATCCATTAATGGCCACAAAGTCAAAAATTTCCTTTTATGTTTGACATCAAAACATTTTTTTCACATAGTAGGAATTGTGCCAATGAGTTTTGAAGACATGAAGACTATTATTTTCAGCATTTTGGAGCAGATTCAACAAGTTTTAGTAGAAGCAATAAAAAGTCATCTTAACTCTTTATCCATGACTCCTCTTGTTCAACCACTTGAAGAAGAATATGATTAGAATTTTACAGCCACCACACATACAACTCATCCATTCCAAAGGGTAAGTTAAGGTATGTCATTTTCTAACTTTTGTGTTGGAAATAATACTGAGAGGGGGGGGTGAATCAGTATTATCAAGCAATTTACCAAATCTTCCTTATTTGATCTTTTGAATTATTCTTGCATATCAGTACCATAAAATAATGAGCTTGAATAAAGAGAATAGACAGTCACACCAAAGAACACAAGATGTAAGGTGGAAACCCAATGCGGGAGAAAACCACCTGCTGCAATATGTCTCTATCTTCTTTCAAGAAATTCTTTTACAATGATTTTGTACTGGTGCAGTCCTTTACCAGCACGCAGGCTGCAACCTGCAGAGAGCTACAACTCTCTCTCGTTTTCCAGTTTCTCCTGGAAGGGAGCTACAACCCCCTACTTCTTTTCATGAAGAATCAAATGATCACCAAGTATATAACAGATACAGTCCACTACAGATATCAGATCAGTAATTACAGAAATAACCCAGAACACTTTATGAACAGAAATATACAGTCAACAGATCATCTTAAGACAGGGACGCATATTTTCTTTCTGTGGCCTGCGACTGGACGCAGTCTACCCTCCGCTGTTCTGCGTGCAGACGCACCGTTCCTCTATGCTTTTCTGCGACCGGCGCACCCCGAAACACTATCGCGCCGCGTCTTTTGCTTCAGAGACGCACCCAATAACACAGTCGCGCCGCGTCCTTTGCCTCAGAGACGCACCTGAGCTTTTACTGTACTGCGTCCCGGCGCACTTGCCCTTCACTGAACCTGCGTCCCTTCAGATATAAAAGATATGAGGACTTCAGAACCAACCCAAACACTCAGATCCACAGATCTGATCATGCGCCATAGAGATCACAGTCCATTAGAAGATTCGCCCTCATAGATCTGGACTAGATCTCACCAAAAGATATTCAACCAAGATGATGCATAATCCAAATGAACTCCTTTGCTTTATATAGGCAAGCTTCTCCCCAAAACATGGAACAATACCACGAGCCGACACCATAGAAACACAAAACCGTCGGCTAGATACCACGCAAAGAAACCCCCACGTGCTTTTCTCTGCCTTGAAATGTGTGCACTGGGCGGACGCACCTCCTGAACGGCTGGCCGGCGTCCCTGGACGCGGGTTCTGTATGGTATACCTGCGGGGACGCACTTGCTGAACATATTTCCTGCGTCCTTCTTGATTTATCACCTGAAAGGGTTTGCCATCAAGGACAACACCTGAAACATAATGCCAACAATCTCCCCCTTTGGACTTGATGGCAACCACATAATCTTCAGCTTCATTCTCCCCCTTTGACATCAAGAGCAAAGGGTATGCTCCCCCTATGCTCATGCATCTCCAGATCTGTAACCAGAAATCCATCATGAAGGAGATAGAGACATATTGCAGCTATTTCCAAGATCTCCTTCACCATAATGCCAACAATGCATTATGTGCTCCCCCTGAGCCTATACCACCTATAGGAAGATGATCAACAGTAAGATGAAGCATCAACAACCCCCAGCTTTTGCCTGAGGTATTCAAAAGTGTCCCTGGGCAATGGTTTGGTGAAAATATCAGCAACTTGTTCCTTAGAAGGAACATACTCCAACTTGACCTTCTGTTCAAGTACTTGTTCCCGGAGAAAATGGTACTTGATTGGTATGTGCTTGGTTTTTGAATGCATAACCGGATTCTTTGAGATGCTGATTGCACTTGTGTTGTCACATAAGATAGAGATTGGAGGTGTACAAGTGATTTGATAATCCTGCAAAGTCTGCATCATCCAAAGGAGTTGGGTGCAACAAGATGCAGCAGCAACATATTCTGCTTCAGCTGTAGACAAGGCAATTGAACTTTGTTTCTTGCTGAACCAAGAGACCAGTCTGGGACCCATAAAGAACGCACCACCACTTGTGCTTTTCCTGTCATCCATGCTTCCGGCCCAATCTGCATCTGTATAGGCATGAAGAGTAAGATCTGTATTTCTAGGATACCATAAGCCATAATTTTGAGTTCCTTGAAGATATTTGAAAATTCTCTTCACTGCTTGAAGATGAGTCTCCTTCGGATTTGCCTGAAATCTTCCAACTATTCCAACTGCATGCATGATGTCTGGTCGGGTACCTGTTAAATATAGTAAACTTCCAATCATAGATCTGTAGGTTGGTTGATGTACTGCTGCAGATTCATCATTTGCACTGAGACTGCATCCTGTGACCATGGGTGTACATACTGGTTTTGCATCTTCCATGCCATATTTCTTCAAAATCTGCTTGAGATACTTGGTTTGAGATAAAAGGATTCCTCCTTCCTTTTGTTGGATTTGCAAACCAAGAAAGTATGTCAGTTCTCCTAGCAAGGACATTTCAAATTCTTTCTGCATGACTGAGGCAAAGCTTTGACTCATAGCTTCTTCATTGCTGCCAAAAATAATGTCATCTACATACACAACAAGTATTAGCAATTTGTCATTTTCAATTTTTATATATAGATTGCTATCTGCTGAACCTTTTGAAAAACCTTGTTGATGAAGATATTTGTCCAACCGGTAGTACCAAGCCCTTGGGGCTTGTTTGAGACCATAGAGAGCCTTTTTCAATCGGCATACAAGATTTGGATCATTTCCAAGAATGAACCCATCTGGCTGTTCAATGTACACTTCTTCTTCCAAGTCTCCATTCAGAAAGGCTGATTTTACGTCCATTTGAAATACTTTGAAATTCTGAGAACTTGAGAGAGCAAGGAACATTCGGATGGCCTCAAGTCTTGCAACAGGAGCAAAAGTTTCTTCAAAGTCTATTCCTTCTTGCTGTGCATATCCTTTACAAACAAGTCTGGCTTTGTTTCTAATTACTTCTCCATTTTCATTCAATTTATTTTTGAAGACCCATTTTGTTCCGATAACATTCTTATCCTTTGGTCTAGGAACCAGCTCCCAAGTGTTGTTCTTTTCGATTTGCTCAAGTTCTTCATCCATTGCTTTCACCCAACATTCATCTTTGCATGCCTCTTTCACATTTTGTGGTTCAGTAGAGGAGAGTAATGCCAAATAACTTGAAGCTTCTGCAACTGTTCTTCTAGTTTGTATACCTGCTTCTTTCTGTCCCATGATCTGAGATTCTGGATGGTTCTTTTGAACATATCTGGATGGAGTCTTTTCTTCTATTCTTGTTCGTTCTTCTGCTTCTTCGTGAGGTTCTTCTTGAGATTCTTCTTGCGGTTCTTCTTCTTCATCATTCTGTCTTTGAGGGTGGCTTTCATCTTCTTCGATGTCTTCACGATGTATTTGCCTAGGAATGTATCCCTTCTCATCAACCACTACATCAATGCTGTCAACAATTTTGCCAAGTCTTTTATTGTAGCATTTGTATGCTTTGCTATGTGGAGAGTAGCCAAGAAGAATACCTTCATCTGCTCTAGGATCAAGTTTACCAAGCTGCTCCTCAGTATTCTTGATATAGCATTTGCTCCCAAAGATTTTGAAGTGCTTTACCGAAGGAGTTTTACCACTCCAGAGCTCATGAGGAGTTTGAGTGCTGTTCACTCAGACATTTGTCTTGTTGAGAATAATAACCGCCGCATGTGCAGCTTCACCCCAGAAGGTTGCAGGGGTTCCTGATTCATCAAGCATAGCACGAGCCATTTGCTGGATTGTTCTGTTCATTCTTTCAACAACTCCATTTTGCTGAGGAGTTCTAGCTGTAGAAAATTCTCTCCTTATCCCATGTTCATCACAGAAATCGAAAAATTCATTTGAAGTAAATTCCCCACCTCTGTCAGATCTGAGGCACTTAATTTTGTGACCTGATTCATTTTCAACCAAGGCTTTGAAGGATTTGAATTTTTCGAATGCTTCATCTTTGTGCTTCATAAGTCCTAACCAAACAAACCTGGAGAAATCGTCAATAAATAATATCAAGTATTCCTCTCCTCTAGGTGTTCTTTTTCTGAATGGTCCACATACATCTGTATGTACTAGCTCAAGAGGCATGCTGGCTGATCCTTCTTTCTCTGGAAAGTTAGTTCTGGTTTGTTTTCCAAACTGACATGATCTGCATATGGTGTTGTCAGGAATTTTGATATCTGGAAGATCGCGAACTGCCTGATATTTGCAAGCTTTCCTTATTTGTGAGAAGCTTAGATGTCCCAACCTTCGATGCCATAGCCAGTGCTCTTCATCCTTGCTTAGATAGCATTGTTGTTGTCCTTCATCAAATATGTATAGATTATTTGGAGTTCTTTTTCCTTTGAGAACTGTTTTACCTGTATCAAGATCACGAACAAGGCATCCATTTGATCTGAATATAACCTCGGTTCTTTGATCACACATCTGGCTGACACTTAGTAGATTATGCTTCAATCCATCAACAAACAAAACATTTCCAGCCTTAACATCTTCTTTTAAAGGAGCAATACCTTTTCCTTTTATAGTTGCAGGAGTATCATTTCCAAAAGAGACTTTCTTTCCCTTTTCTAAATTAGAATAAGACTCAAGTTTTTCTTTATCACCTGTCATATGCTTCGAGCATCCACTGTCAATGTACCATAGATTTTCTTGTCCTTCTGCATAAAATGCTATCCCACATCTTTCTGTGTGAGGTTCCTTTATTCTCCATGTTTTGGTGCCTGAGGCTTGTTCCTTTTTCTGCTCTTGTACCTTTCTTTCCGGAAACCTGCTTCTGCATTCAAAGTCTTTATGTCCAAAATTATTGCAAATAGAACATTCAACTTCATTTTCAAGAGCTGAAAAGTTGTTATAGGTCCTTTTCGTAATCCCTGTCATACTTCTTTGTTTTTGAGCTTCCCTAGTCATGATTGTTTTATACGCAACACATTGAGCTGCTTTGTGACCAAAGTTATGGCAAGAAAAGCATTGTCCATTGAAGAAGCTTCTGCGATTATTGGATCTACCAGCCAACTGATTGTAATTTCTATTTTCATCTATTCTTGAACCAAATTGAGAAGATTTTACCTGTGGCTGGTTGTGGCTTTTGTTCACCCTTAAGCTGGATTGCCCCTGATAGTTTCTGTTTGACATTTGTCCCTGCTTTACCTGATGATCTTCCTTGTGCTCTTGCTCATTTCTTCTTGCTGCATCAAGATAACTTTTTGAAGTGGATGCTTGAGAAGTTTCTCCATTATAGCCCAAACCTGTCTTATTTAGTGGAGACCGCTGCACACTGATAATCTCATCCAAAGTTTCAGATCCTTTGACAAACTTGAGATTAATAGTTTTTGTTTTCTCAATTTCTTTTCTAAGACCAACAATTTCACCTTCTAATTTTTCAAGATGTTTTTCCTTTTCATCAATTTGGAATTGTAGAGTATCAATAATCATGTTCTTTTCTTCTATGCATCTCTTGAGTCTAGTAATTTCATCATAAAGGTTATCCACATCTACATCATCCTCATAATCATCATCTTCAAATGCCATTAACAACCTATATTTATTACCTTGTTCATCTTCATCACTGTTTGATAAGCCATCACTATCTTCATGGGTGTAGTAGCTTTTCTTATTTGCGCTTTGTTTCTTGTTCCATCTAACTGGTTCCTTTCCTTT
The DNA here is from genome assembly GCA_031772625.1 of Pinus tabuliformis. Lineage (NCBI taxonomy): Eukaryota > Viridiplantae > Streptophyta > Pinopsida > Pinales > Pinaceae > Pinus > Pinus tabuliformis. The sequence goes on from CM062811.1 coordinate 20,551,439, forward strand.
ATCCTTATAAGAGCATTTTGCAGCATAATGACCTACTCTTCCACAAGCAAAGCATTTGAAAGGTAGCTTACCTCTGAACCTTCCAGAACCTCTTTGAAGATTTCTGACAAAATTTGATTCTTCTTCCTCTTCTTCTGGATCATGGCTTGCTTCATAGTAATCTTCTTTGCCTGATGCTTTAAAAGCAGCCTCCCTTCTGTCTGATGGTCCTCCCTTTCTCATTTCATAAGCAGTTAGAATTCCATGTAGCTGAGACATAGTAAGAACACAGAGATTTTCTTTTTCTTCTATTGCAGATACTTTGGATTCAAACTTGGGGGATAATGATCTTAGAATCTTTTGAACTACTATGGACTCCTTTACTTCTTCACCCAAATTTTTCATACAATTTACAATCTCATCTACCCGAAGAAAATAATTAGCCACACTTTCATCATTATACATCTTGAGAGTCTCATATTGAATCCTGAGAGTTTGAAGTTTAGCTTGTTTTACCTGTTCATCTCCTTCATAGCTTGTGATCATTTTGTCCCATATTTCTTTTGCTGATTTGAAGTGCATTACTTTCATGAATTCTGTTTGGGATATACTTCCTAATAGAGTACTGACTGCTTTTGCATTTGTTTCATACTTCTTTTTCTCAGCTGGATCTGTAGGAGTAGCTGAAGGAAAAGCATAGCCTGTTTCTACAATGTCCCAAACTTCAGTACCAAGAGATTGAAGATATGCAGTAACTCTTACCTTCCAATAATTGAAGTTTGTCCCATCAAAAACTGGTGGCCTGATTGATGCTTCTCTCTCGTAGTTGCTCATGATGAACGATCTACCTTCAAGCGATCAAGCTTTTCTGAAGGACCTGCTCTGATACCAATTGTTGGAAATAATACTGAGAGGGGGGGGTGAATCAGTATTATCAAGCAATTTACCAAATCTTCCTTATTTGATCTTTTGAATTATTCTTGCATATCAGTACCATAAAATAATGAGCTTGAATAAAGAGAATAGACAGTCACACCAAAGAACACAAGATGTAAGGTGGAAACCCAATGCGGGAGAAAACCACCTGCTGCAATATGTCTCTATCTTCTTTCAAGAAATTCTTTTACAATGATTTTGTACTGGTGCAGTCCTTTACCAGCACGCAGGCTGCAACCTGCAGAGAGCTACAACTCTCTCTCGTTTTCCAGTTTCTCCTGGAAGGGAGCTACAACCCCCTACTTCTTTTCATGAAGAATCAAATGATCACCAAGTATATAACAGATACAGTCCACTACAGATATCAGATCAGTAATTACAGAAATAACCCAGAACACTTTATGAACAGAAATATACAGTCAACAGATCATCTTAAGACAGGGACGCATATTTTCTTTCTGTGGCCTGCGACTGGACGCAGTCTACCCTCCGCTGTTCTGCGTGCAGACGCACTGTTCCTCTATGCTTTGCTGCGACCGGCGCACCCCGAAACACTATCGCGCCGCGTCTTTTGCTTCAGAGACGCACCCAATAACACAGTCGCGCCGCGTCCTTTGCCTCAGAGACGCACCTGAGCTTTTACTGTACTGCGTCCCGGCGCACTTGCCCTTCACTGAACCTGCGTCCCTTCAGATATAAAAGATATGAGGACTTCAGAACCAACCCAAACACTCAGATCCACAGATCTGATCATGCGCCATAGAGATCACAGTCCATTAGAAGATTCGCCCTCATAGATCTGGACTAGATCTCACCAAAAGATATTCAACCAAGATGATGCATAATCCAAATGAACTCCTTTGCTTTATATAGGCAAGCTTCTCCCTAAAACATGGAACAATACCACGAGCCGACACCATAGAAACACAAAACCGTCGGCTAGATACCATGCAAAGAAACCCCCACGTGCTTTTCTCTGCCTTGAAATGTGTGCACTGGGCGGACGCACCTCCTGAACGGCTGGCCGGCGTCCCTGGACGCGGGTTCTGTATGGTATACCTGCGGGGACGCACTTGCTGAACATATTTCCTGCGTCCTTCTTGATTTATCACCTGAAAGGGTTTGCCATCAAGGACAACACCTGAAACATAATGCCAACATTTTGACCATAGAATTCCATAAAAAACTAGAATGATAATTGTTGGAAAAACATTTCTCTTCCTCATTTCATAAAATTGTCAATACCATCAATTGGGGGGGAAATACATTCATATTCATATCTTGTCATGTTCATATCATATTCAAGAGCCCACATACTTCCAACATATATTAAATACTACATTGTTATTATGAGCATACAATGGCTTTTCTTCAACAAGTGCTTAAAGGATAAATTGGATAAAAACAAAATCATGGTTGTCACACAAGAACCAACCATCATGCAATCCAATAAAGATATACTTTGCAACAATAATCAAAATATCATTATGCAAAGTTCAAAGATCAAAATAGAATGCAACAACAACAAAAATGGATGTAACACAAGAACCAACCATGTTGCAATTACAGTAAAACACTTTGCAAAAATATGAAGTTATCAAATGATATCATGCAAAGTTAAGTCAAAGCTCAATTTTCAAAAGTTAATGTAATATATATTGCATGAGGAAATGCAATAACTTTAGTTGGGGGTATGTTGGGTCTTGAAAATTTCATTCATTTCCATTACATTTTCACTATTATGTCCATTATATCACCTCTATTTCACCTCCATTTCACTACTATGTCACTACATTCCTCTCACTTTCATTATCATTGGGACACAATTATGGTTTTCCAAACTTTATTAATTCTTAGTCTTTTTAAGTGAATTTGTGGTTAAAAATTAGAAAATAATGTGCATATGCTTATACCTAACAATTGGGTTGAGATTGTTGACATGCGTAGGTTAAAATGAGGCTTCTAGAAGACCTTTATGTGGCACTCTAAGGCCAAATTCGAATTTCAGTGAAAATAATCATGGGATCATGAGGATATGTGTCACATCTCCTAATTGTATTGAAACTCTAAGAAGACGTGTTTTATCAGTTCCTATTTTGAGTAGGACTCTAGAGGTAGAAGGAGAGATTCATGGACTCTCATTAATGAGATGGATTCTCATCTTTTTGTATAAATAGGAGATCTCTCTCCTTCATTTGTTAGTCTTAGCTTAGCTTGGATTTTTAGTTCTTTAGCTTGGAGTTTGTAGTTCTTCCTTGATGGCTTTGGAAAGCTTTAGAGAGCTTTGTTGTACTTTGTAATTTTGAAGAATTTGAATAAAGCTTTGATGTTCTCAACATGGAAGGAGATGTGAAGTAGATGTCATGGAGCATATTAGAATGTAAGGTAGAGTAGATTTTATTTTGTAATTTTGCTTTGATTTCATTCATGTATGTCATTTTATTGCTTTCAAGTTTGATAGTTTAGATTTTCCATTCATGCAGTTTTAATTCATGCAAGTGTGTTTAACCGGTTGATTGTAGATTAGTTTTTCTTTACATGTTTTTGCATCAAATAGTGACATGAGATTTGCCTCTATGCTGAACTTTTTCTTAAGCTTCTCAATTTCAATTATGCTTTGATTTCAGTCTTACTTGTTTACTGTTGTTAGCTAGTTTAGATATCAAATTCTTCATGTTATTTGACGTTATCTCCAGAGCCATGGCTTAACCCCGAAAAGCTACTTGGCAAGATATCAGATTATAAGTGAAGTGATTTGATTTTACTTTCATTCTGCAAGTAGGTAGTTTAGATATCAAGTTCTTCATGTTATTTGACGTTATCTCCGGAACCATGGCTTAACTCCGAAAAGCTACTTGGCGAGCTATCATATTATAAGTGAAGTGATTTGATTTTATTTTCATTCTACAAGTAGGTAGTTTAGATATAAAGTTCTTCACGTTATTTGACGTTATCTCTGGAGCCATGGCTTAACCCCGAAAAGCTACTTGGCGAGCTATCAGATTATAAGTGAAGTGATTTGATTTTACTTTCATTCTACAAGTAGGTAGTTTAGATATCAAGTTCTTCATGTTATTGGATGTTATCTCCAGAGCCATTGCATAACCTCGAAAAGTTACTTGGCGAGCTATCGGATTATAAGTGAAGTAATTTGATTTTGCTTTCATTAATCTGTAAGTAGGTAATTTAGATATCAATTCTTCATGTTATTTAACGTTATCTCCGGTGCCATGGCTTAACCCCGAAAAGCTACTTGGCGAGCTATCGGATTATAAATGAAGTAAATTGATCTCGCTTTCGCTAGTCTGCAATTTTTGGTTTGTTTGAGTGCAATAGTTTAGATTGTATTTCTGTAATTAGATGGGAGTAGAGACCATGATTTCATGATCAGTATTTTATCTTTTGTTTGATTTAAGTAGCTGCATATTTACATTCCTGTTCAAGTATTAATTTTATCAATAGCATGTTTTGAGATCTTTTGAAGTACTAAATTTTGGATGTTACCATAAGGGACATAAACCTTGTCTTGAAATCTACATCCATATTTGACCTTTAAAAGTATTCTTAAGACCTTAGAACAGGATTTCCATTTGCATTAGACACTTTAGGAAATCAACAAGAACAAAACCCCAAAACAAGATAAAAACTATAAAACAACGAAGTAAGAAAAAAGATTAACTAAGCACATTTGGTGCACCACACTTCATTAATTTACGATACCCGGACTGATAATTTATGTAGAGCAATTTAAGACGTTAAATTGACCAAACATTTTGTATGTTGGGTCTTGAAAATATCATTCATTTACATTACATTTTCAGTATTATGTCCATTCTATCACCTCCATTTCACTACTATGTCACTACATTCATCCCACTTTCATTATCATTCAACCACATTTATGTTTTTCCAAACTTTATAAATTTTTAGCCTTTTTAAGTGAATTTTTGGTTAAAAATTAGAAAATAATGTGCATATGCTTATACCTAACAAGTGGGTTGAGATTGTTGACATTTGTAGGTTAAAAGGAGGCTTCTAGAAGACCTTTATGTGACACTTTAAGGCCAAATCCGAATTTGAGTGGAAAGAATCATGGGATCATGAGGATATGTGTTAAATCTCTTAATTGCATTGAAACTCTAAGAAGACGTGTCTTATCATTTCCTATTTTGATTAGGACTCTAGAGGTAGAGGGAGAGATTCATGGACTCTTATTAATGAGATGGATTCTCATCTTTTTGTATAAATAGGAGATTTCTCTCCTTCATTTGTTAGTCTTAGCTTAGCTTGGATTTTTAGTTATTTAGCTTGGAGTTTGTAGTTCTTCCTTGATGGATTTGGAAAGCTTTAGAGAGCTTTGTTGTACTTTGTAATTTTGAATAATTTGAATAAAGCTTTGACGTTCTCAACATGGAAGGAGATGTGAAGTAGATGTCATGGAGCATATTAGAATGTAAGATAGAGTAGATTTTATTTTGTAATTTTGCTTTGATTTCATTCATGTATGTCATTTTATTGCTTTCAAGTTTGATAGTTTAGATTTTCCATTCATGCAATTTTAATTCATGCAAGTGTGTTCAACCGGTTGATTGTAGATTGGTTTTTCTTTACATGTTTTTGCATCAAATAGTGACATGAGATTTGCCTCTCTGTTGAACTTTTTCTTTAGCTTTTCAATTTCAATTAAGCTTTGATTTCAGTCTTATTTATTTGTTGTTGTTAGCTAGTTTAGATATCAAATTCTTCATGTTATTCGATGTTATCTCTGGAGCCATGGCTTAACCTCGAAAAGCTACTTGGCAAGCTATTGGATTATAAGTGAAGTGATTTGATTTTACTTTCATTCTGCAAGTAGATAGTTTAGATATCAAGTTCTTTATGTTATTTGACGTTATCTCTGGAGCCATGGCTTAACCCCTAAAAGCTACTTGGCAAGCTATCAGATTATAAGTGAAGTGAATTTATTTTATTTTCATTCTGCAAGTAGGTAGTTTAGATATCAAGTTCTTCATGTTATTTGACGTTATCTCCGGAGCCATGGCTTAACCCCGAAAAGCTACTTGGCGAGTTATCAGATTATAAGTGAAGTGATTTGATTTTACTTTCATTCTACAAGTAGGTAGTAGATATCAAGTTCTTCATGTTATTTGACGTTATCTCCGGAGCCATGGCTTAACCCCGAAAAGTTACTTGGCGAGCTATTAGATTATAAGTGAAGTAATTTGATTTTGCTTTCATTAATATGCAAGTAGGTAATTTAGATATCAATTCTTCATGTTATTTGACGTTATCTCCGGTGCCATGGCTTAACCCCGAAAAGCTACTTGGCGAGCTATCGGATTATAAGTGAAGTAAATTGATGTTGCTTTCGTTAGTTTGCAATTTTTGGTTTGTTTAAGTGCAATAGTTTAGATTTTATTTCTGTAATTAGATGGGCAGCAGAGACTGATTTCATAATCAGTATTTCATCTTTTGTTTGATTTAAGTAGCTGGATATTTACATTCTTGTTCAAGTATTAATTTTATCAATAGCATATTTTGAGATCTTTTGAAGTGCTAACTTTTGGAAGTTACCATAAGGGACATAAACCTTGTCTTGAAATCTACATCCATACTTGACCTTTAAAAGTATTCTTAAGACCTTAGAATAGGATTTCCATTTGCATTATACACTTTAGGATATCAACAAGAACAAAACCCCAAAACAAGATAAAAACTATAAAACAATGAAGTAAGAAAAAAGGTTAACTAAGCACATATGGTGCACCACACTTCATCAGTTTACGATACCCGGATTGATAATTTATGTAGAGCAACTTAGTGGGTCAATGAGGATATGTGTCACATCTCCTAATTGTATTGAAACTCTTAGAAGACATGTGTCTTATCAGTTCCTATTTTGATTAGGACTCTAGAGGTAGAGGGAGAGATTCATGGACTCTCATTAATGAGATGGCTTCTCATCTTTTTATATAAATAGGAGATATCTTCCTTCATTTGTTACTCTTAGCTTAGCTTGGCTTCTTAGTTCTTTACCTTGGAGTTTGTAGTTCTTCCTTGATGGATTTGGAAAGCTTTAGAGAACTTTGTTGTACTTTGTAATTTTGAAGAATTTGAATAAAGCTTCAATGTTCTCAACATGGAAGGAGATGTGAAGTAGATGTCATGGAGCATATTAGAATGTAAGATAGAGTAGATTTTATTTTGTAATTTTGCTTTGATTTCATTCATGTATGTCATTTTATTGCTTTCAAGTTTGATAGTTTAGATTTCCCATTCATGCAATTTTAATTCCTGCAAGTGTGTTTAACCGTTTGATTGTAGACATGTTTTTGCATCAAATAGTGACATGAGATTTTCCTCTCTGCCGAATTTTTTCTTAAGCTTTTCAATTTCAATTATGCTTTGATTTCAGTCTTATTTATTTGTTGTTGTTAGCTAGTTTATTTATCAAGTTCTTCATGTTATTTGACGTTATCTCTGGAGCCATGGCTTAACCCCGAAAAGCTACTTGGCGAGCTACCAGATTATAAGTGAAGTGATTTTATTTTACTTTCATTCTGCAAGTAGGTAGTTTAGATATCAAGTTCTTCATGTTATTTGACGTTATCTTTGGAGCCATGGCTTAACCCTGAAAAGATACTTGGCGAACTATCGGATTATAAGTGAAGTAATTTGATTTTGCTTTCATTAATCTGCAAGTAGGTAATTTAGATATCAATTCTTCATGTTATTTGATGTTATCTCGGATGCCATGGCTTAATCCCGAAAAACTACTTGGCGAGCTATTGGATTATAAGTGAAGTAAATTGATCTTGCTGTTGTTAGTCTGCAATTTTAGGTTTGTTTGAGTGTAATAGTTTATATTTTATTTCTGTAATTAGATGGGCAGCAGAGACAGTGATTTCATGATCAGTATTTTATCTTTTGTTTGATTTAAGTTGCTGCATATTTACATTCTTGTTCAAGTATTAATTTTATCAATAGTATGTTTTGAGATCTTTTGATGTGCTAAGTTTTGGAAGTTACCATAAAGGACATAAACCTTGTCTTGAAATCTACATCTATACTTGACCTTTAAAAAGTATTCTTAACGACGCCAAAAAATGTTTAGTCAATTTAGTATGTCCTAAATTGCTACATTAATGATCAATCTGGGAGTTGTAAACTGATGAAGTGTAACGCACTATATGTGCAAGACAACCTCTTTCTTACTTTTTTTTATTGTTTTCAGTTTTATTTTGTTTTGGGGTTTTGTCTTTGTTTGTTTCCTAATGCAAATGGAAATCCTATTCCTAAGTTTTATGAATAATTTAGAAGGCAAGTATGGATATAGATTTAAGACAAGGTTTTATGTCCCTTATGATAAGTTCCAGAGCTTAACACTTGAAAAGATCTCAAAACATACTAGTGATAAAATTAGTGCTTGAACAGGAATATAAATGTGCAGCTATTCAAATCAAACAAATGATGAAACACTGATCATGAAATCACTGTCTTTTCTGCTCATCTAAATACATAAATAAAAGTTAAACTATTGCACTCAAATAAACCAAAAATTGCAGACTAATAAAAGTAAGATCAATTGACTTCACTTATAATCCGATGGCTCACCAAGTAGCTTTTCGGGGTTAAGCCATGGCTTCGGAGATAACGTCAAATAAATGAAGAATTGATATCTAAATTACCTAATTGCAAATGAAAGTAAAATCAAGTCACTTCACTTATAATCCGATAGCTCGCCAAGTAGCTTTTCAGGGCCATGTCTCTGTAGATAACGTCAAATAACATGAAGAACTTGATATCTAATTGCAGAAATGAAAGTAAAATCAAATCACTTCACTCATAATCCAATAGCTCGCCAAGTATCTTTTTGGGGTTAAGCCATGGCTCTGGAGATAATGTCAAATGACATGAAGAATTTGATATCCAAGCTAGCTAACAACAGCAAATAAATAAGACTGAAATCCAAGCATAACTGAAATTGAAAAGCTAAAAAAACAAAGTCAGAAGAGAGACCAATCTCATGTCACTATCTGATGCAAAAAATTATATGAAAATGCTCGAGCATAACCTATCCTGAAACACACTAATTAGTGTTAGCAAAAATATACACTGCTGGAAAATCATGTACAGGAATGAAACATTAACACCATAAATGAATTATGAAATATATACAAGTGAACAAGCTATGAAATATTTACAATGGAAATAAGAAAACGATACATGAATACTTTATAGAAATAAAGAAACAAAACCTCAGCCAGCGGGGGCCCTCTGCACGACCTTGGTTAATACGTTGTCAATCCGAAATTACACTCCCACAGTCATAAGAAACATAGTCTTGATATTGCAAAACAGAGGAAGTATCCTCTCGTTACAATAGTGGGACTAATGCTACGACAAAAATATATAAACTAACAACAAGACTATATCAAGACTAGCTACATGCGTTTGCAAACGCATTATTTATAGAGGAAATTACATAACCGTTTTTCTGTGAGAAACCTTCAGCAGAGGATGATCATTAAATCTACAAAAGTTGGATGTTGGATTTGCGTTGTGGAGACAGTTTACAACTGTCAAAAGGGATCCACAGATCTAGGAACAATCTCGGACCTTTCACGTGTTGAAAACAAAGACCTGTTTGCTGTAGGACTCCTTATTTGACTGTCGTTTGACCAAGGATTTCCTTTACGGATTTGGCTGAATAGATAGGACCTCGTCCATGTCCAGATCATTCCTAAACTTCCCACGTGCCTCATTTTACTTTCCGACACCTGTAACCTATAGATCAATAAAAACAACTGCGGAATCACGACTCAGCTGCGGAAAGTTGCTGCATTCCGCAACTGATGAAAAAAATCTAAGTCAAATAGAAAACACAAAAATATTGTTAGAAAACCACTTAAATGCACTCTTATAATCAATATGCAATGTTCTTTGATAGCTTATGAGGCACTGGTGAGGGGAAAAAGGTCTAGGAAAGTATGTAGAAGAGAGGTAGTTTTAAGGTTCAACATACCCCCACTGTGAAAGTGTTGCATGTCCTCATGCAACCAAAAATGTGACCATCCTCCCTTTAGTTCATTTGTTCTGAGACCTCTGTTAATACATCTAGCCTTTTTTTCTTCTTCTTTGGTACCACTGTCATCCTAGGCTTCCTCATTAGGCACATGTATTTGAGGTTGATAAGAGGTCTAGTTAACCTCCTGCTCTTTTTCTTCAATTTCCTATTTTTCTTTTGCCACAACCCAAGATGCAACATGGTGTTGTCGTGAATAATTTTATCCAACCTGCTCTATTCTTTCAATGTTTCATTTTCTCTTTTGATGTGTCTATTTAGGACTTCCAGTTCAAAAACTTCCTGTTTTAATGATTGGATTAAAACTTCTTGGGTCGTATTAGGCTGAGTAGATGAAGTGCCTTGATCTGTTGCAGTCTTATCCAATGATTCAATAAAATCATACATTTCTTGCTGGGTTGGATCTATTTCAGGTGTAGCCTTTCTTGGACTAACCCTAAAATCTGGTTGAGAAAAAAGAGAATGTTGTGGGCTATGGCCAGGAGGGATTTCTAGAGACTGTTATGGTGTTTCCCCTCCTAAGTCTATGAAGTGGGCCCCTTTATTTTGTACTTTCTTTAGTTTACCTTTAAGTCTGGAGCTCCTCCTTAGATTCTGTGAGCTAGTGTCTCCTTTCTCTACACTCTGTTTTTATTTCCCTTTTCGCTTTGCTATAGCTGATTGTTCCTTAAGGTAGATTAGTCTTTCAGAAAATATTTGATCCTCTTCTGACGAAGATTCTGGGGTTTGATAGGTGGCTTCAATATTTCTTTTCCCTTTTAGTTTGACTTGCTTCCTAACCTCAATGATTTCTTTCCTACTTTCAGACAGTTTCTCTTCCTTACTAGTTTCTTTAGCTATGTTAGTAGGAGTATCCTGAATGTTCACACTTGTTTTCCTTCTCCTACTTTTCCTTGCTGAGCTACTTTCAGGTGTTTCAAGTTTGTCCTAAAAGAAGTTTCTAATCAAGAACTATTCCCAAGTGTCCTTTCTTTCCTTCAATTGTTTTTCAATCAGAATTTTAACAAGGCCGCGATGGTAAAGGTGAGGCTCTACGTCATCCAGATTCTTTTGTACAGTTGTGGACATATTTTTCAGGCTACTCAATAGGAAATAAGGCAAATTGATGGTTTGGTTTTCCAGAAAATTCATTAGTATGTACATGGACCCAAACCGTCCTTCACTAAAAAAAAGAGGGAAAAATTGATAACTTCTTGAAGTATGCTCTCCTCTTGCACTTAGTGTGATCTGGAGGATCATAAAAGAGAGTTGTTAGTTCAATAATCTCTTGAGTATGCTCTCTTCTTGCACCTAGTGTGATCTGGAAGATCAGAAAGAGAATTATTAGCCCGACTAAAAAATATAAAAAAAAATGAAATGCATAGAGCAAGAGATTATAGGGGAAGGTTCGTAGCCAGGGCCAAAAGTTCGATTTTCACAACTCTAGCTACTTCAAGGCATAGACAAGATACACCTCCATCCCAGACTCATACTCCCAGCCTTAGGATTCCTGGAATTCAAGGGGCAGTCGCTGAATTAGAAGATTCTACCACACTATCTACTAAATCTGATCTAGGAGAAGAACCTTTCTTCACTTCTACAGGGAATATGTAGTCAAATAAGTAGAATCACTTGAAGAAGAAGGAAAGGGAGAAACTCTCTCTCGTCAGCCATTAATAGAAGAACTAGAAGACACTGAGGAAACTATCATGACAGAAGAAGTAGTAGATGGATTTGGAGGAAGGGGTAGAGGTAGAGGAAGAGGAAATAATGGAGGTAACAATGGAGGAGGTAGAGGTAATATTGGGGGAAATAGGGAAGGAGATGACTCATTTGGATTCCCTATAGCTGATGAGGAAACCCACACAACCATGAAAAATATTTCACCATCTGTCCTCCCAAACTTTTATGGATTGCGAAGTGAGGATCCTGAAACATTTCTATTTGAGTTTGAAGTCTTGTGCCGAATCTATGACTATATGGAAGACTCTCAAAAACTCAAACTGTTTCCTTCAACATTGAAAGGAGCTGCTTTGAAATGGTTCATAGGATTAGTCACTCAATCTATTAGGACTTGGAATGATACGAAACAAACATTTTTGGATAGATACCTAGATTATTGTATGCCCACCAATCATAAGGATGAGGTATTCAAAATGATACAAAAAGAAGATGAGAACTTGGAGGATTTACTTAAAAGATTTCAATACAACTTAAAGAGAGCGAAAATGAGTAATTTAGATGAGGAAACCTTGAAATCCCTTCTATTGAAAGCCATTAGAGATGAATGGATAGATATTTTAAACATGATGGGGAAGGGATACATTTCTCAACTTCCACTTCGTGACATAGCAGAACTATGTGTCCATCTCTCAAAGGGAAAATATAAAATTGGAAAAGGGCCTAGAGATCCTTCTCTTATTAGAGCAAACAAATCTGCAACTGGATCAGTAAGTCGGGTAGAGATTGGCAATATGCTTGATGAGTTCAAAACTGATATTCTAGGGAGCCTTAGTGAACAGCTAGACACCCTTAAAGTTCAAAACAAGCAGAAAGCAGAATCTGATGCCTTGGCCATCTTTTGCCCAAAATGTAGAAATAAACATGCTCTAAGGGAATGCCCCTTGGATGCAAAATTTGTAGAAACATATATGATTTGCTCAGAAAGTCATGAGGCCAAGGATTTTCCGTCAATTCCTGGGCTCAAAGCTATCTTTCAGGAAGATCCAAATTCAATAGAGTCCCTTTGTTTTGTTTCAAGAAGACCTTGGTAAGGGCAACAAAATCAAGGATTTAAAAATCCTATGCATTTTCAGCTCTCGCCAAATTGGAATTCTTGGCAACAACCTTGGCCCCAACCTCAAAAGCCATACCAATCATAGGCACAAGGGATGCAAAATCCTTATGGGAGATTTGTTCAATTTTATCAATATCCTCCATCTTTTCAAAATCAACAACAAAATCCACAACTTCCAAATCAGAACCCACAACTTTCATTGCCATTTCCACAACAACGACCTTCTCAACAAAATCCAAATTCTCAACTCTTGCTTGCATTCCAACAAAAGACAAATCAACTACTAGCCCAATCATTACCAAATCCCAACAACAAAAATCCTCAGACTGCTTACATGGTAGAAGGACAAAAATTTCCTACCTACATGATTGTTCCTCTTAATGATGTTCAACTCAGATCTGGTAGAGTTTTAGAAAAACCTTCTATAGATGTTCAAGAGCAAGATGCCTCTAAGGAGGATTCTCTTAGAGTCAATAAAGGTTCTGAGGAAGCATCTCCTCAAAACCCAATCATCAAAAAGAAAAAGAAAAAGAGTCAACCCCCACAACTCCTATAGTTGAGTAACCTGCATCTTCATCCATGCCTCCTTTCCCTGAAAGATTACAAATTGACGAAGGGGTGGAAAAACAAATCTTGTTGCTTGACTATGATTTTCTAGATGAATTAAAGAATGCCTGTATCAATATTCCCTTGCTACAAGCCATTAGAGAGATTCTTATTCTAGCAAAAACAATAAAGGAGTTGAGTTTTAAAAGACCAGATAAGAAACCAAGAGATACAAAAAGAATCCACCTGGTAGGAAAAATTGCAGATATCATGATGGGAAAAATTACCATGCAGAAATATGTAGATCCAAGTAGTCTAATTGTCAAGACACACGTAAATGGGATAGGAATTCCAAATACTTTGATTGACTTAGGGGCTGCTATAAACATTATGAGTAGACAGACTATGGAACAGCTTAAACTTCCTAATCTTCTTTTTACACCCACCTTACTGCAACTTGCAGATAGATCAATAATCAAACCAGATGGTGTATTAGAAGATATTTCAGCATCCGTAGATTCTTGGGAATATCCAGTAGACTTCATGATTTTGACTCCCAAGAGTAATCTAGGAGGACACCCACTCATCTTAGGAAGACCTTGGCTAGCCACAACTGATGCTTTCATTAGTTGTAGATCTGGGGATATGTACATTTCTAATGGTAGTTCGAAAAAGAAATTCAATTTTTAACCTCCAGCAAAAGCAATTACAGAAGTAGGAGACAATGAATGAGTCAATGATGAAGATATTATACAACCTGTCTTTACTATCTCTGAAATTAGTGAAGATAGTTAAATTTTGAACACATTATAAAATTTTGAAACATCTTCAGAATATGACCACACAATTCTAGTTAGATTCTGATATTGAATATTTATCATTAAGGCAAATGTCTCTTTACTCTATAGAAGAGTTTGGTAGTTCTACCATTGAAATTTTTCCAGGTAAAACACTGAATATCAAATTTTTTTTGGAAAATTCACAACAGGAAGAGCTAACCAAAATCTTTCAAAAACACTCTGCTGTGTACTGATATGAAAGGTATTGACCCTAAGACTTGCATCCATCATATCTATATCGAGGAAAACAGTAGACCAATCAAACAAGCTCAGAGAAAGATGAATCTAAATCTTAGGGAGATTGTGAAAGAAGAACTCCAAAAACTACTCAATGTAAACTTTATTTACCCAATTCCAGATAGCCGATGGGTTTCTCCTTTGGTTATAATACCCAAAAAGAATGGTAAATGGAGATTGTGCATTGATTACAGGGAATTGAATAAAGAAAATTTAAAGGATCATTTTCCTTTTCCCTTTATCGATCAAGTATTAGATACATTAACATACAAAAAGTACTTTTCATTTCTGGATGGTTTTAGTGGTTATAATCAAATTCAGGTAGCACTTGAGGATCAGGATAAGACCACATTTACTTGTCCATGGGGAACTTTTTCTTATCGAGTGCTTCCTTTTGGATTATGTAATGCACCGGCAACATTCCAAAGAGCAGTACTATGAATTTTTTCTGATCTAATCCATGATTATGTAGAGGTATATATGGATGATTTTACAGCTTATGGTAATTCATTTGAAGAGGCATTAGAAAATTTGGAAAATTTTCTTATAAGATGTAAATAAACAAACCTTTCATTAAGCCATGAAAAATGATTTATGATGTTTACTGAAGGTATTGTTTTAGGACATCATATTCCAGGGAATGGGATTAAAGTTGATAGATCAAAAGTTGAAGTCATCTCCAAGTTACCGATTCCAAATTGTCAAAAAGATGTTAGAAGTTTTCTAGGATTTACTGGATATTATAGAAGATTTATAGAAAACTTCACCAAAATAGCATCCCCACTCTTTAAACTACTTACAAAAGACTGTGAATTCAAATGGGGTCTTGATTGCCAATCAGCATTTGAAACTTTGAAAAAAATAATATCTTAAGCGCTTATCTTGAGAGGACCAAATTGGAAACTTCCTTTCCATATTTCTACAGATGCTTCAGATACAGCTCTAGGGGCTGTGTTGGGACAAAAAGATTTAGTTCCTTATGCCATTTACTATACCAGTAAAAATTTAACTCCCACCGAGTTGAATTATACTGTGACTGAAAAAGAGTTCTTATATGTTGTTCATGCAATCAATAAGTTCAGACATTATATAATAGGCTATGAAACTTTTATTCATACTGATCATTCTGCAATTAGATATCTAATGAACAAACCCATTACTAATGGTAGAGTTACAAGGTGGTTCCTACTTTTACAGGAATTCAATATTACTGTGTTAGATAGACCAGGGAAACAAAACATAGTAGCTGATTATTCCTTAAGGTAGATTAGTCTTTTAGAAAATATTTGATCCTCTTCTAAGGAAGGTTCTAGGGTTTGATAGGCGGCTTCAATATTTCTTTTCCCCTTTAGTTTCCCTTGCTTCCTAACCTTAGTTCTTTATTTCCTACTTTCAGACAACTTCTCTTCTTTACTAGTTTCTTTAGCTATGTTAGTAGGAGTATTTTGAATGTTCACACTTGTTTTCATTCTCCTACTTTTCCTTGCTGAGCTACTTTCAGGGGTTTCAGGTGGGTCTTGAAAGAAGTTTCTAATCAAGAACTATTCCCAAGTGTCCTTTCTTTCCTTCAATTATTTTTCAATCAGAATTTTAACAAGGCTGTGATGGTAAAGGTGAGGCTCTATGTCATCCAGATTCTTTTGTACAGTTGTAGACATCTTTTTCAAGCTACTCAACAAGAAATAAGGAAAATTGATGGTTTGATTTTCCAGAAAATTCATTAGTAACCTAATGTGGAACATGTACATGGACCCAAACCATCCTTCACATGTAATAAACTTCTGAATTATCAATAATAAACTAGTCCACATTTCCTGTAGAGCAGAGACAGAGATTCCACGTTTGAAAATGGTTATATCCATACCTGGGTTATGCAAAATAATCCTCGAAGCCCTCTCATCAAAGTATTTTTTTTTTAACTACTGTTCCCCCTCCTGTGGTAGCTCTGTTGTTGCTGCAATGGATATCTTTGTGACTGAAAATTTAAGATCTCCAACCTCAACTTCCACGCCATTAAAAGACCTTGCAAATGTCTTCGTGACTTCTGAATTTCTGGATAAATTGCAGCCATCGTGCCTTCCTTAATATAGTCACACGCCTTGCATGATTCGTAGAGATTTTAATTGCAACAACATTTTCGTGAATGGCAATACTGGATTCTTGTGAATCATAAGCTCACTACATACGACTCTCAAACCCTGAATAGTTATTCATTACACCGAGTTATTTTCCCTTTCCATATCTCCACAGCCTCTTTGCATACATAGTCACTCCGTTTTCATATTACTTGTGTATAACAGACACCCTGTTTTCATAAAGTCTACGCATATAGTTACTCTGTTTTCACATATTCTGTACATACAGTCGCTTTAGTCACAGTCATCAGCTTCCATATACATTTTCATTCCATTTCCATATCCATAAACGTCTGATTTCTATCCATGCAGTCACTCCATTTCTCAAATAGTAAAGGGAATTCTGAAGAGTAGCCAAGAACAAAAATGATGGGTCTCATTGTGAGGACAGAACCGAAGGAGTCATCAAAGCTATTGAAAATATCATACATTTCCATTACTCTAATATATTTTCATCACTAAAACTATTTTGCTTCATATACCATTTACAAAGTTTTTATTTTTCAGACACACAATGAAAAAAATAAAAAAAATATATATCAGATCATGAATAATTGGTCTTGTGCACCAACTGTGATCTTAGGGTCTATCTCCCTAGTACTTGGCTACATAAAATCTCTTTTCCAATAACTTAAATCAGAAAACTGATGGTTGGCTGTCTTTTAGCTGTAGAATGCAGCTCTGTTCTGCAGCTAACTAGCAATTCCGCAGCCATTTTCATACTTCTATAGGTTATAGGTGTCAAGAGATGAAACGAATCACATGGGTAGCTGGGAAAATGTCAGTACATGGATGGTGTCCTATTCTTTTTATCCAAGTCAATGAAAAAGACCCCGGTCAAAGGGAAGTCAAGGTGTATGTTATCACTAAGTCACCACACTAAGTCGCGACATGTCAAAAAAAATAATTATTATGAATCAATGAAATGAATAAGTTATTTGCTCACTTTTCTGAAGGTATTGATTAATTTTGGACTGATGATGAAAGATGAATGGCTAACTTTTTATTCAAGATTTTTAGCCATAGAAACTGTGCACATTCCGCAGCTAAAGTCCAATTCCGCGGTTAAACATCAATTTGCAGCGGAAAAACCTCATTGTTCAAATCAGCCTAACTTTCTCATACAAAATTAGATTTTGATGATTCAAGTATCGTTGGAAATATCTCAACAAGATCTACAAAATGATAAATCCATCATTAGATTTTGAAACGGTAAATAATGAAATAAATTGCTGAAAAGAAGCAACATCAACTTGAGGCACTAATTCCAAAACAGGGATAAATTCTTTTGATTTTTCATTTGAGAACTTGTTTCATTAATACAAATTCTTAGTTTTGTGTGTAAATACCATAACTAGAGAGATTGGCCATTTCTCTCATTTTACAATCTTACATTCCATTGCAGAAGAAGTATTAGTTTTTTTTGCAGGTTCCAGGAGGAAGGACAAATGACTACAAGAGAATGGTGTCTCTCTAAGAGACTAATTTGTTTCATAAGAGGATGATCAGCAACAAAGATGAAATATGCTGATGCAAAATCATATACAAACACTTGAAAAACTTTTAGATACTATTGTCTCCATCACATCCATACCTCATAATAAACCATTCACCTCATTTCACTTCATACTTTCCATTTATATTCACATACACTTTCCATCTCTTTTTGTCCATTCATAATTCACAAATAAAAGCAAGAGGCTCTTTCACATGCTTATTACCCATTTCCATTTTTGCTCTCCATTGCCATCTTCCATTTTCATCTTTCATTTCGTATCATTTTCATTTCGCAAATAAGCCCTGCTACAGTGCAAATTATTGATTCCATAGTCCTTTGAGTCTAAGTTCTTTGTAAAAACACCTTGAGGCTTGCATGCCTTAATGGCAAGTCCTCATGCTGACAAATAATGGGAATATATTAATGTCCCTTGTTCATCAGATCTTCTAGGTGACTTGACATCAGCAAATTCATTTGTACCTAACAAGATGTGTTTGGGCATCTTGACTCTCATTGTTATCAATGGTGAGAGTTCTCATGTTGACTAGTGGCATCTATTAATGGCCACTAAGTCAACAATTTCCTGCTATGTTCGACATCAGAACATTTTTTTCACATAGTAGGAATTGTGCCAAAGAGTTTTGAAGACATGAAGACTATTATTTTCAGCATTTTGGAACAAATTTAGCAAGTTTTAATAGAAGCAATAAAAAGTCATCTTAACTCTTTATCCATGACTCCTCTTGTTCAACCACTTGAAGAAGAATATGATCCGAATTTTGCATACACCACACATACAACTCATCCATTCCAAAGGATAAGTTAAGGTATGCCATTTTCTAACTTTTGACCATAGAATTCCATAAAAAGCTAGAATGATAATTGTTGGAAAAACATTTCTCTTCCTCATTTCATAAAATTGCTAATACAATTAGTTGGGGGGGAGGGGAATACATTTATATTCATATATTGCTATGTCCATATCATATTCAGGAGCCCACATGCTTTCAACATAAATGAACTATTACATTGTTATTATGAGCATACAATGGCTTTTCTTCAAAAAGTGCTTAAAGGATAAATTGGATATAAACAAAATCATGGTTGTCATACAAAAATTAACCATCATGCAATCCAATAAAGATATACTTTGCAACAATAATCAAAATATCATTATGCAAAGTTCAAAGATCAAAATAGAATGCAAAAAAAAAAAAAAAATGGTTGTAACATAAGAACCAACCATGTTGCAATTCAAGTAAAACACTTTGCAGAAATATGAAGTTATCAAATGATATCATGCAAAGTTAAGCCAAAACTCAAGGATCAAAAGAATTAATGTAATATATATTGCATGAGGACATGCAATAACTTTAGTTGGGGGTATTTTGGGTCTTGAAAATGTCATTCATTTCCATTACATTTTCACTATTATGTCCATTATATCACCTCCATTTTACCTCCATTTCACTACTATGTTACTACATTCATCCCACTTTCATTATCATTGGGCCACATTTATGTTTTTCCAAACTTTATTAATTCTTAACCTTTTTAATTGAATTTGTGGTTAAAAATTAGAAAATAATGTGCATATGCTTATACCTAACAAGTGAGTTGAGATTGTTGACATGTGTAGATTAAAATAAGGCTTCTAGAAGACCTTTATGTGGCACTCTAAGGCCAAATTCGAATTTGAGTGGAAAGAATCATGGGATCATGAGGATATGTGTCACATCTCCTCTAAGAAGACATGTGTCTTATCAGTTCCTATTTTGATTAGGACTCTAGAGGTAGAGGGAGAGATTCATGGACTCTCATTAATGAGATGGCTTCTCATCTTTTTGTATAAATAGGAGATTTCTCTATTTCATTTGTTAGTGTTAGCTTAGCTTAGCTTTTTAGTTCTTTAGCTTGGAGTTTGTAGTTCTTCCTTGATGGCTTTAGAAAGCATTAGAGAGCTTTGTTGAACTTTGTAATTTTGAAGAATTTGAATGAAACTTTGATGTTCTCAATATGGAAGGAAATGTGAAGTAAATGTCATGGAGCATATTCGAATGTAAGGTAGAGTAGATTTTATTTTGTAATTTTTCTTTGATTTCATTCATGTATGTCATTTTATTGCTTTCAAGTTTGATAGTTTAGATTTTCAATTCATGCAATTTTAATTCATCCAAGTGTGTTCAACCGGTTGATTGTAGATTAGTTTTTCTTTACATGTTTTTGCATCAAATAGTGACATGAAATTTGCCTCTCTACTGAACTTTTTCTTAAGCTTTTCAATTTCAATTATGCTTTGATTTCAGTCTTATTTATTTGTTGTTGTTAGCTAGTTTAGATATCAAATTCTTCATGTTATTTGACGTTATCTCCGAAGCCATGGCTTAACCCCGAAAAGATACTTGGCGAGATATTGGATTATAAGTGAAGTGATTTTATTTTACTTTCATTATGCAAGTAGATAGTTTAAATATCAAGTTCTTCATGTTATTTGACGTTATCTTCAGAGCCATGGCTTAACCCCGAAAGGCTACTTGGCGAGCTATCAAATTATAAGTGAAGTGATTTTATTTTATTTTCATTCTGCAAGTAGGTAGTTTAGATATCAAGTTCTTCATGTTATTTGACGTTATCTTCGGAGCCATGGCTTAACCTCGAAAAGCTACTTGGCGAGCTATCGATTATAAATGAAGTGATTTGATTTTACTTTCATTATGCAAGTAGGTAGTTTAGATATCAAGTTCTTTATTTTATTTGACGTTATCTCCGGAGCCATGGCTTAACCCCGAAAAGCTACTTGGCGAGCTATTGGATTATAAGTGAATTAATTTGATTTTGCTTTTATTAATCTGCAAGTAGGTAATTTAGATATCAATTCTTCATGTTATTTGACGTTATCTCCAGTGCCATGGCTTAACCCCGAAAAGCTACTTGGCGAGCTATCAGATTATAAGTGAAGTAAATTGATCTTGCTTTCGTTAGTCTGCAATTTTTTATTTGTTTGAGTGCAATAGTTTAGATTGTATTTCTGTAATTAGATGGGCAACAAAGACAGTGATTTCATGATTAGTATTTCATCTTTTGTTTGATTTAAGTAGCTGCATATTTACATTCTTGTTCAAGTATTAATTTTATCAATAGCATGTTTTTAGATCTTTTGAAGTGCTAAGTTTTGGAAGTTACCATAAGGGACATAAACCTTGTCTTGAAATCTACATCCATACTTGACCTTTAAAAGTATTCTTAAGACCTTAGAATAAGATCAACAATTCAAGCAACAAAGACTTCAAGTAAAATATGCTAAGAAAAGGACTTTGACTGAGGTCTTAAGCTGATTTTTTATCAATTTGGGATGGGTGACTAGGAGAGGATCCATGTCAGGACAATTCTGGAGATGCCCATGTGGTCAGTTTCTTCATTAGATGCTTGTAACCTGCTAAATCTTGAAATTGGTTGCAGAATTCACAGTTAGCTGCGGAATCAGGCTGCATTCCACAGCTAATTTGCAGAATCTTATTAAAACATAACACAGTGTTTTGATGACCACTACAAACCATAACCAGTCAATCTTCGACAGTTGAACCTATCAAAATAATTGGATTTTTATTTTTTTTATTTTTTTATTTTTTTATTATTATTACTATTATTTGAATCAAATGAAATGATGAAGTTTATTTTGTCTCTCTTTTTTTTTAACATAACAATTCTTTTTCTAATCCTCCAGATCACACAAAGTGCAGGAGGAGAACATTCTCAAGAATTATTAATTTTTTTTTAGATGTCAGAAATAAGGTCTCCTAATTACACTTCCCCGGCAACGGCACCAAAATTTCTAGTCAATTTAATGTCTTAAATTGCTCTACATAAATTATCAATCCGGGTATCGTAAACTGATGAAGTGTGGTGTACCATATGTGCTTAGTTAACCTTTTTCTTACTTCGTTGTTTTATAGTTTTTATCTTGTTTTGGGGTTTTGTTCTTGCTGATCTCCTAAACTGTCTAATGCAAATGGAAATCCTATTCTAAGGTCTTAAGAATATTTTTTAAAGGTCATGTATAGATATAGATTTCAAGACAAGGTTTATGTCCCTTATGGTAATTTCCAAAACTTAGCACTTCAAAAGATCTCAAAACATATTATTGATAAAATTAATATTTGAACAAGAATGTAAATATGTAGCTACTTAAATCAAACAAAAGATGAAATACTGATCATGAAATCACTGTCTCTGTTGCCCATTTAATTACAAAAATAAAATCTAAACTATTGCACTCAAACAAATAAAAAATTGCAGACTAACGAAAGCAAGATCAATTTACTTCACTTATAATCCAATAGCTCGCCAAGTAGCTTTTCAGGGTTAAGCCATGGCACCGGAGATAACATCAAATAACATGAAGAATTGATATCTAAATTACCTACTTGAAGATTAATGAAAGAAAAATCAAATTACTTCACTTATAATCCGATAGCTCGCCAAGTATCTTTTCGAGGTTAAGCCATGGCTCCAGAGATAACGTCAAATAACATGAAGAACTTGATATCCAAACTACCTACTTTCAGAATGAAAGTAAAATCAAATCACTTCACCTATAATCCGATAGCTTGCCAGGTAACTTTTCGGGGTTAAGCCATGGCTCCAGAGATAACGTCAAATAACATGAAGAATTTGATATCTAAACTAGCTAACAATAGCAAATAAACAATACTGAAATCAAAGCATAATTGAAATTGAAAAGCTTAAGAAAAAGTTCAGCAGAGACGCAAATCTCATGTCACTATTTGATGCAAAAACATGTAAAGACAAAACTAAAATACAATCAACTGGTTGAACACACTTGCATGAATTAAAATTGCATGAATGGAAAATATAAACTGTCAAACTTGAAAGCAATAAAATGACATACATGAATGAAATCAAAGCAAAATTACAAAATGAAATCTACTCTACCTTACATTCTAATATGCTCCATGACATCTACTTCACATCTCCTTCCATGTTGAGAACATCAAAGCTTTATTCAAATTCTTAAAAATTACAAAGTACAACAAAGCTCTCCAAAGCTTTCCAAAGCCATCAAGGAAGAACTACAAACTCTAAACTAAAGAACTAAAAGCCAAGCTAAGCTAAGATAACAAATGAAGGAAAGAAACCTCCTATTTATACAAAAATATGAGAAGCAATCTCATTAATGAGAGTCCATGAATCTCTCCTTCTACCTCTAGAGTCCTAATCAAAATAGGAACTAATAGGACACATGTCTTCGTAGAGTTTCAATACAATTAGGAGAGGTGACACATATCCTCATGATCCCATGATTCTTTCCACTCAAATTCGAATTTGGCCTTAGATTGCCACATAAGGGTCTTCTAGAAGCCTCCTTTTGACCTACACATGTCAACAATCTCAACCCACTTATTAGGTATAAGCATATGCACATTATTTTCTAATTTTTAACCACAAATTCACTTAAAAAGGCTAAGAATTAATAATGTTTGGAAAAACATAAATGTGGCCCAATGATAATGAAAGTGGGATGAATGTAGTGACATAGTAGTAAAATAGAGGTGATATAATGGACATAATAGTGAAAGTGTAATGGAAATGAATGACATTTTCAAGACCCAACATAAGAAGGATTAATCACTTCCTAGTCAATTTAACGTCTTAAATTTCTCTACATAAATTATCAATCCAGGTATCGTAAACTGATGAAGTGTGGTGCACCATATGTGCTTAGTTAACCTTTTTTCTTACTTCGTTGTTTTATAGTTTTTATCTTATTTTGGGGTTTTGTTCTTGCTGATCTCCTAAAGTGTCTAATGCAAATGGAAATCCTATTCTAAGGTCTTAAGAGTACTTTTTAAAGGTCAAGTATAGATGTAGATTTCAAGACAATGTTTATGTCCCTTATGGTAACTTCCAAAACTTAGCACTTCAAAAGATCTCAAAATATGCTATTGATAAAATTAATAATTGAACAAGAATGTAAATAGTAGTTACTTAAATCAAACAAAAGATGAAATATTGATCATGAAATCACTGTCTCTGTTGCTCATCTAATTACAGAAATAAAATCTAAACTATTGCATTCAAACAAACCAAAAATTGCAGACTAACGAAAGCAAGATCAATTTACTTCACTTATAATCCGATAGCTTGCCAAGTAGCTTTTCGGGGTTAAACCATGGCACCAGAGATAACATCAAATAACATGAAGAATTGATATCTAAATTACCTACTTTCAGATTAATGAAAGCAAAATGAAATTACTTCACTTATAATCCGATAGTTCGCCAAGTAGCTTTTCGGGGTTAAGCCATGGCTCCGGAGATAAAATCAAATAACATGAAGAATTTGATATCTAAACTAGCTAGCAATAGCAAATAAATAAGACTGAAATCAAAGCATAATTGAAATTGAAAATATTAAGAAAAAGTTTAGCAGAGAGACAAATCTCATGTCACTATTTAATGCCAAAAAATGTAAAGAAAAACTAATCTACAATCAACCGATTGAACACACTTGCATGAATGGAAAATCTAAACTATCAAACTTGAAAGCAATAAAATGACGTACATGAATGAAATCAAAGTAAAATTACAAAACGAAATCTACTCTACCTTACATTCTAATATGCTCCATGACATCTACTTCACATCTCCTTCCATGTTGAAAACATCAAAGCTTTATTCAAATTCTTCAAAATTACAAAGTACAACAAAGCTCTCCAAAGCTTTCCAAAGCCACCAAGGAATAACTACAAAATCCAAACTAAAGAACTTAAAGCCAAGCTAAGATAAGACTAAGAAATGAAGGAGAAAGATCTCCTATTTATACAAAAAGATGAGAAGGCATCTCATTAATGAGAGTCCATGAATCTCTCCTTCTACCTCTAGAGTCCTAATCAAAATAGGAACTAATAGGACACATGTCTTCTTAGAGTTTCAATACAATTAGGAGATTTGACACATATCATCGTGATCCCATGATCCTTTCCACTTAAATTCGAATTTGGCCTTAGAGTGCCACATAAGGGCTTCTAGAAGCCTCCTTTTAACCTACACATGTCAACAATCTCAACCCACTTGTTAGGTATAAGCATATGCACATTATTTTCTAATTTTTAACCACAAATTCACTTAAAAAGGCTAAGAATTAATAATGTTTGGAAAAACATAAATGTGGCCCAATGATAATGAAAGTGGGATGAATGTAGTGACATAGTAGTGAAATGGAGGTGATATAATAGACATAATAGTGAAAGTGTAATGGAAATGAATGACAGTTTCAAGACCCAACAATAACATGTATGCAACCTTATTGTGTATGCCCTTCTTATATTTGATGACAAGATGAAATTGTTGTAGAAAACCCATCCACCTATAATGTCTTGATTGCTGCAATTTAGTTTTTGAGTGAAAATATTAAAGTGGTTGATGATCTGTATGTATGATTGTTTCTTTACCCATTAGGTAATGTTTCCACTTTTTCACACTTTGTACTAATGCATACAATTCTTTATCATATGTGGGATAATTAACTACTGCAGAAGTAAATGTCTCAGAATAATAGCATATGGGTTTTCCGTGTTTCATTAACACTGCTCCCATGGCATAGTCACTAGCATTTGTCTTAATCTCAAATGGATGTTGAAGATCTAGCAGTGCTAGTAGTGGTTCTGTACTGATTTTCTCTTTTAAGGTGTCGAAGGATTTTTGTTGTTTGCCTCCCCATTGAAACACATGTTTCAATCCTATTAAAGCATGTAATGGAGCTGCAATCAATGAAAAGTTAGCAATAAACTTTCTTTAGTATTGTGTTGCCCCTGGGAAACTCCTAACCTCTGCAACAGATTTGGGTTTAGGCTAGTTCACAATGACTTCAACCTTAGAGGGATCTATTTTCAATTCACCACCCCCTACAATATAACCCAAATAATTTAAATATGTTCTGCCAAATTCAAATTTTGACAGTTTTACATAGAGATTTTCTCTTTTTAAAACATATAAAGTCCGCTTTACATGCTTCACATGGTCTTGCCATGTCTTATTAAAAACAATAATGTCATCTAAATAAAAAATCACAAAGTCATCAATAAATGGTTTCAGTGCATCATTCATGACTCTCATAAATGTAGCAGAAGCATTAGATAGGCCAAAAGGCTTAACCAACCATTCATAAAGTCCTTGCTTTGTCGTGAAAGCAGTCTTCCATGCATCCTGTTCTGCAACTCTGACCTGATGATAACCACTTCGCAAGTATAACTTAGAAAAGTAAACTGCTTCTTTCAATTGATCTAATAAATCATCAATACGAGGAAGAGGATAACGATTATTGATCGTTATTTTATTTAGTGCTCTATAATCAATGCACATTCTCCACGAACCATCTTTCTTTCTCACCAACACGATTGGAGATCCACATGGTGATGTGCTTGGTCGTATAAACCCTTTATCGAGCAACTCCCGTACCTGCTTCTTTATCTTTGCATTCTCTAAAGCTGAAAACCTATACATTCCAATGTTAGGTAATGGAGCATCTTGCTGCAAACAAATATCATGTACTATTTCTCGCTTGGGTGGAAAACCTTTTGGTTCTTGAAATAGAACATCATACTCTGAAACAACTTTAACTAAATCAACTTTCTGTTTAGAATCACAACCTTCAAATGCATTGGATTTTTTTAGGATCCTTTGTCTTTACAACCATTAGTAAAAAATGTGTACTTGAATTCACAATTCTTTTCATCTATCCTGAGTTTATGAGAGAATAGTTATCTTTGAGTTAATGAACTCTTACAATATATATCATTCCATCTTTAGTGAATTGATACTAATTTTAAGCTCTATAGAAAATAGCTTTCCTATCATACAAGTATGGACTTCCCAAAACAATACCACATATATCCAATGGAACTATATCTAACTCAACCTCATCTACAAATGTTGATCCAATAGAAAACCTAAGTTTACATTGTCTCATTACTTGTAGCTTTGTTTTATCACACACCCAACCTAATGGATATGGCTTCTCATGAGGTTTTGTTTGTAATCCCAACTTCTTTACAATTGTTTCAGAAATCAAATTTACTTGTGATCCACTATCAAACAAGGTATCAATCTTATTGTGCTTGGAAATTACTCTAATACGAAAAAGCTCATTTCCTTCCCTCTCATTATTTTCATTATCAACAGATTATGCAGAATTACTTGTGGATGCTTCAGAATCCTTACCTTTAATACTTGTGGCTGTAACTGTTGTTTCATCACCTGAATCTAATCCCAAGTCCTGTTGAATAGCAGCAACATTCTTTTTCTTCCTTCCACCGAACTTCTTAGGTCTCCGTTCTGGATGCAAAAGCCAGTAGTGTGCCTCATCATGTCCTTGTTTCTTGCAATGAGTGCGTGAAGGTTTATCCTTTTGTACAGTGTTTTCTTTCCTCTCCTTCCATTTCAGTTTCTTCTTTTCCTTACTCTTGCTTACAAAATATTTAGATGATCCCCCAACCTCTGGGTTTACATTCTTACCTCTAGCTTCTAGATGTGTGGCTTGATCTGATATATCATCTAAGCTAGTGGGATTAAACATGAGAATAATATGATTTAAATAGCCATGAAGACCACTTATATACTTCAATAAAGTCTCAGGTGAGTCTAATGATATACCTAGAGTTAAAGCTCTCTTTCTGAATTCTTGAGTATAAATTTGTACACTCTGACCCTTCAATTGACGAAGAGTTTGCCAACTCATCATTGCCTACTGCATGTAAGCTGAAGGATAGAATTTCTTTTTGATAGTAGAAACAAATTCATTCCAGGTAGAAATGATTTTACCATGTTTTTGTAGATCAGCTTGTGTCTTGCCTTCCCACTATACTAGTGCAGTTCCTCCACGTCGAAGGCTAGCCAGCTGAATCTTCTTCCTTTCTGAATCAATGTTCTGTACCCTGCAATATACATCAATTTGTCTTATCCAATTATCTAGCTTTTCTACATTGAGTTCTCCATTATAAATTGGCAAATCAAAATTCACATCTAATTTAATCAAAGAAGTTTTCTTCTTTTTCTTATTAGGGCTACTTTTATGCAAAGAAGATGATGAAGGTGATGATGGAGGAGATGTGGAGAAGGCAATTCTCCCTTTCCTTTACCTTCTTGAGAGGCAACTAGAAAAGGTTTCTCTGCTCCTTTCTCTGGTTTGGGTGTTGAAGTGCTTTCACCTCGACCCTTCTTAAACTCTAGATACATCTCTTCCACCATGGCTCACATGGCCATAAAACTGTCCATAAATTGAGATTCTGATCCCAATGGAGCTTCTTCTACCATTCTCCTCTGAGAATAGACTCTTCCAATCTCTAGATTAGCCCCAATAAGTTCTCCTTCTCCTAGTCTGAGCTTTAATCTAGTTAGCATTCGAAATCCAACACAAGCTTGTCTAACCTTAACAAAACCAAATGCTTCGATACCACTTGATCTGAAAATGAGATCTTAAATCAATATTAAGGTATTACAAACTCATGTGCAGGAATGCCTATATTACTTGGTGCAACGGATAAAAAATATTGCGAATAATATAGACAATTAATAGTCAGAAAACATAACAGACACACACATCAACACAAAAAAAATAATGAAGGAGTTCACCAGACTTCTGGCTACGTCTCTTGGTCTAGCTTTTAGTGTCGACCTCTATATTAAGTCTTTAAGAACAAATTATTACAAGGGTGAGCTCAAAACAGAGTCTCAACCAATAGTGACATCAAAAAAGGATCTGCTCGAAAACCTCGAGTCCAAAAGAGTGCACAGACTCTCCCTCTGTCTTGTTCCTCTATACAATCTGCCTCAATCTGACTGATTGACTGTTTTTCTGTGACTCTATTCAACTGAATTCCTTTCTATGCTACCATTGAATGGTTTGCATTCCTTTTTGGGCTATTTGGGCTATTTGGCTCCTGGCCGCTGTCCGTTCAAATCCTTGTTGAGCATTAAACAATCATTACAAAATTATCTAAGGTATGGTAGCCACTTGTTTCCAAATGGAAAGGATCACTAGCGCGAGTGAAATCCCCAGGAATACGTTTCTCGTTCAAAAACGGAAATACACTAAAAACAATGGAAAATCCGACCAACAGACCAAAGCCGGTTTTCAAAAGATATTGAATCCGACCTATAATCCTATCGAGTCCATGTTATATCGCTGTCGCAAGCCCACCATTGATCTGCCTTCAATGAGATGGTTCACATCCAACTTGATCATCCAACTAGCTCGTGCCTTCCTCACCGTCCAATCCGTGATCGCTTATCCAACAACTGACGACCATTTCGGGTGGCTTACGTGCACGGAGATTACTCGCTCGAAAAAGCGATTTTCTCTCTCCTGCAGCGTGCTACATGTCGGCCGATGTATGGAATCAGGCGGAGCCTCTCCAATACTGCTTACTTCCTGAGGTCCACCCGAAATCCCGCTTACCACGAAACTCAAATAACATAAAGCCATATTTATAAACCTTTCGAGTCCGGCTTTATCGCTTCGGGTCATTTCCCTTTATTATGTTGTGATGTGATAAGTCGCCAATTGCATATCGCATGGTCTTCGAGCCTGCGGGTTAAGTCCTCCCTTTGTAAAATCTACAATGCGATGTGTAATCTCCATCGTTGATCTGCGCACTTGATAAATTGTCCACATTAAGTCACTGGATCGCGATCATAATTCCCATAAGGCTTCCTTTGATACACTCCGCTGGCCTGCTCCGATGCGATATCCCAATTTAATCCGGGCCGTTGATCTATTTGACAACGACTTCGGTGCAATGAGACTTCATGTTCCGCTTAGCTCTGTTTTTTGCCATTCCTTAGTGTTTTTGCTTGCAATAATATTTTCCGATACTTTTAAAGACTTAGACTTAGAGGTTTTAGGATCCATTTTGGATCATCATCGTTAAAAAAAATAACTAACTAACTAACTAAAAGGCTTATTTAAACTAATGCTTCCCTCTCATGACATGTTGGTTGTAATGCAAATCTAGAAAAATAACAATTTAGTGACTCGAAAAAATTATTTAAAATACATCCATACCTTATTAAAATATAACTTAAAAAGATGAAACATATGAAATCAATTTTATTTTTTAAACATATAACATTTATTTATCATAAATTTGTATAAATAAGAAACAAATCATGTTCATTGTCACTTAATTTTCCTATAATATATAAGTTCAAATCAAAACATTCTTGATTTTCTTATAATATATATGTTCAAATCAAATCATTCTTTAGTAATTAAATGATGGAATTTATTCAAACAAATTTACATAATTGTAAACAATAGTGAGTTATTATGCACTCCATTTTTGTATAATTTTTTAATGTTGATTTTTATATATTTTATAGTAATAAAGTAAATGAAGCCTTGAAATTATGAGGTGAAGCATTAAGACCATGTTTAATGATCTTACAATAATCAATCAAATTTGTTTTGTTTTGTTTTGTTTTTTTTTTTTTTCCTAGTGTGTAAAAATGGTATGTACTTGTGCAATATATGATATATTTTCTAAATGGGTGAAGCAATAAAAAAAATTAAGTGAGAAGAATTGTTTTTTAGAATTATGGTATGTAGTTACAAATAAAAATGACTAGGAATTTTTTTTATAGTGTTTGCAATTTCACTAACAATGAAAATTTGGACCTTAAATTTTATGTTGAAAATAAAGAAAATAATAAGTTTTTTAAAAAAATGAGTGTTTTTGGTTATGCAACTCTAACCACTAAGTTCATTAAATCAATGCAATAAATCATTCAACATGTAGTGAAAAAAGGACACTCTCATAATTTTATTTTATATTAATAACAATATGTACACATTAATAACATGTTAATAGACACATGTTATTAATATACAAGAATTATTGTTAGATAAAATAAATACCATACAAAACTCCATAGAAAACTCCCTCATCTTGACATGTTTCAAAAGGGAAGCTTTAAAACCTTCTTTTAGGGGAAAAGGATTTATTTTCCTCCATCTATCATAGTTAAGGCTCCTAGATTCATTCCCTTTGCTTAAAACCACCAAATGATTTCTAGAATACCACTTACCACTTAATGTTATTTAAAATACCACTTAGCATTGAAATACCCCACATAGAGGCATATTTCATGTTTGCGGACCTTGTTAACAAGGCTTGAGGTCTAGAAGGTTAATCTTCCTATGTAAAACCTTTGTTTTTTCTTTTAGACCATGTTTTAGGCCCCTTGATACTTCATTATTATAAAATAGTTACCACTTTGATGAGAAATGTGATCTCATAATGAGAACTCTAGTACTAAAACCCATACATTTGCATCCAAAGCACCATGAATAATAAAACGTCATATTGTTACTAATAAAAAAAATCAACCCGTGAATAGAAAAATGGTTCTACCATTATCACCCTTTTATTTTCTTTTCTTTTTCCCTAGAGGGTAGGTTAAAATGCAACTTGTGTTACATTTTATTTATTTAATTATATGTTTATATTTACATTTTAGAGTTTAAAATTATAGTTAGTATGAAACTGTGGCCTTATCAATCAATATTGTTGCAATAAAAAATTTAAAATCAACTATCAAATTGAAAAGTTGTGCTACTAGTAATGCCACTTATTTTCCGAGGCTTAAAATTGCAACATCTTGAAATCATGGCTTAAAAATCGATATGGTTGCAAAAAAATACAAAAAAAAGGAAGGAAAAAGACTAGAGAAAATGGAGGAAATAAATAATAAATAAAAGTGTAAATTCTCCAAACTAAGGCAGAAAACATCTTTCTAAAAAATTAAGAAAAGCATTTTAAATGAAAAACAAACATAGTAAAAACAACAACAACAACAACAAACAAACCAACCTCGCACCTTCCTTACCATTAATTTGAAAAAAACACACCCTTGCACCTTCCTCACATTTAAAAAATAAATATAAAACACATTGAAAATGGATTAAAAATAAAAACTTCAATTTAAAATAAATGGAAAAAATAAATAAACTAAATAGTTAAAGATGAGTTAGAAAAGAAGGAGCAAAAATAAACAAACCAAGTTAGATAAATAAATAAATAAGGATAGACACTTGAGAGGTTTATATAATTGCCACCTCCACACCCTTTCCCCCTCACCACCCCTCATTTATCCCATAGCTCCTCTCCTTCCTCACTTATCTCCAGTTACCCCTACGTCACCACTCCCATTACCCTTTCACCTTGTTCAAATGAGTAGTGCATCTCTACTTTAAGTAACAGATATGCACAAGAACCCCCCAACCTTCCATTTCTAAAATCTATTCCGCCCACCCCCCACCTCTATTTCCACTCTCTTTCCCCTCCTATTCCACTTTGTAGCTCACTTAAAAAAGAAACCTTCCTCTTGCCTCCCTTTCCTCCCACATCTGGCTTAAAGGAGTGAGAAGTTACTCCTTTAAGCTAGATGTAAGAGAAATAGAAGGACAAGAATTAGGGCAAGTTAGGGAGGGTTTGGTGAGGCAAGAGGTAGTGCTAGTGGTAATGAGTAGGAAAAGAAAAAGAAAATGATTTTTTAATGAAATTTTTATTTTTATTTAGCTATAGTTTTTTTATTTATTTAACTATTGTTCTTTGTTTTGTTTTCTGAATTATTTTAAAACTTGCACAACCATATAAATTAAATGATAAACACTAATTGGTATCAAAACATCTCATATAAAAAATTGAATAGAAATATTCAAATTTATAGTTTATTTTAAATTATTATTGTTATTATTTATAAAAAGAAGTAATATATGATCCAAACATATAACACATATTTCATTAAATTTGGAAGTATTCAATGGATCTAGAATATGTAACTTTAACTAGATTAAATTTTTTCAAAATGGGGAATTAGAAATTCACTTAGTTCAATAATTTTAATGTAGATATTCATCATTTTTTGTGAAAAAATTATCATGATAAACTTTATTAAACAAATTCATATAAACTTGCAAAAGAAAATCTTTCACGTCTTAATTTTGGATTCCTTACATTATCTATTTTAATATTTTTATGGTTTGTATTAAAATATAAGTTTGTTAAAGCTATTTTATGAAAAGAATGATGTGTATTTTACTATTATTAATCCATTTAATTATAATCCGATATAGTAAATATCATGTACATGTTAAGTTACAATTATTACTAAGACAATGTTGGCACAATTTAAAAGTCTATCACCTTTGCAACACTAGTAATATCGTTGAAGATTTAAAAAATCTCATAGACCATCGAGTTTATACTCATATTGGATTTAAATTTCCAAATATTTGTGACGCTACCAACCTTCTTGATCTTTTAACTAAACATAATTATGATGAGCTTGAAACATTTCTTTTAATGCTTTTTTAGCATAACAATAAAATTCGAAATAATTTTGGGTAATATCATTTTGCCTTCCTATATACCATATTTGGTCTTAGTGGATGATAATCA
This sequence comes from Pinus tabuliformis, assembly GCA_031772625.1. Lineage (NCBI taxonomy): Eukaryota > Viridiplantae > Streptophyta > Pinopsida > Pinales > Pinaceae > Pinus > Pinus tabuliformis. Next base: position 20,584,948 of record CM062811.1, read on the forward strand.
TCGTTATCACCATCATCATTTCATACTATTGTAGGAAATTTGCACCATTTTAGAGTTGAGGAGAAAATATGTTTTTAGGATCAAATTAAATGTTGAATGCGAGTAGTAGCATAATTTATTTTTATTTATTATTCGCACTTTTATGTTAACTACTTTACAACATATTCGTTTTTTTTATTTTTCTATTTAAAACATAATTTTTATTTTAAAGGGGCACAGACGGACAAACAAACTTACACATCCCCGCATACTCGGTTGTAGAACAATTACTAATCGTTCTAATGATCAAAATCAATCATGAATTAGAATAGTAACAAAGTAGTGCAATTTGATAATTTTCAAATACAAGAGGAAACTAAACTATTTATTACAAATGTTTAGTTTTTATTCGTGTAGTGTTTAAAGATATTATATTGAAAAGAACATATTAGCATTAATCTAAAACTTAGATTCTTTATATTATTTATATTATCATTAATACTTATATTTATATTTATGTATGAAATTTTACTCATGAATAATAGATTTTGTAAAGAAAATCTTACCTATAAAGTTATTTAACAATATATTAATATTGTTTTTCTTACTATTATTGACCATTTTAAATTGACACTAACTACTTTTCCTATGTTGAGTAAAAATTTATTATACTAGTACAATGTTGGCACCACTTCCAAATCTATAAGAGGATATATTTTGTAATTCTAGTTGTGTTGTTCAATGATAAAAATAATTTTTTTATAAATTAGAGTGCAACAAAATAGAAAATTTGATTTATTTCAATTATAATAAAGAATGTTAAGGAAAACTCACTTCAAACATTATTACAGGTGTCTAGCATTTATTCATTAAGTGTTTAAATGGTTTATATTAAACAGAATACTAATTAGGTACTCCACTATTGTTTTAATAGACCAAGTTTAGACTATGTTTTCAAGTGCATTATTGAATATGATTATGCATATTTGATATGGTGAAAAGTCATGTTGGTCAAATAAAGCTTTGAAAACTTAAATATTTTATAGCGCTGTCATGTAATTTGTATCAACACAAGATTAAATTGAAATATTAAATAATATAAAACTCCAAAAATAATATGAAGAGAATAATTTATATACAACAAATATTGAAAAGTGTGTTTGAGTGTATATTAATAGATCCTTAAAAAAAAAATACATTCATGAACCATATAAACTTAATCTCAAGATATTCGCTCAAGTAGATCAAGAATGGCTTCTACACCATATTTATTTATCTTGGTCTTCTTGCAATGTTTTTTCTTTGGCATCCATGCCCACATTATGGTATTAATTGGAATAGAGCCAAGTTTTGTGTCATTGGGATTTGGTACCTAATATTGCTCTAAAAAATTTCCATTGTATTTCCCTGACATGGGCTTCCACCAAACAACCTTTACATGAAGATTCTCACTTTCATTATCCGTTAAGATATATTAGAAGGATTTTTCATCCAAATCATCTTTCCTGCATCCTCATTTCCTTATCTAACTAGCAACATCTTTCCTTTATCAACTTCAATCATAATATTGAATGTTGGCTTTGGCTTGTTGCATTTGGGTCCAACATATACTCGTTCATCTATCACGTTATCAAAATCTCCATCCATAATACTTGATATTACTTGGAGTGTATTACGATCAACATCAACAATGTGCCTTTTCATGGGCCAAAAATTCTTGGAAAATGAATCACTTTCATTTATTATTCTATGATCATTATAGATTCCATCTAATGTATCAAGAACTCTTTCCAAATACACTACTTTATTTTTCCATTCCTTTGTAACAATTGGTGAATCCTCATTCCCAATAGTGTCTTTCCACATTTTTATGTATGATGTTATCCCTTCCTTTAGTTCTTTTAAATAGACATCATTTTGTTTGGAAGCTAAGAAATATGGCTTCCCTATGGGAATTATAGTTTGACCTTCATCATCTATATTCCATAACTCAAGTGGTTTTGACCACTTAATATCCTCTAATTAATTCTTTGTACCTTAGTATTGGAACATCATTGAGTACAAGAAATTGGAAGTATTGGACATTAAGATGTCTAGCCAGTGCATTTTTCCATCCTTGATGTATCCATTAAGGAAACTTTTGAAGTAATATACCTTGCCAATAAGTGTAGGTGGAAACACTCGATTTTCTTCAATTATGCAATATGTATCCATCATTTCAAATAAAGAATAAATATCTTTACTTTTTAGGTTGGAAGACATTCTTCCGTAGGTTCCATTTATGTCTTCATGGGTGTGCCCCACTCGCAAGAACCCAACTGCAATAGTGATGAAGACAATAAGTGTAGTTAAAAGTGATAGAAACATGAAAAGATATTGATTCTTATTATCACTTGTTGCATTGTCCAATTATAACAAAAAATGTGGAGGCAGAGGTTTAAAATCAACATTTTGACTTTTTGATCTTCCATTAGATATAAAATCATCCTTGTACACTTGACATTTTGAGTAAATAAAGGTGTCAAGTAATGCATTTGTAAGTGGGCTTCTTTAACTTCCACTTTCATAAAATAGATCACCATACATATCCATTTATGGGTCTTCAAGGTCCCTTAAACACTTTGCAAGGGATGTAATAGTAAATTGTGATCCCATATGTACAAATGGTAGGGAGAAATGGCCAAAACCTCATGTCATATGCCCATGTGTAAGCATACCTATCAATGACAAACCTAAATTTGTTCCTACAATAGATTTTGATTTGATATGTAGCCTTGGGATTGAAGTCTTTGTTTTTTCCATTTTATCATGCATAATGCTCAAATTCTCCTTTGGAAACCGCTTTGACATAATTCTATGGGAATAGTAGTAATATCTTCCACACATAACAATCTTGTTATGTTCGTTCAGCCTACCTCGTGCCTTTTCTTCCAACTATTCTGTAGTTGCTGACTTCATTTGTGCTTTCAACACAATACATTCACTGCATTTATTGAAGTTGGTGTTCTTTGAAAATGCCACATCTCGAAACTTAGTATTCCAGATCTTGCACATTGTTGACTATGATATTGATGGGTAATTGAGATTGTGAAGAGCCTCATTAATCTCTTTTAACAAAGAATTTTGTGTGTAAATCGAAGGAAGCAATCTTAAAGGAGCTGATGTTCCATCTTCTTCAACTTAATGTGTTTGGTTTGGTGAAAAGTCTAAATTATCCATTACAATTTTGTGCAATATTTCTATTGTTGTGTGAGTTCGTGCTTTGCATGTGTTGGCGTTACCATGAATAGCTTTAATATGTCCATGTTGGATATATTGTTGGCAGTTATAGAATGTGCTTTGAGGAATCTTATGTATCTTATACCATGCTTTCTTACAAATAATATTCCCATTAAATCTCATGTCCTTTACATTTCTAGCAATAGATGGCAGGCCATGGCCTTTGACATGACTGTGTTTGACATGAGTGAATTCAAGACAAATTCCCTAATACCATTTTTATTTATTTTTCATACCCCTTCTAGCACTTGCAATGGCCTTCCTATCCACATGTTGAAGACAATATTTTCTACAACATACATTTGCTGCCAAAAGTCGAATTTCTTTCTCTTCATCTACTTTTGTTTGACATTTTGCAAATTTTTTTGTATCCATAACTCGTTTAATCCTTTTATACAACCTTGTCACATGCATATCAATTGAGTTTCTATAATTTTCATTACAAAGATACACATCCCATTTGTTTAAGGGATTTGTGTCCTCTATAACATCCCATATCACCATTTTCTTGGGTGGCTCCTTGTACTTTTCCTTGACCCTTAATATCACACCTTTTTTTTCCACCAACTTATTTATTGGACATATAACCAAACAATGTATAGAATTATCCCCAATTCTACATATCCCACAATTTCCATCTACATCTTCCAAAAAAACACCAAATTCCATTTCACCTAGTGTTTCACCCTCAACAATGTCATCCTCGCGGACATTAACTAGAATTCCTTTGGCAATGCACATGCTTGTTCCCATGCATTCATTTGTAAGAGAAACCTTTGTAAATATGAATCTACCCCTATCTTGGGAAGATTTATGGCATGATCATGACAGTGAGGCTCCAAATCTGATTTTGGCCAAACCTCATAAGATTCCAATGCACCCCCTAGTGTATGCTCAAATACTGTTGGATGTGGTAGACGAGCATCATCTTTTAACACCTTATCAATTTTAACCACTATGAATCCTTTCTTTACCATATTTCCATGCACTTTATGCCCAAGCTCTGCATTGAATATGGAGCCCTCGCCCACCTTCACTCCATGTTGCAGAAGATCTACCTTATCTCCAATAGAAAATGTAGAAGAAACATTTGCACCTACAAACAAATGTAAATAAGGTTAGTATTTACTCAAGAAAACAACTATTATACTATCAACAATATTTAACACATACTTCAATATTTTGATTTACATATGCTGTGTCTCAAATCTATGATCTTCCATGGATGTATGTCCTCTTCATTAACATCCTCATCAATCAAATGTGGTTGAGTGACACCAATTATCAAAATTGTAACATAACCTGCATTAAACCTTTCTCTGATATAATAAGTTCTAGACTCTATAGATTTGACCCTTCCTAGCCCAATGACTTGATCATTAATAAGGAAATAAACATAGTCCCCTTTTGGCAAAATTATATTTTCCATTATAGCTTGTATAAATTCTATAACAACAACTAAATTGTAATTTGTAATTAACAGGTTGAACCATGTAAAGTGTGACTTTATGTTTTCAAAAAAACACACAACTTACGAAAAATTAATATAGATGCAATAATTTAAATAATATGGTAGTCATATTGTATGTAATGAAACATTATTTCCCACCATTTAGTGCCTATTACTAAAAATTACTTTACATACAAATTACACAAAATATATATATATATATATATATATATATATATATATATATATATATATATATATATATATATATATATATATATATATGAAGAACAGGAAATTAGAGATGTAGATAGTATCATAGAATGAAAAATATCAACTCATATCAAACCACCAACTTCTTATTTAACTTTAGAAATGACACTTGTAGTTTTGATGCATGTGTATGAATAATGATCATAAGAAATATGTAGAAGTTAAAGAACCAAAACATGGTCCTTTGGAAAATATGAGAAATTCCAAGATCGATGCTACATAAGATGTCTAAAATCCCCATGAGAAGGAAAAATTATATTTATATTTCACTTAGTGAGGATGTTTGATGTTTGAACTTGATAATCGAAAGCCAAACTAGAGGTTCTCTTCCAAATAAAATTTTTGCTACTGTAAATACTAGATAATTTTCATTTTTATTCTAAAAGCAAAGAAATTGCATTAGAAGAAAAATATAGTATACCTCAATAATAAATTTATTCATAAACTTCAAAATTATACAAAGATCACATTATTCTCCATGGATCAAATAATTATGATTGGATTATTATGTTTGTGCGAAAAGGAAAGCTATACAATTATCTTTCCTTCCAACGCAAGCTCAAATGTAGTGCCGACAACAACATATATTTATATACACTTCTTTTGCACTATCATTGATATTCATAAATTGTTCCAAATTCAATAAAAGGGCACATCAAAAGCTATAATTCTAACCATTGTGATTATTGATACAATGTCACTCCTAGTGCATTGGTTGCATAAGTGTAATGGTGTTTAGAAGAAAGTTAGTAATTATTAGGTATCCTTCTTGCATGATCACAAATGCACTGCCAATAACAATATCAAAGCACTAACCTTTGTGAGGGTGATCCTTTTTGCACAAGAACAAAGAAATCTAGTGTATTCTATAATTCCTTCTAACACAAATACAATCACATTTCCAACAATAATGTTGCATTGTGAACAAAATTTAATGCATGAAATATTTACTTGTATCACAAATACAAACACATTTTCAACAATAACATTTCAAGATGAAGGAAATTTAACACATTCTAACCTTCCTTCTAGCATAATGAGAAACATATTTCTAATAACAACATTGCATTATGAAAGAAATATAATGTGTGTTAGCTTTCCTTCTATCACAAGTAGAAGCCCATTTCCAACAATAACATTGCACCTCAAATGAAAGCTAACAATCAATATCATTCCTTCTACTACAAACATAAGCATATTGCTAGAAGCAACATTACATGGTCAAATAAATCTAGCACATGCTAGATTTCCTTCTAGCACAAACACAAGCACACTGTCAATAACAATATTCTAAGGCGAACGAAATCCACCACATGCTAAATTTCCTTGTAACATAAATAGAAGCATATTACTCTCAAAAAAATTGCAAAGTAAAAAAAATATTACACATTCTAGAGTTTCTTCTAGCACAAACACAATCACATTGCCAAAAATAAAATTGCAGGGTGGAAGATATCTAGCATACGCTTTATTTACTTCTAGCACAAACACAAACACATTGGAAACCCTAACATTGTAAGGGGGGGGGGAATCCAATGCATGATATAATTCATTATAGCACAAACACAAGTACATTTCCAACAATATTGCATTGAAAAAGAAATCCAATGCAGGTTATATTTCATTCTAGCACAAATACAAGCACGTTGCCAATGACAATATTACATTGCAAAAGAAATCTATTGCATACCAGATTTTATTCTAGTACAAACACAAGCACATTTCTAACACCAATATTTCATTCCAAAACCCCTGATCGGGCTGTGACAGAGAAGAGGAGGTGGCCCAGTGACGATGGGAAGTGGAGATGTCAAGGACCATCCACTCGAGCACAAGGACAGAGAACACATCAAGATGTGGAGGAAGAGGACAACAAAAAGGGCAGGTGGAAGGACAAGGCAGGGAGGGAGAAAGACCCGAAAGAAGACAGGCGGGGTTACGAAGGGAAGGCAAAGAGGAAGGCATGGGAGCCATCGAAAGAGTGAGCGAAGAGATGCCAACAAGTGGCAGGAATATAGAGAAGAACCCACGGTAGGAGCAGCTTGAGGCACGAGGGAGTTAATGAGGGTAAGAGCTGGAAGGGACAGAGGGCCATCATTCTGAGGAGTAGGAATAAGGAAAAGGGTGGCGAGAAAATTAGGAGGACAGGTGGTAGGTGTGATGAAAGGGAGTAGGGATAGCGAGGTAAAACAAAAGGTAAGAGAGAAAGAAGATAGTTGCATGCAGAAAGAGAGAGTGAGAGTAAGAGCATAGAAAGGCGGTGGACGCAGGCCGATGGATGCAACTGCGTCAACTCAGGTTGGAAGTATGTATTCTTCCATTTCCTTAACATCATAATTATAGTAATGCCAAATTCAGTGGTACTAGGGAAAGAGACCTGGGAAAGTCTAGACTCAGAAAGAGTCGAAACTAGGGTCTCCTAGAACACTATCTGAGTCAGGAATGAGGATGAAAGGGACAGAGAAGCAAAAGATAAAGGAACGCCCCTAAAGAAAGCACAAAGAGGGAAGGAGGGCGACTGAGGAGAGAAGAGAGAACCTGAGCGCTTGTCCTACCATTTTTAGGAATCAACACGCCCCATATTTAATGGTTACCTTAATGGACAGTGTTGATCTCTCATGGAATCAGAGTGCAGTCTTCACGAATGTTGTTGCCAATGCAATTCTTAAAAGATAAATTACTATATGGCACAATATTGTGACTTTATTATAAGTGGCCATAGAATTTCAACAGGCCCTTCAACAACTTCGTAGTATCCAGGGGCGTGGGGCCCATGTTCCTCTATATTTCTCAGCGCTTACCCTTCTTTGACATGGGAATGGGTAGAATTGGAAATGAGAATTTACGGGTATGTATGGCCATCAATCTCTATAAATTTATGTTAATATTTTCTGGTTTAGCATTATTGATATTACAAAGAGGATTTTTTCAAAGCAACACGGTCCTATAAAATCTCTACATAATAAAGCATTATTTCTGCAAACCATACTATTATATAAAAATCAACAATTTTGCAAATGACATCTTAGTTTATAGAAGGGTGAAATTCCCCAATTTTAGGTTTTATAAGAAAATTTAGGCACCTTTCATCCACCTTTTTACACTGTGAATTTGTATTTATAGCAAGAAAATAGTTCTCCTTGAGCCATATCCATGATTGTGCCTTCCTGATTGTGATCATGCAAATCTCAGCTTTCATTAATGCCCCATGCTTTCATCAATCCCCCATGCTGACCCACATCAGCCATATTCGGAAGCACCCAGTGACTTATGCTGTTAGAGCATTCTATTATCTTGAGTGCTTGTCCTACAATTTTTAGGAATCAACACACCCAATATTTAATGGTTACCTTAATGGACAGTGTTGATCTCTCATGGAATCAGAGTGCAGTCTTCATGAATGTTGTTGCCAATGTAATTCTTAAAAGATAAATTACTATATGGCACAATATTGCAACTCTATTATAAGTGGCCATAGAACTGGGAACTTAAGCAGGGACATGCACGAAATTCGAATTAATTACATCCTTTAAATCAGAAATCACTACTATAACTCCATATAGAACTTGGTCCTTTTGCATAAACATGTCTATTTGAAGTTAAAAATCTAAATAGGATAGTCCTCTAGCATAATCATGTCTATTGTAAGTTAAAAATTAAAATAGGATGGCCAAGCAGTGATAAGTTTAATTTCTAATGCATTTTCTTCAAAAATTAAAACAAGATGTTAAAACAGTAATAAAATTGATTTCTAATGCATTTTAAGCTCTATTCATCTATTTATTTTTTAATTGAAACATTGCCGTTTGCACTTTTTCATCAAAATGTTGTCAAACCGGATTTACCTTTCACAAAACTTCCAAATATATCTTAGGAATGAGTTTTCTGAAATCATTTATATCTTTAATGAGGCTTCTACTCTTTTAATCTAAACAATTTATGTGTTGAGAACCTCCATGTACCTTTCACAAAACTTCCAAATTCATATTAGGAAAGAGTCTCCTGAAACCACAAAACTTCCAAATGCATATTAGGAAAGAGTCTCCTGAAACCATATATTTCTTTAGGGAGGCTTCGACTCTTAAACTAAACAAATTTCTAGTGAAAACCTCCATGTACGCTGGAGATCTTCCTACACACCATTGACAGGCAGAGAAATTTTAGTGAAAAAAGGTTTAAACTAGCACAGCCTCAACTGAGTGAAAAAGGTTTAAACTAGCACAACCTCAACTGAGCAATGCTGCCTATAGGGGTGATAAGAACCGAATGCTCAAGATTGTGGGAGAGGACGTACTAGCTTTCTCACTTGCTAATAGCTATTCTCTCTCGCAAGCCTAAGAAAGCCAATAAGTTCTCTCTCATAAGCCTACACACCAATGGATTCTCTTGGTTTTCACACCGTATGTTCTTACCATGCTAACAATGTTCCTGTAATGAAAATTCCATGTTCTTATCATGTTTATTAAAATTCCAGTTCATTTTAAATTTCACACACCCAGACATATTCTTGCTAATTCCAAAATTTGAATTCCTGCTAACTTCGAAGCACCAAAGCTCGAGTGTTGACTTTTGTGCTTCTTGCGCTGAATGAACAAGCTCGCTTAAAGGTAGTAGCTAAAGTAGCACAAGTAATACTAGATGAATTTAAGCCAAATTCGAGCTTCATTTTCAAACAGTACGCTTATAAGGTATAAATCCTGTCCTGGTGAACTGAAGAATGTTTTTAATTTCTGAATCAGTTTTGCATATAAATTTTCATAACTGTAAAGAATAATATATAATGTAGAATACCTATTATGGCCATGAACAACTTAGCTTCTCATGGAACTGGGAAAATCGATAAAAAAAATTGGTGTCTTCTTGCCACATGATATTAGCTGAATTCTATTTATGGCGATCATAATTTTATTTATTTATAATCTAATTTTTTTGAATCATGTGATAGATATTACTGCATTTCTTTTGCAATATTTGGTGTCATTGCTTGTTCTTCCAGTATGTATAAATCATTCTGCTAAGTATAAATCATTCTGCTAATATTGATTCGTTACTGTGTGAATAAATCATTTTTCTAATATTGATTCCATAGAGAGAGATACAGCAAGCCTACTGACCTCATCAAGCTTCTCAAAAGAGATGGCCCAGCGTGGGATCCAGCCTTTGATTGCTTCGCCAGCGACAACAATAAACCAGGTCGGCCATCCTGCAGTAACTCTCACCTTCGATGTTCCTGGGAGAATTCCCAAGCCTGGGATTAGAATTGGCATTTGGAGAAAATTCTCCCTGTGGCTGTAGAGGATGAGAACAAAAAGGATAGTGTTGCTTATGCTAATAGTGCCGTTGCTTTTCGGCGTCGTCCCACAACACTGAAACTGGGTCGACACCATTGTTTTTTTCCCTCTCAATTTAGTCCTATAATCCCCCATGTATTTGTTCTCAGCCTCAACGCCATGGTCCATGAGTGCAGGGGCTACCAACGGCCGAGACGCCATATAAGAAGATCAACTATTGGAGGATGCCCCCTTCGAGCTCTCTACATAATATGTGGCTCTTGTAAAGGGTTTGCTGCAAATGCACTCTATAAGAATAATTACAAAACCTACTCCAGAAGCCCTCCTCTGCCAACCTGAAAACCCCAAGAAAATCCTCGAAGCAAAGAATTTAAACCCAAAATGACGTTGCATCCAAGGCTTTCCTTTCCTGTATTTGCTCTTTTATGAACAAGTCTTCAGCGTGGATCTGTCAAAAAAGTAATAAAGGCCGCACACAAAAACACCCTAACCAGTTTATATTCACATCATTTTGTGTGGAGAAAAGAACAAGCTACATTGCGTCAAGACCTCCTCTTCTTCCTCTAGTATTCTTCTTAAACACGCATCATGGTTTCGAACCCCGTGATGTGAAACCAAGCTAGTTGCTTGGAACCCAGAAATGCACTTAACAACACGGTTTTTCTTCTATTTTCTTTGAACCAGCACGTCCCGGGTTCGAATCCCAGACGCAGAGTGCTTCACTAAAATCTGGAGCTGCACACTCACTAGCTGCAATGCTAACCCCATCTGAACGGCCAGCATTCTCATTCCGTAAAATGCATGTTAACTTCGACAACCCTGATTAGGGGAGACCATACCCGCCATTGGGTGCAAGTTCGAATTACTGAAAGATCTATCTATTTCTCCCATGGATCCAAGGAGGTCATGGATGCCATAGGGTGCAGGTTCGAATCCTTCAAAAATCCATTTTTGGCTCTGCGCTGTGCAACTAAGACATGTCTTTGCAACTAAAATGACATGTCTTTTTATCGGTCATTATTTCTTAATTTTAGAAAATTAATTTTCTAATTTTTTTGTTTTTTGTTTTTTTATTATTATTTATGGTTTCTTTTCTTGTTTTGCTTTTTTCTTTTTTTCTTTTGCTTTTACTGTTTCTTGTTTTGTTTTTTATCATAGTCATTATTTGAAAATTAATTTTCTAATTTAGTTTATTTATAGGGATAATATATATATTTCATTGTGGTGATTGATCTAAGATGAGATTTTTTGGTTTTTTTTTTAATCATGGTCATTATTTCTTAATTTTATAAATTTAATTTTCTAATTTATTTTCTGATTTAGTTTACTCATAGGCATAATATATGTATTTAATTGTGATGATTGATATAAGATGAGATTTTTTTGGTTTTTTATCATAGTTATTATTTCTTAATTTTATAAACTTAAATTTTTAATTTAGTTTACTTATAGGTAAAATATATGTATTTTATTGTGATGATTGATATAAGATAAGATAATATTATTATATTTATGTCCAATTAATGACCATAAAGTAGGTCAAATGGATTGTTGAGTACAATGATGTCCATACAAAGTGGGAGAACCAAATGGTCTCCCTAAAAAAAAGATACAATGCATGAAATTAATCAACATCTAGCTGTAGCAGAGAAGATCCAGGAGCTAATAAATCTCAAGATTAGATCCATTTCTCCTAACATCTGAGGTTGAATGAAGAGCACTAAAGAAACTCAACAAAGTCTGTTGGGTTGATGAAGAGTCGGTGGAAAGTGCAGACTGTCCACTAAACCGTCGCCTGGGGGGTTCACGCGCTGCTGAGGTGTGGAGGACTTAGTTCGTCTCCCAGGGATGGATCTAAGAATGATTTGCCACTGAGATCTCGTGTGGCAGGGTGAGATCCCACGGATCCTCACTGATCTAGTGTCTAGATACATACAGGTATCAATCAATTTCTTCGTGCCCGTGTCTGAAGGTAGTAACCTGAAAAATGTCGTGATCTTCTGTGTGGGGTCTGGTCTAATGGGAGGCCGAAAAATATGCGCTTGGAACATGAGAGCCTCTTGAATATATAGGGCCAAACATCTTTGATCTGGATAGAATCTCTAACAAAACAATGAAACCTTCCTCTAATCTTGTAGTAGACAGGGCATTCAAGAATGAAATGCACATCGGTCTCCACTTCCTGTAAATGACATACTTGGGAGATTTTGCCTGGGCTATCCACCTGGTGGTCCATCTCTACCTGAAGTCTGTGACAACCTACTTTGAACTAGCCTAGAGGAATGCGAATATCATGCATTAAATGGTGAAATGTATACTGGGGTCGAACAATGATCTCGTCTCTCAACTCCAAGAAGTGCTTAGCGTAGAAGGCCATCTTTGGGCGCAACCCTCTTGGAGGATTGACCTAGGTGACCTAGACGAACTATCTATAGATGTCCTCCTTGATGATCTTGTTTAGCTCATGTCTAGTAGGTAAAAGGTGACCAGGAGCATCTAAGGAATATTAGAAAGGAGGGAGACGATCCAACTGAATTCCCACTAACTCTAAAAGATTTGAATATCCTGTAAATCAACATCTAGCTCAGCCTCAGGGAGTAGAATGGGCAATTCTCAGAAGAGAAATATGTCAAGTAAGGATATCGGTCCCCACTCTTTATCGAGTATGCAAAGCCCTGGACACAACGCAAGAATGAAACCAATCTAAAGATCGTCTCAAGCTGAAAGGGTCGAGCTCCAAACTCTGCAAGGATGATGTGTTGCAGTAGTGTCAGTTTACTTCTAATGATGTGGCAGAGAAGAAGAATATGGACTCTCTGAGATGAAGCCCAATCTAACTGAAGTAAAGACAATCACCAAAACTCTAAGCCCTATAGAACAATGGGACAGATCAATGTGTCCATGAGGATCATCTTGGACAAGATGTCCTGGAAGTGATGTCAAAAGCTCTGTCTCTCGAGAAGGGCTAAGGATCCATATCCTTTGTTGATATGAGGTTGAAGCATTGGTTGCAAACTGAAGTGAGGACCAGAGAATTGCACCCCCAAGTAAGTATACGTGCTAGTGATCTCAATCTCTCCCCTTTGAATAAGAATTGAAGGTCTAAGGTTTTCTTCACCACATTGAAGATCATAACAAAGGAGACGGTGATAAGAAGCTTTGACGTCAGAGTGGAAAGGTGGAGAGTGAGTTAAAGCATATCGAATTTCTCGATGTAGAATCTTGCATTCATCATTGTACCACTTGTTCATGGGGCAAGATCCAACTTTAGGGGAGATGGAAATAGAACAAGTGGAGTGGGGGAAGGATTTGAGTGCTGCTTTCCAAATGGCAGATGAAACGCAGGTGTATTTAGTAGAAGTAGAATCAAGCAAGGAGAATTGGGTCTCTAATGGGAGCATCTTGCATATAGTAGAGGAGAAGATGTCAGGGTCTCCTTCGTCAAATCATAAGGTAGTTCGGGGTGGGCCCCAAGGGGAGGGATCAGGTGGAAGGGGAGGGTCAAACCAGAGAGAGACAGAAAGAAGTGCATGATCGGCAAGGCGGGTGGTGGAGACTGAGAAATGGTGAATAAAAGGGAGAAAGTTATGTCTAGTGAGGACATAATCAAGTACACTCGCACCCGCACCATATGGCCGACATGTGAAAAAGCGAGAGTCTTGGAAATAGGGGAGGCCATTTAGAATCAACACTCCTGGGATTCCCCCAACTACAATAGATGCTTACCATAAAATGTAGTGGGCCCCAAAGCATCATCTGACCTTTGGTGACGCCCTACTGAATCTGGATCTATCCCTTGGGTGCAAAACACATCCTCTGATTCGTCGCGAAGAGGGATCTGGAGACCTCTAGTACGAGCATTGAAGTAACCTAGGCGGATGACTTCCCCAAAAACAAAGTACTTAGTGATGTTAGTATACAAGTATATAAAGGGATCCCTAAGTGATGCTGAAGTTACCCTTCGAAAGACATAAAACAAAGAGAAAAAGACCAAAGGAAAAGGCCCATCGCAAATCGCAATTAGAGCTTCTAGCAACAATAAAGGAGGGCAGCGAGATCAACAATTAGCAATCGTCGATATCGTAAATAGCATGTCAGAGGTCGCAGTAGTCAAGAAGTATCGTTGAGGGTAAGATCAGTGATCAATCAATCACTGATATCACAAATCGGCTATCGACGGGTCCAAGGTAGAGCAAATATTGCATATCAGTAGTCGAAGGCCCATGGGACATAGTGTATTGGAAACTCACAATGTAAAGCGCCAATATCACATATCGGCAATCGCATGAACAAAAGGGTGCACACAAACACATGGTCATGAAGCCGCAAACATTGATAACACAAAAATCACTAAAATTTGGGCCCTTAGTGTTAAATTGTCTGGAAGGCCGAAAATATTTATCAAAGGAAATTGACACAAAAATAGGGACACGTGAGCCTTCTTCTCTCCCTCCATGGTACCACGTTGCAAAATACCATTGGTCCTTATATATGGCATGGCAGCTGACGTGATCATGACATGGCAGTATGGAGGCGACGTGACAGTACGAAAATGACGTGGCAGTACGGAGGACACATGGCACACAGATTTGGCATTTTCATGGGTCCTATGGGGGAACTTCTTAGTGACATGTGTCACCACTCACAAGGTGACACATGGTAGCGATGATGTCACCCATCTCAAATCAACGATTGACGATCGCACAAGTCAAGGCCCCCCTCCGTCGAAGATCCTTCCGAGCTGCGATTGCGATATGTGAAGGACCCTTTCGGATGCAATATTTTATGAGTTATACCTTATGAGGATTCTGCGTTCGGACAATCGACCACCGTTATGAGAAGAGGTAAAGAGGTCCTTCCTCCTGTATTTCCATAGTAATATCCTGGGTGAGCCCATTCCCACAGATCGACAATCATAGGTGTCAAGGGGAGATAACAAAGTTTGTGTCATAAAACGTCGATTGCTGATCTCTGATTTAAACCTCGCTCCCCAGGTCTCAGCCCTTGGTCCTATTATGCAGAAACACAAAAGGGGGTTAAGTCAGAGGGGGCCAAAAGTGACCGAGATTCACTATTCTGTGATGCCTCTTAGCGTAAAGGTCTCGATGTGGTGATGCCCCGATAGCATGGTACAAAGCTTTAAAGGTAGACGAGTCGACAGCTAAGGAAATGAATAAAGGTACGGGGCAGTGGGAAATCCATATGGGTCGGTCTTGTAGAAGCCCCTGCAACACGAAACCAAGGACTACGAGGGGCGAAGGGATGGATTCGACTACTTCACTGCTCGTCTCTTGTGAGTAAATGAATGTATTGAAGCTCAAGAAGACTTAATGGCTCGACATGGGGTTGCACTCCGATACTTAGCAAAGTACTAGTAGGACATGCTCTATTTCCACTCCGTGACAGGCATTCACAGTTGACTCACTCCCAACTCCGGAGAATGCGCTACTCAAGCAGTTAAGGCAAAAGCGACAGGGACCAGATGAGCAGCTAAAAGGATGCATGATGACAAAGACGTGGCTTGACCAGAGGTTTTCGCGGGAACAAAAGAAGGACCTCTTCTTCCATCATCATCTAGTTTCTTATTATTTCTATAATTTCCTTATTTCCAAGAGGGACCAAATCCTGATTGTAATCATTTTGGGCAACATAGCCCTACATTCGCCGAGACAACTAGTCTAGTAGACAACTCGAGCTCTAGCTAAGATACTTTTGTAACTGTACAAGGAAGCTCTCTCTAATATGATAGAGAAGGAGACAAACTTGGAAATTATTCTTGGAGACGATGCCACCTATCCCATGAAGGGAGTAGGAAATGTTACCCTTCAATTGAATCAAGGTGACACGATTCATTTACAAGAAGTTCTATATGTACCTGATCTCAAGAAGAACCTTGTGCCCATTTTGACAATGGAAGACAAAGGATACAAGGTGGCATTCATCGATGGAAAGGTATGCATTTGGAAAATGAATTTTAAAGATGTTTTTACTCTTGGGTTCCAGGGTTACACTTCGCATCAAGTTGGAGGAAGTCCATTGGGAGCCATGTCTTGTGCCACTTCTCTACAATCTGAACTATGGCACCAGAGGTTTGCTCTTCTTCATTATAAGGCTCTACCCAATGTCAGACAGATGGTGACAAGTATGCCCGAGTTCAAAGTAGAGCATGAAGGATGCTTGACATAAATCTAGATGAGGTTTTAGCACTCAAATTTTCATTCCAACTGCATCACATGTCCGATGAAAGTGTGTCTACAAAGAACCCACGTGAGCGACTTCTTAGGATGGTGAAGTCTCTCAACCATAAAGAACAAGAGATTAACACTAATACTACACCTTTCTTTGTCATAGTAGTAGAACAACAGATTAACACTAATACTACACCTTTCTTGTTCTAGTTCATGGAAGCATTAAATTGTTACTCATCAGTGTTTGAGTCTCTAGATGCTACACTTAAAAGGAATATCATAGATCGTATGAATATTGAAAAACAATGCCTTGCCCGAGACATAGTGAACATAATTTCTTATAAGGGGGAAGGAAGTATTGAGAGGTATGAAGCCGCGCGAAAACAGGGAGCTAGAATGACTATGGCAGGGTTTAGTGTGCATCCTCTTAGTGCTAATGTTAAGGAGAGTTAAATCTTTGCTCCATCAATCATACTGCAATAGCTAAAAGACTAAGGAAGAAGGAACTATGTATTATGGATGGTTGGACATCTGCTTGGAATTGAGAAGCAAGGACTGTAAGAAGGTTCTTATAAATTAATTTCTTACAATTTGTCAATACCATTGCAGAAAATGCATATGACTTTCATGTGTGTGAGGGAAGAGTTCAGAAATTTGCTTCCTTACGAAGGTAGAGAGAAAAATTCTAAGGCTTGCTAAAATCAGCGATATGCCTATCTGCACAGTGGGAAACATGATAGAGATAGATACTATTTAACTTTCAGGATCATATGCTTGACTAGCTAAAAATTATTGGATTTTTTTCTCATGATCTTGAGTACAGAGTCTCATAATCAACTAGATGAAAAATCAAGTCTATCTTTCAAATATTTGAACCAAGACTGTATCACTGATATTACAACAATAAAATAAATAATTTTAGTTTATAGAAAGGTAGCACATTGGCAACATACTTGAATTTTTGGGGTGCTTCGAACAATCTTGTCTGATATGTGATATTGGCGCTCTGCATTGTGAGTTTTTGATACATTATGTCCCATGGGCCTTCGACTACCGATATGCGATATTTTCTCTGCCTTGGACCCGCTGATAGCCAATTTGCGATATCGACGATCGACTGATCGCTGATCTTACCCTCACCGATACTTCATAACTACTGCGAGCTCTGACATGCGATTTGCGATATCAACGATCGTTGATCGTTGATCTTGCTGCCCTCCTTTGTTGTTGCTAGAAGCTCTGATTGCGATTTGCGATGGGCCTTTTCCTTTCATCTTTTTCTCTTTGTTTTATGTCTTTCGAAGGGTAACTTCTGTTAGACTCAGTCTTGTCAGTTCTCTGTCAGAGCCAAATTCACCAAGGTTCATTTCTCGTCATTGGCAGTCATCAAATGCCATTTTGGTCAAAAAGAGTCATTTAATTCTCGAGTCCAGGGTTTTGTCTCCAAAAGTGTGAAATAACGCTTGCAGGCCAAAGAGAGTTTCAATAAGGTTTCACTTCAAGATTCTCATTATTAATAATGTTGAAGGACATTTCTTCTTCAAAGCAGAGTTTTGAAGAAGAAATCATCAAAGTTTGTTTAATACATGATTGTTAAGGTTCTTCAAGCTCTACATTTCTTCAGGCAGCACTGGTCATCTTGCCCGGTTTGAACAGCCCCTATCCCTGCAGAAAATCAGCCAAGAAAGGTCATCATTTCAAGCCAAAATCCGAATGGGAATTAAAACACTTCTGTAGTATAATCTACTATATTTGCATAATAATCTTGCACTGTAGTTCTCAGATCCAATTTTGTTGTGACATAGCCAATGGAAGGAGTCTAATTAGCTTACAGGAGGGCTGAATATATTGTTTTCGACCAACACTAGGAGAGTCGAGTTATTTATCATTCTGGGGACCAGTTCCAAGAAGATTTGCTACCACCACCAGCTAATATCGAAGTCATAATGTCCAGAGTTGAGGGCTTGCAGTAGTTGATATTAAATATATGGTGGTTGTCATTTTCAGATCCAAGGGCATGTAAGTAAGGAACCTGTTCCAGATTTATTTATGCTCAAAATTTCTGAGGTACCAGTGTGGAGGATGGACTATAAGCCGGAAAGGCAACTGTGGAGAGACAGGATCATTGTTCGACCCCAGTATACATTTCACAATTGAATGTATGATATTCACATTCCTCTAGGCTAGTTCAGAGTAGGTTGTCACAGACTTCAGGTAGAGATGGACCACCGGGTGGGTAGCCCAGACAAAATCTCCCAGGTATGTCATTTACAGGAAGTGGAGACCGATGTGCACTTCATTCTTGAATGCCCTGTCTACTACAAGATTAGAGGAAGGTTTCATTGTTTTATTAGAGATTCTATTTAGATCAAGGATGTTTGGCCCTATATATTCAAGAGGCTCTCATGTTCCAAGCGCATATTTTTCAGCCTCCCATCAGACCAGACCCCACACAGAGGATCACGTCATTTTTCAGGGTACTACTTTCAGACATGGGCACGAAGAAATTGATTGATACCAGTACGTATCTAGACACTAGATCAGTGAGGATCCGCGGGACCTCACCCTGCCACACAAGATCTCAGTGGCAAATCCTTCTTAGATCCATCCCTGGGAGACGGACTAAGTCCTCCATACCTCAGCAGCAAGTGAACCCCCCAAGCGACGGTTTAGTGGACAGTTTGCACTTTCCACCGACTCTTCATCAACCCAACAGACTTTGTTGAGTTTCTTTAGTGCTCTTCATTCAACCTCAGATGTTAGGAGAGATGGATCTAGTCTTGAGACTTATTAGCTCCTGGATCTTCTCCGCTACAGCCAGATGTTGATTTATTTCATGCATTGTATCTTTTTTTTAGGGAGACCATTTGGTTCTCCCGCTCTGTATAGACATCATTGTACTCAACAATCCATTTGACCTACTTTATGGTCATTAATTGGACATAAATATAATAATCTTATCTTATTTTATATCAATCATCATAATAAAATACATATACTCTACCTATAAGTAAACTAAATTAAAAAAATTAAGTTTATAAAATTAAGAAATAATAACTATGATAAAAAACCAAAAAATTCTTATTTTATATCAATCATCACAATGAAATATATATATTATACCTATGAGTAACTAAATCAAAAAATAAATTAGAAAATTAAATTTATAAAATTAAGAAATAATGACCATGATAAAAAAAAAAAACCAAAAAATCTCATTTGAGATCACTCATCACAATGAATATATATATATATATATATATATATATATATATATATACCTATGAATAAATTAAATTAGAAAATTAATTTTCAAATAATGACTATGATAAAAAAACAAAACAAGAAACAGTAAAAGCAAAAGAAAAATAGAAAAAAGCAAAACAAGAAAAGAAACCATAAATAATTAAAAAAAACAAAAAACAAAAAAAATTAGAAAATTAATTTTCTAAAATTAAGAAATAATGACCGATAAAAAGACATGTCATTTTAGTTGCACAGCTCTTCTGTATTCGCACAGCCAAAAATGGATTTTTGAAGGATTCGAACCTGCACCCTGTGGCATCCATGACCTCCTTGAATCCATGGGAGACATAGATAGATCTTTCAGTAATTCAAACTTGCACCCAATGGCCGGTATGGTCTCCCCGAATCAGGGTTGTCGAAGTTAACATGCATTTGACGGAATGAGAATGCTGGCCGTTCAGATGGGGTTAGCGTTGCAGCTAGTGAGTGTGCAGCTCCAGATTTCAGTGAAGCACTCTGCGTCTGGGATTCGAACCCAGGACGTGCTGGTTCAGAGAAAATTGAAGAAAAACCGTGTCGTTAAGTGCATTTCTGGGTTCCAAGCAACTAGCTTGGTTTCACATCACGGGGTTCGAAACCATGATGCGTGTTTAAGAAGAATACTAGAGGAAGAAGAGGAGGTCTTGACGCAATGCGGCTTGTTCTTTTCTCCACACAAAATGATGTGAATATGAACTGGTTAGGGTATTTTATTGTGCGGCCTTTATTACTTTTTTAACAGATCCAAGCTGAAGACTTGTTCATAAAAGAGCAAATACGGGAAAGGCAAGCCTTGGATGCAACGTCATTTTGGGATTTAAATTCTTTGCTTCGAGGATTTTCTTGGGGTTTTCAGGTTGGCAGAGGAGGGCTTCAGGAGTAGGTTTTGTAATTATTCTTATAGAGTGCATTTGCAGCAAACCCTTTACAAGAGCCACATATTATGTAGAGAGCTCGAAGGGGGCATCCTCCAATAGTTGATCTTCTTATATGGCGTCTCAGCAGTTGGTAGCCCCTGCAGTCATGGACCATAGCATTGAGGCTGAGAACAGACACATGGGGGATTATAGGACTAAATTGAGAGGGAAAAAAACAATGGTGCCGACCCAGTTTCATTGTTGTGGGACGACGCCGAAAAGCAACGGCACTATTAGCATAAGCAACACTATCCTTTTTGTTCTCATCCTCTGCAGCCACAGGGAGAGTTTTCTCCGAATGCCAATTCTAATCCTAGGCTTGGGAATTCTCCCAGGAACATCGAAGGCGAGAGTTACTGCAGGATGGCCGGCCTGGTTTATTGTTGTCGCTGGCGAAGCGATCAAAGGCTGGATCCCACGCTGGGCCATCTCTTTTGAGAAGCTTGATGAGGTCAGTAGGCTTGTTGTATCTCTCTATGGAATCAATATTATCTCTCTATGGAATCAATATTAGCAAAATGATTTATTCACACGGTAACGAATCAATATTAGCAGAATGATTTATTCATCCAGGAAGAACAAGCAATGACACCCAATATTGCAGTAATATCTATCACAATATCTATCACATGATTAAAAAAAAATAGATTATAAATAAATAAAATTATGATCGCCATAAAGAGAATTCAGCTAATATCATGTGCCATAATAGGTATTCTACATTATATATTATTCTTTACAGTTATGAAAATTTATATACAAAACTGATTCAGAAATTAAAAACATTCTTCAGTTCACCAGGACAGGATTTATACCTTATAAGCGTAGTGTTTGAAAATGAAGCTCGAATCTGGCTTAAATTCATCTAGTATTACTTGTGCTACTTTACCTACTACCTTTAAGTGAGCTTGTTCATTCAGCTCAAGAAGCACAAAGGTCAACACTTGAGCTTTGGTGCTTCGAAGTTACCAGGAATTCAAATTTTGGAATTAGCAAGAATATGTCTGGGCGTGTGAAATTTAAAATGAATTGGAATTTTAAGAACATGGAATTTTCATTATAGGAACGTTGTTAGGCATGGTAAGAACATATGGTGAGAAAACCAAGAGAACCCACTGGTGTGTAGGCTTATGAGAGAGAACTTACTGGCTTTCTTAGGCTTGCCAGAGAGAATAGCTATTAGCAAGTGAGAAAGCTAGTACGTTCTCTCCCACAAGCCTGAGCACTCGGTTCTTATCACCCCTATCAGCAGCATTGCTCAGTTGAGGTTGTGCTAGTTTAAACCTTTTTTCAATAAAATTTCTCCGCCTATCAATGGTGTGTAGGAAGATCTCCAGCATACATGGAGGTTTTCACTGGAAACGTGTTTAGTTTAAGAGTCAGCCTCACTAAAGAAATATATGATTTTAGGAGACTCTTTCCTGATATGAATTTGGAAGTTTTGTGAAAGGTACATGGAGGTTCTCAGCACATAAATTGTTTAGTTTAAGAGAGTAGAAGCCTCACTAAAGATATAAATGATTTCAGAAAACTCATTCCTAAGATATATTTGGAAGTTTTGTGAAAGGTAAATCTGGTTTGACAACATTTTGATGAAAAAGTGCAAACTACAATGTTTCAATTAAAAAATAAATAGATGAATAGAGCTTAAAATGCATTAGAAATCAATTTTGTTACTGTTTTAACCTCTTGTTTTAATTTTTGAAGAAAATGCATTAGAAATTAAACTTATCACTGCTTGGCCGTCCTATTTTAATTTTTAACTTAAAATAGACATGATTATGCTAAAGGACTATCCTATTTAGATTTTTAACTTCAAATAGACATGTTTATGCAAAAGGACCAAGTTCTATATGGAGTTATAGTAGCGATTTCTGATTTAAAGGATGTAATTAATTCGAATTTTGTACCTGTCCTGCTTAAGTTCCCAATTCTATGGCCACTTATAATAGAGTCACAATATTGTGCCATATAGTAATTTATCTTTTAAGAATTGCATTGGCAACAACATTCATGAAGACTGCACTCTGATTCCATGAGAGATCAACAATGTCCATTAAAGTAACCATTAAATATGGGGTGTGTTGATTTCTAAAAATAGTAGGACAAGCGCTCAAGATAATATAATGCTCTAACAACATCAGTCACTGGGTGCTTCCGAATATGGCTGATGTGGGTCAGCATGGGGGATTGATGAAAGCATGGGGCATTAATGAAAGCTGAGACTTGCATGATCACAATCATGAAAGCACACTCATGGATATGTCTCAAGGAGAACTATTTTCTTGCTATAAATACAAATTCATAGTGTAAAAAGGTAGATGAAAGGTGCCTAAATTTTCTTATAAAACCTAAAATTGGGGAATTTCACCCATCTGTAAACTAAGATGTCATTTGCAAAATTGTTGATTTTTATATAATAGTATGGTATGCAGAAATAATGTTTTATTATGTAGAGATTTTATAGGACTGTGTTGCTTTGAAAACATTCCCTGCACACATAACGGTTTACTCTAGATATTTTAGAAGACAATGCTAGTTTTACAAAAGGCTTCTTTTTAATATCAATAATGCTAAACCAGAAAAGATTAACATAAATTTATAGAGATTGACAGCCATACATACCCATAAATTCTCATTTCCAATTGTACCCATTCCCATGTCAAAGAAGGGTAAGCGCTGAAAAATTGAGAGGAACATGGGCACCACACCCCAGGATACTATGAAGTTGTTGAAGGGCCTGTTGAAATTCTATGGCCACTTATAATAGAGTCACAATATTGTGCCATACAGTAATTTATCTTTTAAGAATTGCATTGGAAACAACATTCGTGAAGACTGCACTCTGATTCCATGAGAGATCAACAATGTCCATTAAGTTAACCATTAAATATGGTGCGTATTGATTCCTAAAAATGGTAGGACAAGCACTCAAGATAATAGAATGCTCTAACAACATCAATCACTGGGTGCTGCCTCCAACAACATCAATCACTTGGTGCTTCCGAATATGGTTGATGTGGGTCAGCATGGGGCATTAATGAAAGCTGAGACTTGCATGATCACAATCATGGATATGGCTCAAGGAGAACTATTTTCTTGTTATGAATACCTTCAAGCAATAAGTGAACTTTTTATGGGGACCACCTCTAGTTTTAGGTGTTGCTTACAATTTTGGATAGAAGATACTAGTGACAATCTTTGGTTAAACTTTCTTCAGAGTTGGCATAAGAACAATGGAGGTGCAATCAATACAATTTAGTGTTACTACCTAGTGCTAAAACTATTAGGGGATGCCAAGATAAAATTGAAGTGAACCTAGTCCATAGCAAATTAGACCTCTAGGAACATTATGGGTCCAATTTTCATTTCAGTTGATGCAAAATTCACAGAGATTTAGCCAATGCAAATTCACTCTGCCGGGAGAGAATAAAAGCAACAGTGCTTGGCAAATTGAGCATACCTCCACTAGCAGATCCAAATAAGGGGATACTTGTTATGTTCAGGGAGGGAAAAGTTAGATTGTTATAGGTTGAAATTACAGAGAAGTCAGAGTAGAAATCTTAGATATAGAAAGTACATTGTTGTTATATATGTGCAAGGTCTACATAAGAATGCCATAACTTTTGATGGGAATATATATGTGTGAAAAGTGTAGGAAAATTTGGATAATCGTTGTAAATGTATGGGATTGGGAAGTTGGGTTTTGGGAAAGCCTTATTTTTGTTAAGATGTGCTTCACATGAACCCTGATATTTCTAGTTGTTTTAAGAGCCGCTCTCTAGACCAGTATGGTAGAGATGTTTTAATGTCTTGACTTATCCTGTCCTCAAATCATTTTGACTTGGTCAAACTACATAAAAAAACCAGGGTGGGGGGGAGGGTTGTGTTACACAACAGGGGGACATGGGGGTCAAATGTGATTCACATGTTTACACCATTACCTTGTATATCCAAACAATTTTCCCTTGTGCAGGTATAAGGCCCTTAGTAGACATCGTTATACTTATTGCAGCCCCAATCCCCACTATCTCCTCGTGCAATGGATCCTAAACTTGTAACATGCTTTTAAATATGATATTCACCATTAGTATGAACATTTTCACGGGGTTTTGAGGTTGTTTCTATGGACATATCATATATGTGAAGATGCAATTGAATGCAAAGAAATTGAGAATATGTAGAAGTTTTGCAAGAAACCATTCTCCAATAGTTGAAACAAATCACACATTTCCCACTTGCAAACCATCACCTTGTACCTTCAAAAATTTACTCTCCAAACCTGCAGTAACACCCTTCAGGACTATCTTTTTTTCAGAAGTTGATTTATACAACTTGCAAACTGACCCCCAAGGTCACAATGTCTTGTACTGTAGCTTCCTTTGTAATGCAAATCTTTGAACACGATCTTAGAGATTTAAACCTCCCCCTTTGAAGTTTATGGTCACCATCAATTTCCAAGTAATGGTATTTATCTTGGGCTTAGTGTACCACTTGTTGGATCAACGATGCTATCATTTCTTCCTAACTTGGAACGATTCTATCTCTCCTCATATAACAGAATCTAGATTGGGTTTTTGCATTTACTTTTGATGCAACATTTCTTGTTGATTAGGATTTGCATTTAACCATGGTGATGTGAATAACTACCCAAGTTTAAATTGAATATGCACCCATGTGCAGTGTGATGTCATTTTTTCCCATGTAACAAAGTTTGAAAGTACCCCACCCTCCAATCCTGTAGGAAACGATAAGATATTTTGTTTATTTGTTTTTGACTAAGTGGAGTGTTCACTATAAATATTGATGTTTCAATTTTTTTTATATAGTTTGTTTTGAGAAAGTCTGAGTAACAATATGAATAATTGTGAAAACTTAGATTGTAACTTCGTTGGAACAACCAAAAATATTTCAAAAAATTGAAGTAAGAACATGAATAACTATGAAAGCATATACACAAGGAATTATAAATTCGTTTGAATATCCAAAGATAATAATTTAGGTATCCAAAATTGAGTTGTATACCTCATGCCTATAATTGATTATGTATGTATGCAAATTTATAAAGCATAGGTTCATTCATATATCAAATTTTCTGATGCACTTTGAGTTGTTGTAGACTATGGGAAACCTCCTCTGCTAGCACCAAAAAACTGTGAAGCTTGATCATAGTACTCTTTCCATGCTTTATTGTGTGGTAAATGGGTTGTTATTACATATGTCCTCTCCTAGGTGCCTGTTGCCAAAACCCATGAATCATGATAGTGGATGGAGGAAACATTTTTTTTTCCAAAGCATGTTGAATTCCAAAGGGCTCAGTGGGTGGAGGTGTGTCTCAAGGATCTCCCAGATGGCTTGAGACTGGTTTGATTTAATTGCAATGAAGGGTATGTGAAGAGATAAGGATGACACACTATGAGTTAATCCTTGAAGTTTGAAGTTAGACATTTGGACAAATTGGATTACCTCTTTATTGATTTAACTTGGTGAAAGAGAGACATCTATTTCTACTGCTGCATTATGAGACTCACGAAATTGCCTAAATTAGGTGTGTGTTTCCTGAGAAGAGAGAGACATTTGTTGCTACATTATGAGACTGAAGAAATCGCCTAAATTGAGTGTTACCTGAGAAGGGGATGAGGTGGAAGATATGACTAGGTTGCCTGATAAGATGAGGCAACTTCAATTTTTAAAATCTGTAGGCAAATTCAGTACATAAATCTATTTTCTCTCATGGAAGCTATGGGATTTAAAACTTCAGCATAGAAATCTAATGGCTTTGGAATAATTGGTGAGAAACAAACAAAAAGAGTGAGTTCTACATGTTCAAATCCAGAATTGAGATTGCTATGGTCTTGTACTCCATTTGTATTTGTTCAGTCTCCAAAGAAAACTGGGAAGTGATAATAATGAGAAACAATCATGTTATGATCAACAAAGTAAAATTAGTTGTTGGGAGTAGGCTGCTTGAGCAATATTTTAGACTTTCAGCTAAATAAGTCACAAGATTTATCATTATGAACATTGATGTAGGAAAGATGGTCCTTTTTGGTTGTGCAGAAAAAATAGATTTATAATTCAAAACCGTAGAAATGTTATCACGTATATCGAGAATTTTTATGTTTAGATTTAATAACAAGGTTCCAAGTCATTATGACAAAAAAATCCCAATTATTCAAGACAAACTCAATTAATTATCAATTTAATAATAATAAAATAATTTCCATTTTTCCTTATTACTTTATAAAAGGGATATTGTATCCTTATTATATTTTATTTCTTTGGAATTTTTTGCTGGAAGCATTTATTTTTGGGTGAAATCTTGCTTTTTGTTTTTGAATTCAGCTCTTAAAAAACCACCACTATTATACAAAATTCACAAATCAAATTTTTGATTCCAATGTATTGCGAACAAATTGCATAGGAAAATTTGACCAAACAAATATAGCCAAAAACTGTCGAAAACATACACTACGACCTATAAAAATGCACATTGGACTGTAAACACACTTGGCCTCTTCGAATGTAATTATTTTTCATTTGGTTCTTTGTTTGCTTGTCTCAAATTCTTACGATGTGAGTCTTCTATAGTTGTGTTGTCTGTACGTTGACATATTGTTTTCTTATGTTCTTGTCACTGATAGCATCCATCCATCAACCAACCAACAATATATGTGTTTGGTGACTTGCAAAAATTTGACATGCGACATTGCCATGCAAACGTGCATGTAGTTGGAGAGAGGATAGAAAATTTTGCAGTGCATTACCTATGGCTGTGGGTATTTTGCCTGTTCTATATGCTGTGATCCTTGTTAGGTAGGTTTAATTTTTAATTTTTGGAGGTTGTGGTGCTGCTTGCAAGTAATTTATTATTTTTTGGAAATTTAGAATTCAATTATACTATTAAAGTTATTATAATTTTAAATATTTTATTTTAAAAAAGTTAGTTTTTTTTTAAGAAATAATTTTAGTAAGCTTCGCAGATTATTCGATTTTAAAAAATAGGTAGGAATTACATAAACATCATCCATAATTAGATGGCCTCAACTTGCTCATTGGGAAACCATGTAAATTGGCTATTTGACAACATTATATGCCATCCAAAATCTGAAAAGCCTGAGAATGTTAGGCAAGGCTATATAAACCTGAGTGTCTATGCGTCTCCTATTTACTCTGTCTATAACAGAAAGATAAAAAATGCATACTATTGATTTATACATAGAAAAATTGAGAGCCAAAACTATGCTAAGAAAAATGATAATCATCAAAAGATTCAATTGGCATCAAGTCTTTGGCACTGGAGCCCGATAGTTCAATTTGTGGAAGGTAGGGAATATGATTCTCAATACCACTTAAACGAGCATTTTGTTGTTGAATTTGGCATTGAATGAGTTGGGATTCCTTGTCGATTCCCTGTATTTTTGTTGCTAACTATGAAATTCCTTCAAAGCTGGATGTTAAAGCTTTTGCTAAGAGATTTTTCATCATCCAGAAAAGGTAAAGGGTCTGTAGAACTGGTTGTGTCGGCCTTTGGTATGGCCTGGGTTAGGGATGAGATCCTGCCATTCATTTAGCTCCAGTTCATTATATGTTTCCTGCTTCAATTCACTCTCCCAACCCAAAATAATCTAACGAGCATGTGTGTGTGCATTAGTTTGCTAAGACAGAGTTTCTTCCAAGTTTAAATCATTGTTATTTATGCGACCTTGATTTCGGGTAGTTCAATGTTGAGCTTGAGTTATTCCACAACCACAACCCTGGCCCTGGCTACGACCTTGACCACCTCTTGCATTTCCCCCTCGGGATGAAAGAGTGAGGAGAAAAAACACAAGGGAAAATATTGGACTTGAGGGCTGCACTGGGAGGGAAAGTAAATATGATAAATGGACTAACAACCCAATAGACTACAAACTCAAAGAGTTAGAGAACAAACCAACTGCGGGATACTAAATGAAAATTCATTATATGGAAATATACATGAATTTCTTTGTGTTAAGGAGAGAAAGCTCCTTGAGAATTAAACAAACTCTACTACCAGTGATACCCTGCCAAAGGCTATCGAAATAAAGCGTAAGGGTTTGTTGGCAAGGAAACATAACACAAAGAGGTAAAGGGATGAGGCTAGGAGGAATTGGTCCTTCAACTTGCTTGGTTGTTATTGGGAAATATGCAAAGATTTTTCCCCTTCATGCTTTGATAATGCCATGCCCTTTAGTGCAAATAAAAAAAACAGAAAGAACATTCCGAGACACCTCCTAAAATTCCCATAGAATACATCAAGTTCAACACTATATTCAATGACATCATCCATTTTCTTCAGTGCTTTCATTATGGAGTGAATGCAAAGAGATGATTGTATGCTTGAATGAAGGTTTGTGCAAAGCTGATTCAATGCGATTTGCAAACTCTCCTTGATTTGATGAATTCAATGACGCATCGTGTAAGCCAACTTCAATTGGATACAAATACCCAACTTTTTGATCCTCTTCACTCGTGCCCAACATAATAGTTTGAAAGTATCACAATCTAAAAATGTGAAGGTATGTAAAGTCTACTATAAGGGGGCCTATCTAAAAATGTGAAAGTATGTAAAGTCTACTATAAGGGGGGTCTATCTAAATGTGAATGTATGTAAAGTCTACTATAAGGGGGCCTTCTAATGCCCCCACAAGTTGCCACGAGGGGGGCTCTTAACAGCCCCAAAAGTTAGTACGAGGGGGGCACCCAACGTCCCCAAACTTTGCATCAAGGTGGTTTTAAACCACCCTCATAAGTTGCAACAAGGGGGGTTGTAAGCTGACCTTGTACGTTGCTATGAGGGGGATTTTAAATTGCCCACATAGGTCAATTTTCAAGGGGGTTTCAAATCACCCCCAAAAGTGATTTTTTTTAGGCGATTTACAACCAACCTTGAAAGATGACTTTTGAGGGCTATTTCAATCACCCCTAAAAGTCACTTCTGTGGCTGGTTCATATCTCTTAAAAAACCTTTTCGTTTGTCCTCACAACGCCCTTAGTCTAGCCCACGTGAAGGGACCTCATGCCTAATCGACCCAACTTTTGGGGCTTGACCCTGACGAAGCCAAGGAGAACTGAACCAACGCCTCGTAACAGAGGGCCAATGACTTGGCAGATAGGCTTCAACCAACCATTTGGGCTATCCATCAACGCTATCTCTTCAAAAACCTTTCCTAAAAGGCTTGACATTTAGAGGTGATGCTTTGAAGGGAGGGGGGTTCTAAAAAATTCCACCCAAAAGTCACTTTTCAAGTTTGGAACCCCCCTTGAAAACTGACACATTTGGGGGCAGTTCATATCTCTTAAAAAACGCCCATAAAAGGCTTGAATTTTAGAGGAGATGCTTTTATGGGTAGGGGGGAGGAGGTATGATGGAGGTTTTAAAAAATTGCAGATAATGTTAATATTGCTTTTAATTCCCACTTTTGGAGGCAGATTAAGACCCCCCCCCCCCCGCCCTCCAAAAGTATTTTTTTGTAGTAGTGGTAGTTATAATTTTTGTCTCCAGAAGTCATTCTTTTGTAATGATTAATTATGCTTTACTTCTTTCTAGGATATCCTCTCAAGCACATGTTTCAACCAATTCTCAATTTCATTCTTCAAATTACTTTTATATTTATTTTTTGAGATTTATACTTCTCTAATCTTTTGTAAGAAAAGGTCTTTCATTTTATACAGGGTAGGTGATTCCTTGAGTTAGAGGAAAGGAATATCCTTCCCTCACTAGGAAAGGGATTTCCCTATAGAAAAGGAAAATGATTTCCTTTGTTGAGAGAGATACAAGATTTTCCTTATCAACACCGATTGCATTACCAACAGATGCATCGTCAACATTACAAATAGCTGGTGAAGTCTCTTTTTTAATCTTTGGCTCTCGAGTAATCTTCTTGTTATTCCAAGGAAATCCTCGCCTCTCCCCTTCGCATTAGCATTATGAGATACAACCTTAATTGCTTTTGGTTTTTTCAAGAAATCAATCAAGGGTGCTTCCTTACAGATATTAGACACATATGATAACACTGCACATTGTTTAAGGGGTTCAACAATAACACTAGATCCATAAATATTTGACTCCATTCCTACATGCTTTCCTTTCGGTTTACTTTGGGCTAGTGGAAGAGGTCGAAGGGGATTGTTCAACGTGGACTTTGCAACCCTTGCCCGTGTAATGTGAACATTAGATGTCTGGGTTCCAGTCATTGTTATTTTGTAAAGTTGTGAACAACATGACTTTACACCTTTGAATTTGTGTAAACCTAGTAGCAAAATTCGGAGATCTAGTCGCGAAAGTTTACCAGTTATTGCAGCCCACCCAAAGTTCAACTAGAATGCTCGAATGTTAAAGTGCATAGTGAATTAATGTGTGTACTTCTCAACTTTTTTCTACTCCAAAATAGTGGTTGAGTCATATGCTTTATTACTAAGCAACGGTTGGTTTGAAAAACTAAATGGATATTTTTTTGATAGAATGGTCACATCTTTGGCTTCCATATAACGACAATACTAATCAAATTAAAATAACAAGCAAGAGGCATATGAAGCACACAATCACTGATTTGAATGATTCAAATGTATTCATTGTGTTCTTTAATTCTACACTTTTTAACTACTATTTGACTCTCTTTTTTGGAAATTTATTGTTGAATGTTCACCTTTTGTAGATGTGTGTAAAAAATCTAAGATCTCTCACTCAAATTAGCTTGTTGTAAATAATCTATATATTATGCAAGAACATGTACAAAGTTATTTTCAAAATTAGTAAATTTAGATGTAAATTAGAATGTATGGTTTTTATTTTTTGATGGCTCTAAGTTGAGTTCAAGTGAAAGGTCTAGGTGCACTCTTAGAGATCTTAAAGGATACAAATATTTGATGTCTTGTCGCTTGGATTTCCCATGCACAAATAATGTCACTAAGTATGAGGCTTTGATACAAGGTCTTAAAAGGGTGATAGATTTGGAAGCTAAATAGCTCCAACTAATAGGGATTTACAAATAGTTATCAAACATTTAGGAAATTCAATTCACTGTATTTTAATCACCTTAAGAATTATATAGATGAGGCATGGATTATTATTTCTAATTTTGATACATTTAATATTAATTATGTATATTGAAGTCAAAATGCAAATGAAAATTTACTTTCAAACACAACTCCTATATTTATACCACTGAGAAAATTTTCTATGGACGTGTTTTCTAATGAACATTTTTTTAGGCATTTTATACCAAACAATATTACAAACTAGATATTTTTTGATGATGATGCCCTTATTTTAGAATTCCTCACATAGGGAGATACTTTTAGGGGATCACCATTGATGAAATTGACATTGTGATCAAATTAATACATTGTCTCTAGATGCAAAACTAAAGAGTGAGAACTTATTTCTTAAATATGTGGTTCAAATGGAGAAGTATCATGACTCAAAAGATAAATTCAAGGGGGAAACAAAATACAAATCCAATACCTACGCAATGCAATATTAGGTAATGAATATCTGTAACAAATAATACCCAGAAAATATTAATCTAGGTATTAGATACATGCCCATTGAGAGGGCTACATTTTTTCATTTCCTCAAGGAATATACAGATTTTTTTTTCTCCTAGAATTACACTGATTCAAAGATTCATGACACTAAAATCATCCAGGATGTGATATAATTCAATAATTATATGATCCTATTCAACAAACATTCTTAGATAGGTATTCAACAATATAATAACAAATGAAAATGAAACTCAATAAGTTTTTGGAGGAAAAAATAATATTTGTCATTCATCATGTGGTAGAATTCTTTTAGCATGCAATGTTGTTATGCTCTTGTATTTGTGCTAGAAGGAAATCTAGCACACGTTAGATTTATTGTACCTTGCAATGTTGTTATTGCTAAGATGATTATATTGGTGATAGAAGAAAATCTATTGTGTGTTAAATTTATTTTACCTTGGAATGTTGTTGTTGGCAATATAATTGTGGTTGTACTAAAAGTAAATCTAACATGCGTTGAATTTATTTAATCCTACAATTTTGTTATGTTCTTGTGGTTGTGCTAGAAGAAAATATAGCACATTCTAGATTTGTTTTGCCCTGCAGTGTTGTTGGAACCACGCTCGTATTTATGTTAGAAGTAAGCTAACAAGCACTAGATATGTTTGAAGCTATAATGTTGTTATGTTATTATTTGTGCTAAAGGAAATCTAACACTTGCTAGATTTGTTTCATCTTACAATGTTGTTATTAGGAATACACTTGAGTTTATTACAGAATGAAATCTAGCATGTGTTAGATTTCCTTTGCTTGATAATGTTGTTGTTGGCAATAAGCTTGTATTTTTGCTAAAAGTAAATATAAAACATGTTAGATATTTTTCACCTTACATTGTTTTTATGTGCTTGTGTTTGAGCTAGAAGGAAGTTTAGCACGCATTATATTTCTTTCAAAATGTAATGTTGTGGTTGGAATTTGGTTGTTTGTGCTAGAAAGAAACACGATAGAATTCTTTGACCTTGCAATGTTATTGGAATTTTACATGTGATTGTGTTAGAAGGAAATTTAGCACATGTTAGATTTCTTTATTGCAATGTTGTTATTGACAATATACTTCATTTTGTGCTAGAACTAAATTTAGTGTGTGTTATATTTCTTTAACCCTACAATGTTGTTATGTTCCTGTGTTTGTGCTAGAAGGAAATCTAGCACAAGAGATTTGTTTCATCCTGTAATGTGCTTGTGTGTGTTAGAAAAATATGTAGCATGCACTAGATTTCCTTGCCCTGTAATGTTGTTGTTGTCAACATGGTTGTGTTTGTGTTAGAAGTAAATCTATCATGTGCTATAATTCGTTCATGTTACAATGTTTTTTTCTGCTTGTGTTTATACAAGAAGGAAATCTAAAACACATTAGATTTCTTTCACCTTGCAATGTTGTTATTGGCAATGTGCTTATCTTTGGGCTAGAAGGAAATCTTGCATGCACTAGATTTATTTTACAATGAAATTTATTGTTGGAAATATGGTTGCTTGTGCTAGAAGGAATTTAGCATGTGTTTTGTTTCCTTTAGCTTGCAATCTACTTGTGTTGGTGATAGAATGAATCCAGCATGCACTAGACTTCTTTAGTCCTACACTGTTGTTATGTGCTTGCATTTGTGCTAGAAGAAAATATAGCATGTGTTAGATTTATTTCAGATTGAAATGTGCTTGTATTTCTGTTGGAAGAAAATTTAGCATAGGCTAGATTTTTTATACTCTACAATGTTATTGTTAGCAACATGCTTGTATTTGTTGTAGACATAAATCTAACACATGCTAGATTTTTCACTCTACAATGTTGCTATGTGCTTGTGTTTGCGCTAAGAGGAAATATAACACATGTTAGATTTTTTTTTACCTTGCAATGTTATTGCTAACATGTTTTTGTTTGGGCTAAAATGAAATCTAGCTTGTGCTAAATATGTTTTGTCCTGTAATGTTGTCATTGGAAATATTTATATGTTTGTTTTAGAAGTAAATATATTGGAATTTTTTCTCACCCCACAATGTTGTTATGTGATTATGTTTGCATTAGAAGGAAATATGGTATGCATTATATTTCTTTCACCTTGTAATGTTTTTATTTGCAAGGTGCTTTTGTTTTTGATAGGAGCAAATCTAACATGTGTTAGATTTGCTTTGTCTAGTAATGTTGTTGTTGGCAATATGTTTGTGAATTTGCACTAGAAGGAGATCTAGTACGTGTTATATTTCTTTTCACAATGCAATGTTATTTTTGACGATATAGTTATTTGTGCTAGAAGGAAATCGAATGTTGTCTTACATATTTTTATTTTGCAATATGCTTCTGTTTATGCTAGAAGGAAATTTAGCTTGTGCTAGATCTCTTTTTTTTGCAGTGTTGTTGTTGACAATATGCTTGTGTTTGTGATAGAAGTAAATCTAGCACATAGTAGATTTATGAGACCTTGCAATGTTGTTACGTTCTTGTGTTTATGATAGAATGAAATATAGCACACACTAGATTTCTTTCATCTTACAATGTTATTATTCGCAATGTGTTTTTGTTTTTGTTTCAAGAAAATCTTGTGGGTACTAGATTCTTTTTGCCTTACAATTATGTTATTGGTAATATGTCCGTGTTTGTGCTAGAAGTAAATCCAACATATATTAGGTTTATTTAGCCATAAAATAATGTTATTTTCTTAGGTTTGTGCTAGAAGGAAATATAACATGTGTTAGATTTTACTTTACCCTGCTGTAATGATGTTGTTCACAACATATTTGTGTTTGTGCTAGAAGCAAATCTAGCACATGTTAGATTTCTTTCACCTATCAATGCTGATATGAGTTTTTTTTTGTCCTCTAGAAGGAAGTGTGCAATGCTTAAATTTATGTCCCTTTCCAATGTTTTTATTGGCAATGTGCTTATGTTTGTACTAGAAATAAATCTAGCATGTCCTACATTTAATTTTCTTTGCAATATTGTCATTGGAAACATGTTTATATTTTTGCTAAAAGTAATTCTAGCACATGCTAGATTTATTTCACCCTAAAATGTTGTTATGTGTTTGTTTTTATGCTAAAAAGAAATTTAACTTACAATATATTTATTTCACCTTGCAATGTTTTTATTGGCAATGTGCTTGTGTTTGTGATAGAGGGTAATATAGAATGTTTTTGTTTTCACAATGCAATGTTGTTGTTGGAAACATGCTTATGTTTTTACCATAACTCATTCTTAGGCCACATATTCCATATGAAGGGCCTTCTAATCATTTGAGGGTTTAACATTTTTTATATTGTAACAATAATTTATGTAGGCATGGACTAAAACCTCATTGTTTCTAAAAGGCAGTGTCAAATTGCATAAGCACGGAGATGTCTCAAGAAAGATTATTATTGTAATGTTTTTATTGACAATGTTTTTGTGCTTGTGATAGAAGGAAATTTAGCATGCACTACATTTACTTTACAACTCAATGTTGTTGTTGGCAATCTTCTTTTATGCGATAGAAGGGAGTTTAGCATGTGTTACATTTCCATTGCCTTGGCAATATTTTTAATGACAATGTGCTTGTGTTTGTGCTAGAAGGAAAACTAGCTTGTGCTAGATTTCTTTCGGTTTGCAATGTTTTTCTTGGAAATATGCATGTGTTCATGCTCAAAATAATTCTAACATGTGCTAGATTTATTTCACCATACAATGTATTTATTGGCAATATTCCTTGTGTTTGTGATAAAAAGAAATCTAGGATACAAATATTTCTTTTTCTTTGCAACATTCTTGTTGGCAATATGCTTGTGTTTCTGCTAGAAGTAATTCTATCACATTCTCTATTTCTTTCACTTTGCAATGTTGTTATGTGTTTTTCTTTGTGCTAGATGAAGATCTAGAAGAAAATCTAATAATTGCTATAGTTAATGTTCTTTCATTGTGTTTTGATTTTATGGTTTCTAAAGCAAGCTAAGAATATACATGACTATAAAAGATCAATTTTATGTAAATATGATGTTGTTGTAGTCTCTACAGTTTTATTTATTTATTCACAATGTAATGTTTTTTGGAAATGTGTTTATGCTCGTGCTAGAAGGAAAGCTAGTAGGTGATAACTTGCCTATAGTCACGATTAAAAGAACATAATAAATTATTTGGGGGTTCCCTTTTTCTAATTAACACCATGATTAGCTATTATTGTGAGTTCTACACTTGTTATTGTTCTTGTTCATTTTTGTTACACATATAATGATGCGATTAGTTATAATATTTATAACTTCATACTTTCTTCAATAATTCGAAACTATGTTAATAATTTTTTACTTTTTATTTATTTATTATTATCAGAAACCATAGACTATGAAGTTAGTGAGAATTCAAAGGAAGCATCCAAGGAAAAAGGATGTTCAAGAAACATGACACCAAAATATTTAAATGGTATGACAATTTTATAATTAGTTTATACTTTGTTACAATGGTTAGACATTATGCTAATAAATGGTTGTTGATTAGCTTATGTTTATTATTTTATCAAGCTAATGATGAAATGTTGTGCACCTTTGAATGTCCACTTAGAAATTTTTTTGATTAAAAAATTCTCTTATATATTGATCAACCTATTTGGGATAAATGGTACACTGTTTTTAACTGTTACCAACTAGGAACATTAAAGTGTTCACCAAGCCAAACTGATTTTGAGAACTACAAGAGAAATAGTTTACACAATTTGACAACATGTACTCTTCGGCCCGTCAGGGATTAACCATGGAAAAAATTTCTTCAGTAGTAGATAAGCTATTGAATGAAACCATTTGGTTTTTTATTCCACTTAATCATCCAACAAATGCCACAAAATTAAAAGATTATTTGTTCTAAATTGAAAACCAACAGAACATTATCGGAGGCAATGGTTACATATTGTCAAAGTCATGATGAGAAATTGAATGAGAATATTTTTACCACATTCGACATTCTTGAGAATTATGAAATTAACGATATTATATTTTCCAACTTTTGCAACATGGTGGAGGCGTCTACTTATGTAAAAAGAACACATAATACAAAGATAGAGTCCCTTTCTCAGCAAGCATGTGGAGTCCTTGACAGAATGATAAATGGATGAACAAATGTTCAATGGGTTGACAACAATTTTGAATTTGGTTGTCATTTTGGTGGCTTTGATATTTTGTCAACACTTTTGCACTATTTTCTAATGTCAATTGCAAGCAGTTTTACATACTAACTTTATTGTTCCGGATACACTTGCTTTGAAAAAAGAACCATTCCACAAGGATATAATATTGATTTTTTTCGATTTCTTATGGAAAAAATGAGTTGAATGACTTTACTACAGTTCTCTTAGTAGAACTTTGGTTTTGTAATGATGTACGCAAGTTTTTGGAAATTTCCATAAAGAACTCCAAGATTAACTATAGAATGACTAGTGGCATTTATGAATATAAGTCTCAAAATAGGTATAGTTATGATATAGTTTTTACTATACATTTCTATACTTAAGAATTAAAAATTTTGGAAGCTTCAAAATACTCTCACACATTTGAAGACACATTTGATGAAAATGAGAGAGATTATGGTTTCTAAATGGATTTATTGGAAAAACACCAATGTAATGATGCAAAAGTGGTTATTACTCTTTCTGCAGGGACAAATTTAATCAAGGCTTGTTGTACATATGGAAGAAGAATTGCATGTGTTGTGAAAACATAGTCACAAAGGATAATCATGTTGAATAATTACAAACATTTTCAACTATCAAATCCAGGATCTATTAATTTCTTAGAAAATTTAGGTACTACAGTTTCTTTGTTGTTTCTCTTATAATACTTTGGATAATATTTTGTTTATATTTTTAATTGTCAAAGTGTTTACTAAAATGACTAATGATAGAGATTCTGAAACAAAGAATGATGAATGTGGGAAGCAAAAAAATAATCAATATAGTGCTTATGATGTTGAAAAAAGTTTAGAAATGGAAACAGGAGGAGAAGAAGTTATCATACTAGGTACATGATTTGTCTGGTTGTTGCTCTTGTTACTTTTTGAATTTATTTAATTTCCATATTCAAAACATTTTTGGATGTCTATTATAGGGAATTATGAGAAGAATGAAATTAATCAAGACAATGACCATGGAATGATGGGGATAGAAATGGGTATTAACCATTGTAACTCTTTTTTTTTTAATCTAAATTATTATTTTTATTATCGTGAATCATAGCATTTCATTTGTTGATTATAGTTGGAAATAAAGAGAATGAATATAGTGACTAAGGGAATGTCCCACAAACCTCCAATCAAGACTGAAATATTATATGGACAGTTAAAGATGATTTGTTTTCTGTATAGTTGTTTAATGAATTTTGTTCATTATCATAATTTATAACATTTTTTTATGTTTATTATAGAGACAAGCAAGGAAAACAAAGACATTGATCAAATGAATGCGAAACAAAGCTTTAATCAAGGACAAAATATAATATCAAGTACTTATAATTTGTCCATTTGTTTTCCTTATTATTTAATGATTTTATTCATTTTCACAATTCAAAATATTTTATATGTTTAATTTAGAGAAAAATAAACGTAGCAAAGATGATGATGAGGTGCAAAGTTACAAATATGAAGATAATGTCATATAAAATACTTATAACTTGTCTTCTTATTTATTTTATTATTCTTTGAACACTAATGCTTGTAACTACCATAATGTTGTACATTTTTATTATAGGAACTAATAGAAAGGAAAAAATTAACAATCAAAATAATGTTAAAGGTGTGTGTCGGTGTGTTTCTTTTTAAAGGTTTCATTGCTAATGTTTTTCTTGGTATTGGTATTTGATTGAATGTTTAAAAAGAAGTACTATTGGCAGTTGATTAAATGTTTAATATGTTTACTCCAAGTTCTATCAAGATGATAAAAGAACTTATTATTTCATCTATAAATAGTGAAAAAACCACTGAAGATAAGTGTATTGTTTCAACAAT
Source organism: Pinus tabuliformis (assembly GCA_031772625.1). Lineage (NCBI taxonomy): Eukaryota > Viridiplantae > Streptophyta > Pinopsida > Pinales > Pinaceae > Pinus > Pinus tabuliformis. Next base: position 20,624,130 of record CM062811.1, read on the forward strand.
TTATTTAGTAATTTTTGTAACATGAATAAAATGGTTTGACTAGATTATTTGTCATTGTGTTGCAGCCAAAATAACTAAAAATAAATTAGTTATTTTTTAACTAAAGGACATTTCTTATCATAGCATTGATGATGAAGCAAAAAAAAAGGCATATTTAGAAAATGGGAACTGATGTTGATTACACAATAGAGAAAAAATTATTACACAATAGAGTTTTAAAAAAGTTGGTTTCAGAAACATTCAAGTTAAACTTGTGTTTATGTGGACTTCTTAAGATTGTAAACCACAAAAGGGACATAAGGTCATTGACAATCCAAGCAAAGTTATACACACTAAATCATTGAAAAAAGTGTGGGAAACGCATACACAATACGATGCAACCAATACTATGATAGTGGGTTGTTCACTTGAGAGCGTGAAAGATAATCCCAAAGAAAATGTGAGTCTTGCCCCTCCATTCATTGGAACAGATCAAGAGGATAATTGGTTGTTCGATGACCTATGGAGAATGTTGCATATACTCAAGAAGGCTACAAATGTGCGAGCTACTTTTAAAGATGTTCAATTACATTTACAAGTACCTTAATATGACCGATGTCTATTTCATGTTATTATATGTATGACATCATGAATTATTAGTTTTATTTCACAACACTTATAAAATAATTGTTGATTTGGTTTGTCCTTACTAAAAGCAAAGTACTTTTATTTTGCTTATTTTTGGTGAGATACTGTGTTGATAATAATTATTTATTTGAATGGCCATTTAATGTTTTCATATCAAAATTTTCCATGCTATAGAATTTTTTACAATGGATTACATTAAATGTGAAAATTAATAGACAATTGGTATATTTGTTTGAATTAGATCATTACAATTATTTGTTTCAATTTTGTTTTAAGTTATCATTATACCTATTAGAAATTAGTAATGTGAAGGATGGCCCATTGTATTTTTATAACATTTTTTATTCCATATAAGTTGAAAAACTAGATTAGGTTGTATGTAGCACCAACAATAAACATACAATTTGTACTAAAAGAAGCACCAAAAGAATCTAAGGTAGAGACTCTAGAAATTAGCATATAAATAATTAGGTTTGAAATTTAAAAATTGTATTATATTGTATGTGGAAATTAATATATAATTTATTTGTTTACTTTCATTAGACCATTGTAATTATATTTTTCAATTGTAATTAAAGAAATCATTATAAATTATAAAATCAATGATTTAAATGGTGGGCCAATGCGTTCTTAGAATATTTTTATTCCATACAAATTAAATAAAGGCATTATGTTGTATGTATAAAGTAAACATATCATTAGTTTGTTCATGTTATTGGGGCCATTGTATTTGTATTTTGTGATTACTATTAACTCATTGTAAAATTCCCTTTGCATAAAAATGGAAATAATTCATAATAAATATTAACATCATTTTTAAATTGGTAGGTTTTTATGTCCTTAATCAATGAAGTGTTGAAGTGGAGATGTGTTAATATCATACATGTGGTTGCAGTGTAGATGCAGATGAGAATTACTACAAGTCAAAAGATGGTGATATTTGAAATGGAAGGAGTATTATTCCAATCATATGCCAAAGATGAACTAAATTTTCATATTCAAACAGAACCAGATTGGCAGTTTGGTGATGGGTCCTATTTTTTAAGGCATTTTCAGTCAAGTATGAAAATGTTGCTTAAAAAATTATGATGTCGCAATATGGACATTAAATGTCACTGACAAGTATATTCGTAAAGTACTAGAAAAATCAAATATTGATATAGAGGACTTTAAATTTGCATGGGACAGGTCCCATTGTCATTTGCAAACAAAATTGGATGCAGGAAGAACAAGACAATTTTATGAGAAAACGTTGACTGATGTGTGGTCCCAATATGGAGATAATTATGAAGAATCAAATGTATTGCTAATAGATACAACAAAGCATACTTCTCAATTCATTGGATATCGATCAAACCACATGTTGATAAAATCCTATATAGGGAAAGAGCAAGATACTTGGCTTATGCAAGTTTTATTCCCCTTTCTTAAGACACTTCATCTTATCAATAAAAACATTCGTACATTCAAATGTTCAATAGAACATGTACTTCATTGTATTGGATGGAGATAATTTCCTTTATAAATTTGTTGAAAAGTACATTCCAAATTTTTGATACATTTTGGACATAGTTTTTGTTGAATCAATTTGTATGATTTTATATTTTTTGAAATATATGGGAATTTCCAATTATATTAATATTTATATTTCTTATTATTTATAATTTCTTTTGCAATGGCTTTGTTGTATCGATTTCTTTCTAAGATGTGTGCATGCATTCTTAAATGAATTGTTTGTCATTTAAATTATCTTGCATGAACCATCGAAGCTTTTTATTTTTAATGATGTATGTTTACTTATATGCACCAATAATCATAATATATAAATGTGAAATATAAGTTTTGAAATATAAATCCTTGCAAACAAAGGTGTAATTATTGCTAAAGAAACTATGATAATTTACTTGATAAATGTTATGTGCACTATTCACTATTCACAATGCATTATTCACTATTAAGGTTGAATGATTTGAACTTTTTGAAGCATAAGATATGTGATTTCTTAATCCATAATTTTCATAAATTTATATGCCTAAATCAATTAATGGTTGTAACTGCAATCATATCATATTGAAAATCAATAAGGCACAAAGTTAGTTATTCATTGTTTACATATAAAATGCACTAATATGAGTGCATAAATGTGATTTGTAATTTTTGAGATAAAAATCTATTGTAAATAATTTAGTATTTCTTAAAAAAAACATATAATTAATGATAATGATTGCTAAGTGGACTATCAAGGTTTGATTAGACACTATCATGGATGAATTATGTCTTTGAAGTGTAAGGCATCTGACTTTATTACTTAAAGTTAATTTTTTGTAAATTTGTATATTAAATAAATTGAAATCATATGATTTGAGCTAGAATTATATTATTGACTTATACTTAGTTATTTCCATTAATATGATTGTATAAATTTGATATATAATATTCGTATACTATGATGCAATTCTTCCAAAAATAAGTCTTATAATTTGTTGATAATAAGTATTAAGTGGACACTTTAGGCTAATGGGTGATGGCTCATAGGTGAATACTACTCGTTAAATTGTAGGGCATTCAATTTTTAATCCATAACTTATACTTAAATCAACTATTTGTATATGCAATCATCTCAGCTCACATAATTTAATAAGGAGTCGATTTATTGACTTGTATTTAGTTATCACATAATTTATTAAGAGTGTATTAATGTCATATTGTATTGCTTTGAAACAAAACTCTATGTAAAGAAAAAATATCTTCTTAATAAAACATGGAATAATTAATTAACAACGTGTTAAGTGGATGATCTATACTCATTAAAGAGATGAGTCAAAAATAGTTGTATTTAAACTTTTTGCACCATAAGACATTGATTTTCTCATTGACATTAACATTTTTTCATTTTCAATTCTTAAATAGTTTATTTGTGATTTAAATAATTTCATATAAACCAATATGACTTGAAGAATTCTATTTGGTTATATGCATTGATAAAAGTTTATAAATGTGATGCATTTTTGAAATGTAGCTCTTAATGTAAGTATATATATATCTATATATATATATATATATATATTTTACAAAACAAATTATAAGTAATTGATAATGAGTTCTAATTGGCCTATATAAATCCATTTATTGACTTTTATTTTCCTATCATGAGGTTTAATATAAGTGTATAAATGTGACATTTTGTTTTGAAATAAAATTCCATGTAAAATTAAATGTTTTTCATAACAACACATGGAATAATTATTTGGTAATGAATGTTAAGTATATCGTTCAAGTTTATTCGTATACGAGTTATAAATAAATGAATTTAAACTTTCTGCAACATACGACATTTGATTTTCCCACCCCTATTAACATTTGGTAAATTTCAATTCTTAAATAAATTATTTTTAATAGAAATAATCTCATAGAAGCCAACAAGACAAGTATGTATTAAATTCTATTTAGTATGTATGTATGTATAAATGAAATTTATTTTTGAAATCAAGTTCTTAATGTAAGTAAAATATATTTTTTAGAAAATTAATAATTTAAAATCAATTGTTGATGAGCTCTAACTCGTTTCTTTTATTTTGAATCAACAACTTTTTCTAACTATGCATTCTTAAATCAATTACTTCTATATGAAATCATGCCATATAAGTCAATAAGTCAAGAAACCATTAATTGATTTTATTTAACTATCATGTGGTTTAATATGAATGTATAAATGTGACATTACTATTTCTAGAATAAAAATCCATGTAAACAAAATGCATTTTCAAATAAAACATGGATTAATGAATTTACAATGAGCATTAAGTAGACTATTTAAGCTCATTCAAGAGATGGGTCACAAATGGATGTATTTAAAATTTTTTCACCTTATGACATGATTTTCCCATCAAGATTAACATTTTGTAAATTTCAATTCTAAAATAAATTATTTGTACTTAAAATAATCTCATAGAATCCAACAAGACTTATAAGCTATTTATTCAATTCCATTTAATTATATGTATTGATATAAGTCTATAAATGTAATTTATTTTTGAAAAAAAAGCTCTTAACGTAAGTTAAGATATATCTTTTACAAAACTAATTAGAATTAATTGATATGAGCTTTAAGTGGCTTATTTAGACTACATGAAAAATAAAGTGTCATAGATGAATGCCTTTTAATACATATTTAATATGCAAAATCAATATCTTAAATATAATTTATTTGTACTTAGATTAAGTATTTAATAATTAAAGAACACGGGGACTTATATAAATTTCAACTAAAATCCATGAGTTATGTTTCACAATTATTTCTTCCTCATTAAAAATTCTTATCATTTCTCCTCTTAGTGAAAGTAATGATTGATCATGGTTTTCCATACAATTGGTTGGTGCTATTACATCGAGACTATTATTGGCTTTGACAATGTTGACAAGGAGAGATAAATATCCACACTACCATCAACTATACTAATCTTTGAAAGCCCTTGCCTCCACTACTTACAAGAAGACCACTAATTCTTGTTTACTTCAATCTGTGACATTGTCCATCACAATGGAATGAATCGAATACCCATTTAAGAACTCTCATTTTATGTACTTGGCTTTGAGTGGAGATAGATCAATGGTGCCAAACCTTCTTGAAATACCTAGATCAAAAATGCATAACTTTTATGATGGATCCCTGGGTGCTATGAAGATGAATGATCACCCCGTCATTAGTTCTTCGTAAAGGCATAAAGGGACCGTAGGAAATTGAGCACAAAAACATTTTACTAAGTTTTTAGTAGACTACTTTCAATGCAATGCAAGGGATGCACATCCTTTCCATTTACACTAAGATGCTTGCATCAACATCTTTCAATCAACAAGTCCTCCATAGGTTGTGGGAAAGGGGTTTAGAGTCGTCAGACACGGAATTCAAACATCAAGGAATCTAGTTCGTTATCCATAACTATAATATCTTTATTGGATGTTAGACATACTAATATGATTTAGCTTGAATCAATTGCTTCTAAGAGTTTGATTTCACATTCATATTGTGTATTGATACTATTGTACATAACAACTTATGTTTGACCTATTCATGATCTCTACCTGGTTTGAAATTACTTAATTATTTTTATGTTGAATTAAGTTAATACGGCGATTTACAAAAGAATGAATGTTGTTGAAGGCCTTGTAATAGAATACTTCCAAATTTAATGAAATATGTGTTATATGTAAAATTTAAAAAACATGTAACAATATTCTTAACCATGGAGATTCACCTCCACTTTACCATAGAAATCCTTAAGTTGTAAATAGTTTTTGTTATAATACCATGGACCAATACCATGGCTTATAAATACCACATGCCCAATATGACATGTATTGATATGACATTTTCTTTTATTAATTAATTTGAGATAAATTAATTAAAATGTCATAACTGACTTGGAGATAAATATTAATACTTGATGTGTGAATACTTTTATAAATATTCTAGCATATTCAATAGAGGCTTGATCTTTATCACCCACCTAATAAGTATTAACAATTAGATTAAAATTATAGAATACCTTTAATGAAGTAGAAACACATATCGGTGTTATTAGGATTCCTTTGCATCTTTTGATTTAAAATGTTTAATTACTTTCTTTGAGTCATTTTATTTTAAAGGAGGGATAGAAGAGTATGGCCATGTTAAAGAACTTTTATTTATTCTCCCCTCCCCCGACTTTTCTAAATTATTCACATTTCTTTATATGTGTGTGTGTGTGTGTGTGTGTGTGTGTGTGTGTTATTCTATTAGAAAGCCAAGATAAAATACATAGAATTGCAAAGAATGTTATGCTAGCACAATAGAAATCATTAGATATGAGATAGAGAAACTATAGACAAAATTAAATCATCTTATGTACTTATAGAGCATGAGAGACATCCCCAAAAAGAAAAAAATGCCACCAAGAACTGCTTAGAGTCCAAAAATTAATCAAGTATTAAGACACATCCATAACATAAGATTTAAATATCTCCTTAAGGTGGAAACACAATATGTATGATAAATATAAAATCTAAGAATGAATTAAAAAAGGACAACAAGTAAAATTGAAAAAGACTGAAATCCATTGCAAGGAACCATTGATTAGAATGAAGTGTCGTGATCGACATCTTTGAAGGATGAGTGAAGCACAATTGGAGTATTCTTAGAGGGTCCTAATTCCTTGAGTTAGATCATGCAATCATTTTTTTTCACCAACTAGGAATAAAGTGTTATTAGGAACTTGTTTTGATTATACATTGCATCCAACGTATCTCATATTTCTTTTGAGTTAGATTTGCAAGATGACGGATCTCCCAATTAGGTAAAACATAAGGCACATATAACCTTTCATAGGAACATAAAAGTTGTATTTTACCTTCCCTTTTGCACCTTTTAATGTTTTTTTAGCTTAAATAGGTTCTTAGGAAGGTTAAAGTGATTTATCATGCTTTATGTGCCTAATGTGGTTATGATGTAGGATATTGAGAAGTTTTGGCACATATCACGAGGATATCCAGTTAGAGAAATTTATGGGACCTTTCCCTTGCTATAGGAAGATCAAACTTAGCTGGTTTGGAGCACTAAATACTCCTCCCTATAGCTGCAAGGTCACTAAGGGAGCATGATCTTGTTTTTTAGGATTTTTGGAGGGAAAGAAATCCTCCTTTCAAGGAGGTTTCCCCTCACTCATCTTGTATAAATATAGGGCTCGAGTAACCCATTTGGCATCTAATAGATAGTCAAAGTTAGTGGAAGCATTAGTAGTATAAATATTTAGGAGTTTCAATTCTACAACTTTTGATGTGCAAGAAATTTTCAAGTTAATGAAATACATCTTTAGTTCTTTGAATGTTTTCCTTCAAGGGTTTGAGCTTGCTTGGGTTAGGTCCCACTTGAGGTGCTCAATTCCCTTTCTGTATTATTATATTTTATGCACTTGTCTAGTTTTGCAAATTATTTATGAGTATTGTTTTATGTAGGAATGATTAGTTAGCATGTTTACAATATTTTCTTGCATAGTACTTTGAGTACTAGATGGTAGCTTTAGAGTTAATTATCTTGTTTAGTTCACATATATTTTTATGCATTTGAAGTCATTTTAGTTGTTGATATTTATTTGTTATCTATCATTATTGCTTGTTGCAACTGTATAGTCCCTTGTTTTTGCAGAGCTACAGGAGACTCTACAACCATCCATTTGTCAAATAAATGTTTATGCCATTGACATAAACATATCAAAGTGCGACTTTGGAAAAACTTCTTTAGTTTACTTGGGTCATATTATTGGAGGAGGTGAGTTGAAAATATATCCCTCCAAGGTTGATGTTGTCAAACTGTAAAAAGGGTCTTTTTCACCTCTATTTACCTCACATTAACTTGTCAATCCATGAATGCTTTGTTATCTCAAAAAGTGTACTCAGTTTGAGGCGGCCATTTGTCATAGTAATGCTAGTAGTATAGTGCTCAAGAAAATACAAGAGTAAACAGATGCTTAAAATAAGATCTACTTACAGCAAAGCACTTTAAGACTTAAATCATGCATTTAGAAGACTAAGTAAATTATTAGTCAAGGGTACAGTAACAATAACTCATCCCTCTGTAAACTGATGTGACTAAATACAATCAAGGAACAGATCATCAACCTGGGAACTAGACAACGACTGACAATGCTCGCTACAGTTTTAGATCGTTCAACGCAATGGCAATGCAAATAACAGGAAATGGAACAGCAACTATAATTGAAACAACAACTAGGAAATGGAACAGCAACTAGTCTTGATAAACAGTGAAACCTTACTCTAAGGAAATAAAAGCAGCAATTGTATCCTACAGAAATCAGAGAGCAATCCTTACACTAAGAATAAATTGGACAACAAATAGAAATAGAACAGAAACCAATTAGCAATGAAATATAGAACAACGCTTAGAGCCAATTGTGAATGTACAGTAAACCGAAATAAATAACACACACAGCACACATTGATATTGAGAGAAATAGTAATCTGATTCTGATACCACAAATATTAATCTTAGCTATAAAGGATAACGATCGCGATTCGTAATGGAACAGAAATGTCAATTGAACAACAATCGTAATTAAGTATAAACCATAGATGAATACAGTAATACCAACTTAAGAATATTACAGCCTGGTTACTCTGTAATTGAACAACAATAGCATTCTGTAAAGAATAGTAATGTTACATCAATGACTTAAAGGAACAACAATACGTTATAAAGTCAAAATGAATGATACGACATTCCTGTTACAGAGAACGAGATTGTAAATATAACAGAGCTGTGATATAAAATAACAAAACACACCAGATTACCGATCAAAGATAATAATGAAAACCACGCACAAATTAAAGATAATGGTACAAGAGTAAGTGTTCCACCAGGGCCAGGCCCTTAGCCTCCAGGGATACACCGCTTGAGATTATTCCAGGATCAAAGATGGAACAACAACCAGATTTATATTAAAGCATCTAAACAAAGTTACAGTGGATCACTTCTCAACGAGAGTCGATGATCAAAGTTTTAAATACAACGAGAAATTACATAAGAGTAACAACAACCCGTCCCTTGGGCTAGCAGTGCTGCCCCTTTTTATAACAGCCGAGCGGAGATATCAATGATGAAAAAATAGCTAAGATTGAGATCCCTCAATATCAGAGGATCCTGAGGGATTCGCCAAACTGTTAATTCCAGTTATCCCCTTGTTCTGTTGCGCCGATTTGATATCTCCCTTTCCTTTCCTTGGCTGATATGCTTCAGTTTGGATTGCCATGTCTGCATATGGTTTCCTGCCACATGGACAACAATTAACTCTGCTCTGTCTTTTTCCTTGGGACGAAAATATTTCGTTTTTCCCTTTTTCTGCATAAGAAAATGGCGATTATTAGTTATTCTGCGTTACATACAAATCTCATAGATTATGTCATAATTTATTCTTATTTGCCTAGTTCATGATGCAAAGGGATTATGAGTTTTTAAAGAAAAGATGACAAAATAATCAATAAAACATACCTTCTTCAGTACTCCACACACCCCCCTGCTTACTGTTTTTCATGCCCTCATGGAAACATTGTAGTTGACATGTAAGGCAGTGAGAGAGTAAGCTAGAGATGGGATCTCATGCGGTGGTCGACAGCCATGATGCCTAACTAGGTGTTCAAAAAGATGGCCTGTCTGGCCCTCAGGCATTTCATACAGGGCTTGGTACCCAGGTGCAGGGTGCCAAATAATCAGACTCTTGAAACTATATCCTAACAAAGATGGCCCTACCCTTAAGATAAGTTCACCATAGAGGCTCAAGCGATCAGTGGATAACTTAAAGTTTTCATAATTAAATGGTTTCCCTGAGTTGGATATTTGGATTAGAGGTCTGATATCGAAATTTAGCAGCTGCAATGGCAAGGTCCTTGATGATAAAGAAGTATTCTATCCTTTGCCGATTGATTGCTATATGAATGGGTCCTAATGCTGCAATCACACCCGGAGTCCTGTGTTTATTCCATAACTATAATGGATCTCTAGGCTCAGCTCTTACCCATAAGTCTAATCCGTTTTCTTGTCTTTGGAAGGCATTATAGGCTTTAAGCCATTTGATTTTATTAACTCCAAATGAAACAAATGCCTGCAATTGGATATCCCCAACGAAAGGGCCGGGGTTCTGCTCTGTCTCTTGATCTAACACGAGGTTATGCAGATAGAATTCACACAGTAGTCTTTGAACCTTTACTCCATAGTGCTTACAAAAATTTATAAAATCATCAATAGTATTAATTTGTATAGGGGCTCCTGCTTTGACAGCATTAATTTTCAATTGCAAATATCATTCCATTAAAAACAAGGCATAATTCTTAGTAGGGGCTCTACATGCTAGGATGTCAGTGTACAAAGAGCATAAGGTATCCATCTGCTTGATAACTACATCTAACCTATGAGTTACCTTTGCGACTTTCTCTTCTTCCTTTCTCCAACCTTCAAAAGCCCGACTTTCGGATAGATTAACATTCCTTAGCTATTGTTGTAATTCTTCATACTTTTCTCGAGAAACCATTTGTTTTGTGAGTTTTCTACTACTTGCTGAGCTTGCATCAAACCCTCTCGTAGGGTTACTGTCCTCGGATCACTGTCCCACGTAGTAGTGGCAAGTGGAAGATTTACTTGAATCTTCTTATTGCGTCGCCTCATGTTTATAGTCTGCATTCCTTTAGAGGACTGTGCCTCTGTCTGAACTTCTTTGTCACAGGCCGATATATCATCTGTTTTCACTTCAACATGGGCAATAGTTGAATGCTGTTCCTTTTGCTTTTGAACGGTAGTCTGCACTTCAACAGGGTTTTGAATGGCAGACTGTTCTTCAACAGTGTTTTGAACAACAGACTATTCTTCAACAGGGTTTTGAACAGCAGACTGGACGTGGGTCCTCCGAACCTTTTTCTTGGGGGGTCTCACCGGAGTGGTTGCATGTCTTCCCCCTGAAGTCCTTTTTGCTCTCTTTCTCATTTTCAAAACCTGGATTTGTATTCAAAGTCGTGCTATCATATTCAACAATATTTGCTGTTCTTTTTGTATTCTTCTAATTTCTTCTGTTTTCTTAGAAAGAACAATTGTTTGTTTAGTCGGGCCTGGGTTATCACCTTGGCCAATTCCATGGTTTTCTTCTTGGGGTGCTCCTTCACTATTTTTTTCAGGTTGCTCAGAAGTAAAAACCCTAGCTGGCTTTGTTATTTCCTAGGTGACTTCTTTTTCCACCCCTTCCTCTTCCCAGAATTCTTCTAGTGTAGTCTGGCTGGGAATAGATTGTTCCTCCTCTGTATCACTTTTCTCTTTTGTCATACCTTCATCATGAATAGGATGATTCTCTTCTTCTACTTTCCTGTCGCGTAATTCTTCGGGTGCACTCTTGTCCTGAGCAGAATGCTCTTTTGGTTCTTCTTCAATATGGAGGCCTAGCGGGTTGAGAGGTTGGGCATATTCACCCATATTGGCCAGAATTTTGGCCAATTCATCCTCTTGCAATGGATTTTGCAATGGGCTATCTTCACGTTGCTCTGCTTCTTCCTCCTCCTGCCCAGGCTGCTCGGCCTCTTCCTCCGTTTCTCCTTCCTCATTTCCTTCCAATCCTTTCTCATTCTCTTCTCCTTCCAATTGCAGGGGTTGCTCATCCCCTGAATCGTCTATCTCCACTAGTTGGCTAGTATCCCCTTGGGAATTTTCCAGCCTCCCTCTAATTCGTGCCAATCTGACTGATTTCCTCCGTTTCAATGGTCTATCTGGTGTACTGGCAACATGCTTACGTTTTGGGGCCGGCATAGTCAGTCCCCCTTCTATCATGGCAATTAGCTCTTCCTAGCTGCTCTGTTGCTAAGTAAGATTGTGGCTAACTATTAGCCATATCAACCCATGGTGACTTACTACCTATTCTACATGTTGTGATTTCCTCATACTTCGGGCGACATCATGAAGTAATGAATTTAAAAATGCAGGTAAGTTCATAGAGCATTTCTCTTTTAATACAGCTAATAGGTTAAGATGTCGTGGTCTTACCACATCTTTCCTGCCTTCATAGGTGATGTAGATCTGGATGATCTTTGCCAATCCTACCCACGGCTTGCCCAATGCTGCTGGTAGGACTCCCTTTCCTCTGACTGTCAGGTTCTGGCCTTCATCTTGGAAGATCTTCATGATCTTTCGCAGTCTCTCCTTCTTTAGAGTCCACACAAGTCCAGTGGCTGGCAGTCCCGATACCTTTGCAATTACGTCATCGGTGACTACTATGTGTCTCCCCCTTACTGTGGAGTGATATTCTTGCAAGTTCTGCAAGAATTCTATTGCTACGGTCTCGTTGGATTCCTGTAAATGATTAAGATAAACTAGCCATCCTGCCCTTGCCAGGATTTCCCGTGTAGCATCAGAAACTGTCAATACCTATGGTTCTCTCCGAATTGATCTTCCTCCCATGCTTTAGCTCACTGTAAAAACGTAGAGACAATAATGGAATAGCAGGCTATTCAAACTGTTAGAAATACAGAGGAAATAACGAAACAACAGGGCTCGTTCAAATCCTGAGTTACTTATTAATTGCTACAAAGCATAATACGAAAATGGCTTAGGAACATCAAGCCATGCAGATTGAAAAACAATATACCGTTAAGCCTTGCTATTTCCAAGTAAACAATTTTATGAATAATAGTCTGACACGTATACCAGTAAATTATGAGGCCACCTGCCTCCGCCCCTGCAATGTGATAGGCCGCCCTCAGCCATCAAATGAGGGAGCGGCATGCCAACTTGCCATCGTACATAGTCATAAAGGAAAAACGTATGTCGAAATACCATGTTTTACAAAAGGAGCAGATTGCAAATATTGAGGTAAATAGTAGGATCGCTTAACAAATAAGAGAATGCTATGATATGATGTGAGGTTGGGAAGATAGGACAGCTGACGTGCACAAAAAATCCGATGCGGTCATTATCAACTTTTCCATCATGATTGGCTGTAATAGATTTTCATGTATTTTTTGGTTCGGGGAAATGAATTACATAATCTCATGTGACATATTACAAAGGTATAAGACAAAGAAGGGTGTTAATGATTACTATTGGTGTATAAGGAATGTGACTTCAATACCATTAACAGAGCTCTGCTGCCGACAGGTGTCCATAACCTTGACAGAGTTGTTTGTTTCACCCATGGAACCATGATCCTTTGTGTATGCTTAGGAAGTGCTATACAATGTCAAAATGGAGGCCATTATGCTGGCTTGGTAACCAGTTAAACCATAATGCCATTCACCAGGAAGGAGTGAAAGGTGGGCAGGCCGGCTCGTGATGAGACCTCCTGTTCCAAGGACTCTTTATTTTTTCTGATGTGCCTCTTGGATCATATCCCTGGTGTGGTGGCCATAGTGGGAATGCCACTTCACTTTCTTCCTTATGATCATGGTAGGCTGGCTCTTGATGAGACCCCCTATCCTGCATTTGACAACCCATAAGTTATATAATCATTTTTCTCTTTCTTTTTTTTCTCTTTTTATAAAGTACTTTCCTATGTATACACAAAGGGTGGTTCAGCACTCCTTAAGAGTAGGAATGGTGGAAGAAGTCTTAACATCTCAATAGAAAAATATACCCTTTATTCTTATTCCTTAATAATGATGAAAGAAGATTATGGGAATTTAAAAAAAAAAAGAACCACCATGATAAAGATAAGCAATCATATCAGTATTAGTAGGATAATGACAACAAAAGTGATGGATAATTGTGTCCTTTCCTCTTTCCTCTTATCAATTCAAAGCAATTTCCTGTAAAAATAGCGATTTCATATGATTTATTGATTTCAGTATGCTCTAGTTTTGTATCCATTGCATAAGTGTATAACTGTGCTCCAAAAAGACTCGAAATTATCATATATTGAGAAGAACGACAACTGTCCTTTAGTTGGAACAGCAAGGAGAACAAGCATCAATAAAAGGAATATGAGAATGTTGTTATTTCAAGAAGGAAGAGCAAAAAGTACAAATGTTGTTCCTTTGGAAAAGGAATAGTATAAAATGCCATTGCCATTCCTTTGGAGAAGGAACAGCAAAAAAACGCAAGCGTTGTTCCTTTGAAAAAGGAAAAACAAAAACACAAGTGCCATTCCTTTGGAAGAGGAACAACAAAAACCAAACGTGTTGTTCCTTTGGAAAAGGAACAGCAAAAAAACGAAAGTTTTGTTCCTTTGGAAAAGGAACATCAAAAAACAAAAGTGTCGTTCCTTTGGAAAAGGAACAACAAAGACTGAAAGTGTTGTTCCTTTAGAAAAGGAACAGCAAAAACGCAAGTGTCGTTCCTTTGGAAAAGGACCAGCACAAACCGAAAGTGCTTTTCCTTTGGAAAAGGAACAACAAAAACGCAAAAGTGTTGTTCCTTTGGAAAAGGAACAGCAAAAATGCAAAAGTGCTGTTCCTTTGGAAAAGGAACAGCAAAGTGAAAAAGGAACAACTAATAGAAAAAGTGTTGTTCTTTCGGAAGAGGAACAACAAAACGAAAGTGTTGTTCCTTTGGAAAAGGAACAACAGAAAACAAAAGTGCGCAAAAATGTTGTTCCTTTGGAAAAGGAACAGCAAAAAACAACAGTGTTGTCCCTTTTGAAAAGGGAACAAAAAAAAAATGCAAGCTGAAAGAAAGGAATCAACAAGATAGTGAAGGTGTTGTTCCTTCTAAAAGGAACAGAAAAAACAATAGAATTGTTGATTCTTTGAAAAGGAACAACAAAGTGCAATAAAATATGTACAGAGAATAATTTATGCTAACAAAGCAAAAGAATTATGTACCAGAGGTGAGGGAGATTTCTCTTCCTCCACCAAAATTTGCATGTCGGAGTCTTCGTGGAGTTGCTGGTAGAAGGATTCCCCAGTAAGTGGTTTGTGGTATAGTTGAACTCGGTGGCCGTTTGCCTTGAAGGTATGTCCAGATTCGTCAATGGTGATTAGGGTAAGGGTGCCATTATCATGCACCTTTTGGATCTCGTATGGCCCCAGCCAACGAGTCTGAAGCTTCCCAGGAAAATCCTAAAACCTGGAATTGTATAAGAGCGCCCAATCTCCTTTGTGGAAGACTTTCTTTTTAATGAGAGTGTCATGCCATTTAGCTCATTGCTATTGGATTAATGCAGTGTGTTGAAACGAAGAGAGCCTGATCTCATCTAGCTCATTGATCTGTTGTAATCTATTAATTTGTGCCTTGTTTAGATCTAGACCAACTTCTTGTGTTGTTCGCAATGTTTGGATTTTGAATTCTATGGGAAAAATGGGTTCCTTTCCAAATACCAATTGGTATGGTGAATAGCCAGTAGTGCTTCTCCATGTTGTTCTGTAAGCCCACAAGGCTTCTGGTAATCTTGCAGCCCAATCGCGTCTATGTGACGCAATGGTTTTTGTCAAGATTGCTTCTATTATTTTATTGTTGCTTTCTACTTAACCGTTTGCCTGCGGGTAGTATGGAGTAGTAATTTTATGCTGTATATGATAGTTTTTAAGTGTTGCAGCAATCTTGTTACCAGCAAACTGTGGTCCACCGTTTGTAATTATGTCTCTTGGAAGCCCATATCGCACGAATATGTGAAACAGGAACTATATGACAGAATCCTCTGTAGCTCTCGGCAATGCCTCTGCTTCAAACCATTTGGTGACATATTCTGTTGCCACCAGAATATATGTTTTCTGGTTCGAGGATGGGTTAATTGGACCAAAAAAATCGAGTTCCCATTGCTCGAATGGTTCAATAACCAGTTGTGGATTCAGGGGCATTTCGTCAGACTGTCCAGGGCATCCTGTTCTCTGAGAACTGTCACAATCTTGAACGAACTTCTATGCATCTTTGAAGACTGTAGGCCAATAAAACCCTATTTGCAGCACCTTATTTCTAGTTCTACGATTGGCAAAGTGTCCACCACATGGTCCGTCGTCACAAGCTTTCAAAATGTCAAAAATTTCATCCTCCCGGACACATCTCCTGATGTGCATATATGCTCCTCTATGGAACAAGTAGCCCCCAATCCAGGAAAATCGAGCACTTCACTGGACAATCTGTTTTCATTCATTGGGGGTCATATGTTTCGATAATTTTCCTACTGCTAAGTAATTCTCAACATCAACATACTAGGGTGTTTTAACAGTGACAACAAACAGATGCTCATTTGTAAATTGATCTTCAACTGTTGCTGCATCCACCAGTTTTGGCATTCGCGACAGAAAGTCAGCCACATGATTTTCTTTTCTAGGTCTGTCCTTGATTGTAATATCAAATTCCTACAATAAAATCAACCATCTAGTTATTCTACCATTTGTGATTGGTTTATTTGCTAAATATTTTATGGCAGAGTTATCTGTATACAAGATAATAGGATATCTAGTAATGTAATGCCTGAACGTATTGATAGCATGTATTACAGCTAGAAATTCCTTTTTAGTAACAGTATAATTCAATTCAGTAGGGGATAAATTCTTGCTAATATAATAAATTGCATGTGGTTTTTTTATCTTCTTCCTGCCCAAGGACTACTCCAATAGCTGTATCTGAGGCATCTGATGAAATTTGGAATGGCAGGTCCCAATTTGGTCCTCGAAGGACTGGCTGTGGACACAAGCTTCTTCAAATCTTGAAAAACACGGTCACATTTTTCCATCCAAAGAAAGTCAACATTACTTGTCAGTGCATATAAAGGTGCAACAATATGCGAAAAATGTTCTATAAACCTTCTATAATAACCAGAAAATCGAAGAAAACTACATACCTCTGTTTGAGTGGTAGGAGTGGGAATTAGCAAAATTATTTGAATTTTGGCTATCTCTACCTGTATTCCAGCTGCTGAGATATAATGGCCTAGAATAATTCCTTCAGTCATCATCATATAGCATTTTTCATGGCTCAAACAAAGCCTGGTGGCAATGCAGTGCTGCAGGACTTTTTCCAGTGTGTCCAATGCTGGGTCAAAATCATCTCCGTATGGTGTAAAGTCATCCATGTATACTTCGAGCCCTTAATTTATTAAGTCTGAAAAGATGCTGAGGATAGCCCTTTGAAATATGGCAAGAGCATTGCATAAGCCAAAAGGTAGAACTCTATAGGCAAATGTTCCCCAAGGACAAGTAAAAGTGGTTTTGTCTTGGTCTTCAGGGGCAACCTGAATCTGATTGTATCCACTGAAGCCATCTAAGAAAGAAAAGAATTTCCTCCCTGCCAAAGTGTCTAATACTTGGTCAATGAATGGAAAGGGAAGTGGTCTTTTTGTGTTGCTTTATTTAGTTCTCTATAATCTACACAAATTCTCCACTTCCCATTCTTCTTAGGTACCACGACAAGTGGAGAGACCCATTTACTATCGGAGATAGGGTAGATGAAGTTGACATCTAAAATTTTTTGAAGTTCAGCTTTTACAATGTCTTTTAGGTGGGGATTAAGTCTTCTTTGTGGTTGGCGAACAGGTCTCACATCTTTTTCTATGTAAATGTGGTGTGTACATAACTGGGGATCAATTCCTTTCATATCAGGATAGTCCCATGCAAATGCTTCTTTGTATTTCCTCAGTAGTTGGATGAGCTTCTCTTCTTGTTTGGGAGTCAGGTTGGCATTAATGTTTAAAGTCTTTCCTGGGTCAATTTCTACAATTTTAATATTTGAGACAGAGGTAGTAAGTATTGTTTGATCGTGCGTATCTTTAAGAGGATCTTCTTCTAATTCATTATCAAATGCTGCTTCTATCATGTGACATTGTATGTGGGATCTGGTTTCAGTTTGGCTAATAAAATTGTTAATGGCATCATCTTCTGTTTGGTCTTTAAAATCGAGGGCCTCTTCTATGGTTAATGGAGATCTAATATTTTCGGTAAGGTATGATACATGATGCTTGTTAGTTTTTATTATTGTGACACTTGGCTGTGCTAGGGGATATAAAGCTAGATTCTTGATATTTTCCCCCTAGTTATGGTCATACTGCCTTGTCGGCAGCCAATATAAGCATCGGCAGTTGCAAGCCAAGGTCTGCCTAAAATCAACAGATGTCCATCAAGTCGGTTTTTGGGGTTTATTATCAGAAAATTGGCCGGATACTCCCAGGAATCAACAGATACCATGACATCATGTAGTGTGCCTTCTGGCCGAACCATAGATCGGTCAGCCAGTTCTAATAAAGTGGAGGTCAGTTCTACTAATGTAATGCCCAGTTTTTGGCAAGTGGTGGTTGTTAAGATATTAATTGCAGCTCCTAGATCAACTAAGGCATTTGAGAAGGTTTGTCCATTGATTTGTACGGTTATTATTGGATTTCCCGGGTCTTTGTATTTAACGGGTGTTTCTTTTCCTGATAATAAATCGGATAGAGTGACAACTACTTGGACTTTTGGGTTGCTTGTTATTTTCCTCCTTGGTTTCTTTATACATAGCTCTTTGATAGTCTTTGCATATATCGGAATGTCTTGAATGGCTTAGAGGAGTGGGATTTTTATGTACAAGTTTTGTAGTTCTCCCAAAATGTCAAAATCAAAGTATTGTATAGGTCGAGGTATAATTAGGCATTTTGGGAATGGAGGAGAGGATGTGGTTGCTGGATTATGAATTTGTTGTCTGGTCACTTCCTCTTCTTGTGGCGGTTGTTCCATAGGTAATTGATTTTCAACTTGAGCTATTTTATCTCCCTCTATTTCAATGATACGCCTAGATCTTAATTGAAGATCATTACACTCCCTTAGATCAGTTCCTATTTCTGGTGTCTCAATTATTTGAATGGATTGGACCGGTCTGTTATTTGGATTGGGATTGGGTTGGGCTGGGAGTTGTGGTCTTAAGTTAGGTTGGGGGTTTTGTTGTAATGTTGACAGTGTAGGTTGAGGGAGTGGGATGGTTCCTACTGGCTGATTCATCGGTCTTTGCCAGTTTGTCTGCCAGGCTTGACTCTGTGAAGTAGGAGGACCCCATTGTGCTGGATATGCATTGTTTCGACAATATGGTGGGCAGGGAAAATTTTAAGAACCCCCCCTAAATTTATAAATATAATAAATGGGCGAATCTCCATGGTATATAGGAAAAATGGAAGGCGATTTTATCAATAATATAATATGTATATATAATTTTTTGGCGAATCTCTCACCAGGCATGGCGAATATTTTACTCAATTATAAAATCTTGTAAGATCTTGGCGAGTCTTTCACTAAATAATAAAAATTTGTAAAGTCCTAGTGAATCTTAGCATAGGCTACATGCTGGTTTAATTCCCCCATTTAAATAGGCTACATTCCAAGTGAATACCATGGGTCAATACCATGTGCCATTTTTATTTTTATTAATTCTAATATTAGGGTTAATAATGATTTTTTGCATAGCATTAATAACAATCTAGTCCATGGTATTTGTCCCATAGTATTTTGGCCATAGGTTTCACCTAAATATAACCCATTTTTTTAGTGTTCGTAAATATAAGGTGACTTATGGAGTAAATATAAAAAAAAATGTTTTATTTGTTTACCATACCTCTCGTTTATTTATATTTTTATTAATTTACCATACCTCTTTTACAAATATGGTATTTGGCCCATAGGATTCACTTAAATAAAACCTCTTTCTTGAGCCTTCATAAATAGAACGAGGGTTATGGACAAAATATAAAAAGAGGTTTTATTTATTTACGATATGTCTAGTTTATTTATATTTTTATTTATTTACCATACCTTTTGAGTAAGTATAAAAAGACGTTTTATTTATTTACCATACCTCTCATTTATTTATATTTTTATTAATTTACCATACCTCTTTTATAAATATGGTATTTAGCCCATAGGATTCACTTAAATAAAACCTATTCTTGAAAATGGGCGAATGGATTCACTTAAATAAAACCTATTCTTGAAAATGGGCGAATGGAAGGTTGTAAGTCCTAATTTCAAGGGCTAAATTTACCTTTTTTACCCTCTCCCTTAAAATAAGGTGGGCTATTTGAGGTGATTTGTAAAAATGTACTATGATACAAAATATTCGCCCACTAAAAATTTAAAGCCCCTTAATTTCGCCAAAGGGCGAACATTCGCCCCTAAAATTATCCTTGATGGTGGGGTATAGAGAAAATTTGGCCAATTGGGTTGGCTTGCTTGATTTGGCCATGGAGATGATGAAGGAAATGATTGTTGTGACCGATTCAGGAAGGGAGGTTTTTTTTTCCACATTGTATTATATTGTCGATCATGATATTGTGGAGGCCGAAAAGAAGAAGTTGGGTCTGAAAACATGCCTAATTGTCGCGGCTGCCATTGATGGCGCTGATTAAGTAGATACAGCGATTCTGGCTCTTCTATTGCTTCCTTGTATACTGCTTTCAATCCAGGAAGTGAGGGGTAGCTTTCTGTGGAGTGGTCTTTTGTACAAATGGCGCAAACTTGGACTGCATCTAATGGACACTCCTTATGGCTGTGTTTCTTTCTGCATCTGGAACAGAATATTGCCAAATTTTGTTCTGCTTCTGCTTGCTTTTGTTTGGCCTGCATAATATCAAGTTGTGTTGTCAGTGTCCCCAATATGTCAGTTTTAAAATTTTTTAATAAATTTCCAATTTCTGCATGAGTTACTCCTTCTTCCGAAGTTCTGTTATCTCTTGCAAACTGATCATGTTCTGCTGGTTTTATTCTTGTGCTGCCTCTCGAGCTCCTGATACATAAATCAATAATGTCAGCAAAAATTTCCTGATAAATATCTCCTTTCCCCATAATATTTAGTGTTTCAATCCATTGTTCCTTCATTCCCCTAATTGATGTTGTTTTTAATACATTATCAGGTAAGGGTAATGATGCATAAGGAGATCTTTGAAGATTGTACTGGAAGCACTCTACATATTCTTCTAATGTTTCATTTGGTCTAGCTACCATCTGAAATATTTCATCTTTTAACTCTCTAGACCTGCAATAGTCTTGATATTTTTTTAGAAAAGACTCTTTCATTTGGTCCTAGTTATTTATAACACCACCACCTAATCCCATAAATCATCTTAGAGCAGCCCCTTTTAATGTGGAGGGAAATAATTTCAGTTTCTGGGGGTCAGTGGTATAGTCATATCCTCTACACAACACATCAAATTCGAATAAAAATGCATCCGGATCTTCTGATGTAAGGCCATGGAATGTAGGGATATGCTGGAGAAGAATTGCTTTCATAGGTGCATTAGCTGTAGTATCCACAATGGGGTATTGCAGTGTAGAGGTTTGGGTGTTTGGCTGGTTCTGGGCCATTTGGTCAAATATATGCCAATAACCTTCTGGGATGTCTAGGAGGGTATTCCTAGGTTATTGAGGGGGAATGGCTCTAACATGAATGGCCTTAACAACACTTCCTTTTTCTGGGATGATGAGAGTGTCTAATGTATGGTAGGGTTCAGGTTCTTGAATTTCTTCAACTTCGCTATAAATGATTTTTGCAGCACTTCCCTTATCTGGGCTGCTTAATGGCTGTATTACCCCAAGAGGAGATTTTGGTTCTTCAATTTCTCCTGTTTCTCCTCTTCCTTCACAAATATTGCTAAGGTTCCCTTCTTGTAATGATTTTGGGCTAGAATTTTCAATTTCTTGAAAATCTTACTCTTCAGTTTGACTATGCACCTCAGCAAAGGCTACAAATGGTGATCCTGTGGCCTGAAGGGCACTAGTAGGCTATCTAGAAGCAACTTTTCCAGGTCCTACTGAAGGCTGAGATTCTGCTTTTTTAAGGATTTCATCTATAAAGGTCGATCGGCCAAGGGTCACCAGCCCCTTAACTTTATCGGGTTTGGGTAGAGGTTTGGGATTCTTTTCAGGCTTTTTCTGCTTAGTCATGCACTCAAATCAATTGCTAAGTTCTACCCAAAAAAAATAGCAACAAATATGCAGGAAAGCGAGCAAGGGAGTAGGGCTATTACATACTCCACACGCAGGTTCTTACCTTTCGTTTTTAAAACCCAGTTATTTCCTAACAGGTTTCTCACACTACTCTAGAAAAGAAACAAATGACTACACTCTTCCCCGGCAACATCGTCAAAATGTCGAACCGTAAAAAAGGTCTTTTTCACCTCTATTTAACTCACATTAACTTGTCAATTCAGGAACAATTTTTTATCTCAAAGAGTGTACTCAATTTGAGGCAGTCATTTGTCAGAGTAATGCTAGTAGTATAGTGCTCAAGAAAATACAAGAGTAAATGGATGCTTAAAATAAGATCTACTTACAACAAAGCACTTTAAGACTTAAATCATGCATTTAGAAGACTAAGTAAAATATCAGTCAAGGGTATAGTAACAATAACTCATCCCTCTGTAAACTGATGTGACTAAAGACAATCAAGGAACAGATCATCAACCTGGGAACTAGACAACGACTGTTAATGCTCGCTACAGTTTCAGATCGTTCAACGCAATGGCAATGCAAATAACAGGAAATGGAACAACAACTATAATTGAAACAACAACTAGGAAATGGAACAACAACTAGTCTTGATAAACAGCGAAACCTTACTCTAAGGAAATAAAGGCAGCAATCGTATCCTACAGAAATCAGAGAGCAATCCTTACTCTAAGAATAAATCGGACAGCAAATAGAAATAGAATGGAAACCAATTAGCAATGAAATATAGAACAGCGCTTAGAGCCAATTGTGAATGTACAGTAAACCGAAATAAATAACACACACAACACACATTGATATTGAGAGAAACAGTAATCTGACTCTGATACCACAAATATTAATCTCAGTTATAAAGGATAATGATCGCGATTCGTAATGGAACAACAATGTCAATTGAACAATAATTGTAATTAAGTATAAACCATAGATGAATACAGTAATACCAACTTAAGAATATTACAGCCTGGTTACTCTGTAATTGAACAACAATAGCATTCTGTAAAGAACAGTAATGTTACATCAATGACTTAAAGGAACAAAAATACATTATAAAGTCAAAATGAACGATACGACATTCCTATTACAGAGAACGAGATTGTAAATATAACAGAGTTGTGATATAAAATAAAAAAACACACCAGATTACCGATCAAAGCTGATAATGAAAACCACGCACGAATTAAAGATAATGGTACAAGAGCAAGTGTTCCACCAGGGCCGGGCCCTTAGCCTCCAGGGATACACTGCTTGAGATTATTCCAGGATCAAAGATGGAACAACAACCAAATTTATATTAAAGCATCCAAACAAAGTTACAGTGGATCACTTCTCAACGAGAGTCGATGATCAAAGTTTTAAATACAACAAGAAATTACATAAGAGTAACAACAACTCGTCCCCTAGGCTAGCAGTGCTGCCCCTTTTTATAACAGTCGAGCGGAGATATCAATGATGCAAAAATAGTTAATATTGCGATCCCTCAGGATCAGAGGATCCTGAGGGATTCGCCAAACTGTTAATTCCAATTATCCCCTTGTTCTCTTGCACCGATTTGATATCTCCTTTTCCTTTCCTTGGCTGATATGCTTCAGTTTGGATCGCCTTGTCTGCATATGGTTTCCTGCCATAGGGACAACAATTAACTCTGCTCTGTCTTTTTCCTTGGGATGACAATATTTCGTTTTTTCCTTTTTTTGCATAATAAAATGGCGATTATTAGTTATTCTGCGTTACATACAAATCTCATAGATTATGAAATAATTTCTTCTTATTTGCCTAGTTCATGATGCAAAGGGATTATGAGTTTTTAAAGAAAAGATGACAAAATAATCAATAAAGCATACCTTCTTCAGTACTCCACAGATGTCATTTTGAATTGGCCAAGGCCCAAGATAGTTACGGAGGTAAGAAGTTTTTCGGGAGCAACCCCATATTGGAGGAAATTCATTGCTAATTTTTCTCTTATAGCGACTCCTTTGTATGCGTTGACAAGTGTGAAAAAGGTTTTTCAGTGGGGAGGAAAACAACAAAAGTCTTTAGATGCATTGAAGGAAAAGATTAGTACAACTCCAGTACTTGCACTTGCATACTTGAGACAGTCATTTTAGATTCAGACTGATGCTAGTGACTACTCTATGGGTGTAGTCCTCATGCAACATGGTAAGCCTATTTGTTTTCATTCAAAAACTTTTAATGGTGCAATGATTAACTATCCTACATATGAAAAGGAGTTGTATATTGGTACAAAGTGTGAAAAAATGAAAACACTAGTTGATGGGTAAGGAAACAATCATTCACACTGATCATCAACCATTGCAATACTTGCAATCTCAATCAAAGTTGCAGCAATCAAGGCACTTCCAATGGATGGGTTTTCTTGAATCAACAATTCCACTTGGTAATCAGGTATAAGAAAGGTATCTATAATAAAGTTACTGATATGCTTTCTAGGCCTGTTTTTAATGCAACAACTTTACTCAAGCATAATTATGTTTTACATGAAATTTATATTGAGCAATATGCATTAGATAATGAATTTCAAGATGTTTATGAAAGCTTGAATCAAGGTAACAAAGTAGAGGAATTGGATCATCATTTGCATGAAAACCTGTTATACCATCTTGGAAATATTTGTATTCCACAGGGAGAAAGAGTTAACATCATAAGAGAGGCACATACTTCTCTTATTTCTAGTCATTTCGGTGTAAGTAAGATGGTGTCACATCTACAGAGGTATTGTTATTGGCCTCGTATGATTGAAAGTGTGTCTTGTTTTATTAAAGAATGTTCATTATGTTCAATCAGTAGGCCTAACAATAGGAAGTTAGGATTGTACACACCACTTTCTGTTCCTTCACGAATGTGGGAGAGTGTTTCTATGGATTTTGTAGGAGGTCTTCCATTGTCAAAAAGAGGTCATGATTATTTATATGTAGTTGTGGATAGGTTCAAAAAAATGTGTATTTTTATGCCATGTAAAAAGAAAGTTACAACTAAACAAACTTCTCAATTATTCTTTTATAGTGTTTGGGTGCATTTTGGATTTCCGACATCGATTGTTAGTAATCGAGATTCTCACTTTGTTGGGAATTTTTGGTCAAACTTGTGGGGATTCATGGACACCAAATTGAAAAAGAGTACAACCTTTCATCCACAAATAGATGGTCAAACATAAGTGGTGAACAAAAAAATAATACATCTTCTTCATGGGTATTGCAGCAAGCATCCTAAGTTGTGGTATGAACATTTGCACTATATTTAGCATGCTTACAACCGAGCCAAGAACTCTTCAACTCAAACTTCACCATTTGAGGCATGCTTGAGATACTTGTTTAAATCTCCTTTGGATTTTACTTTTAGAAAATATGTTGCTATTGAAGGTCATAGTGACATAGACAAAGCAAGGAAGTTCATTGAACAAATCCAATTAGTACACCAAAAGGTTCAAGAACAACTTGAGAAAAGCCAAGGCAAATACAAAGTAAGGCATGATAAGCATTGTCAAGATCACAAGTTCCAAGTTGGTGATGAAGTTTGGCTTCACATTAATAAAGAGAGGCTCCAAGCAGAAGGTAAAACGCTAAAACCAATTAGAGATGGTCCATTCAAAATTTTGGAAAAGATTGGTAACAATGCCTTCAGGTTGGATTTGCCTTCATATATGCAAATTTATGTTGTTGTTAATGTTGAGAATTTAAGGTTGTATGAGCCTCCTTTGATTGAAGATCAAGGAGAGAATATTCAAATTCCATCTATTGAAGACTTTTCTCCAGAATTCCTTGATTAGATTCAGCAAGACACTATACTTGACAGAAGAAAAAGGACATCAAAAAGGGGAAGTATCGATTATCTTCGAGTGGGGATCAAGGGTAAAAATCCTTTAAAAGTCAAATGGATAGAGGTTGGAAAGGTGAGGGAATTGTACCCTCACTTGCTAGAAAATTGGAAGTGATCCTTTCGGGATCCAAAAGGCTTCCAGTTGGGAGGAGTGATTAGGTACTCAAAATTAGGCTCAAAACTCAAAGTGTCAGAATCTCTATAAACATAGCTTTAGATCGAAGAGTTCATCATATTGATTCTAAAGGTGTGAACGACACTCGAATTTGATCTCGTATGAAGAAATTAGAGCAAGTCAAAGTTCAGGTTTGATTTGGACAAATGGTAGGAAAAGATGATGTGGCAGGGCTCTTCAGCGAATGGGGAAGTACCAAATGGCAGGCCGCCATTGGCCCCCACATTTCGCAAATTGCATGTCGCAAGTGGGTCGTCATTAAAAATTAGCCCCAAAATAATCCAAGGTGCGATGCGATAATCATAATTGCACATCGCAACAGGGCAGGCGGAAAGGCATTAAAGAATTGGCCCCCGAGCATGGAAGGGTTGTGATGTGATAATCACAATCACAGAATGCAATCGCACACCATAGAAAACAAAGTCTCTCATATATAAGACCATCAGTACTCCATCGATTGCGAATTTTGAAAGGACCCCGAATGCGATAAGTTTATGAGTTCTGGTTAATAGTTATGTTGGTTCCACCATATCGCAATTGCACATCGCCCCGTCGTGTTCACAAACCATAAGCTCACTGGCTCCCGCTGATTGCAATTTATGATGGGACAACTAGTGCCAATAGATTATGGACCACTGTGCAGTGAAATTTTTACTCAGTTGGAATTATTTGGAGCTAATTTGTAGGATCATGCCGAATTTGGAGCAATTTGTGGAGTGAATAGTGGGAAAACTAGGAGAGGTCATAAATTCTTTCGTTTTCCACCAAATTGGATGCAAAAAGAGGCTATATAGCCATTTTTGGACATTCTGGACTCATTGGAGCAGGTTTCAAAAGCATTTGAGCATTGTAAACACATATTTTTACACTTTTGAGCATAATAGAGAGGCCCAAGCTATTGGAAACTGGACCAAGGAGACGTAACCCAAGAGGGGTGAACTCCTTTATCATGTTCCTATTGTAATGTGTTTTTGATGATGTTATGTACATGTTAATGTTGTTGTTAAGTCTCTTATTTATGTTTAATTTCTCATAAAATTAACATAAAAAAACTCATCATTTCACTTGCAAAAAAAAATTCATGAATCCTTACGCACAATGAAAGCATTTTGCTTCTAATCTAAGGAGGATCTTAGCACAACAATCTAATATTGTAAATCAGATCACTACCCAAGTTGTCTAGGGCTCTAGAGAGTTGGTTCCAACCAAGGTTCTAGGATTAGTAACTCAACCCACAACTGTTGTTGGGCTCCAGAGCATTTGTCCAACCAAGGCTCCAGGACTAGTAACTCGACCCATAAAGGGCTCCATAGCGTTTTTTGAACCAAGGCTCTAGGACTAGTAACTCAATGCAAGTTGTTATAGGGATCCTGAGCATTTTTCCAACCAAGGCTCCAGGAATTAGATACTCAACCCACAGCTAAAGGAACATGAGAACTAACCAAAAAAAAAAAGGAAATGAACCAAAAACAACATGTCTATATAGGAAATGGAAAGGCTGTGAAAATCCACTGTCAATCCAGGAAATCGTCCATGCCAATGACAGATCATAACCAAGAAACCACATGCATATTCCATGCATGCCAAAACTAGTGAGGAAAACATATATGCAACTCGGTACGTGCAAGAAATTTTTTTTGTAGCTAATGATCATGATGTCCTCTTTCACTTTCCTACTCTTCTTTTGCCTTCTTGCTCCAAAACTTCAAGTATGTCACACTCCTCTAAGAGTGCTCCAAGAAAAATCTAAGTGTCCAAGAGTATGAGAGAGAGAAAATAGTGAGAGATCTCCAAAACATAACTAACAAAAGGTTACAAACTCATCCTCATAAGCCTTTTTATTATTGAGGCCTCTATTTTCTTCATTTTCCATTATTTTCCTTCAATTTCCTCCTCACATGAAACCTGTGACCTTTCACCTTCCTTTTCTCCTAGTTTCCATTATTTCCATAAATAAAATTCCAATAAATGCCTCATGTATTTCTAAAGCCTTAGCCATTTCCTTTGCCAATTTCCTTAGCCATTAATTAACCACAATTGATCCTCATCACTATGTTTTTGCCCAACATTCAGCTTGGAATATGTGTTGGCATTATGAGATAAGTGTTGTCCTTGATGGCAAACCACACTGATGACAAATCATAGTGCAGAAGGTCAGCAGCAAGGAATTGATGATCAGACTATAAGAAGAAGAGAAAATTCATATACGCAGGTTCATCAAGCCCAAGTCGCGTGTACACGCTGGTTGGCTTCAGTAAAAGCGCGTGTATGTGGAAAACTTATTTTTGGTCCGTGGCGGTTATTCCTTGGAAGTTGTGCCTATGGTTTCGGACCATGGTGTCTCGACGGACGTGTCGATCCCTAGTTTTGAGGATGATGGTATTGGATTTCTATGGTTTTGGCTCTTGGTATTGAACAAGGCCTAATGCTATATAAGGAGAAGGAAATCATTAGGCAAGTGTATCTGAAATGTCTTGAATATCTGAAGAAGTATGAGATCCAGTATGCAGGTTATGGGTTGATGATGCATTGCTTGATTTGAGCTAAGGAGGGATCTCACCGGCTGATTGAGAACAAGATCTAAGGAGAGATCGGGATCAAATGGTTTGAAATGAACTATCTTTATGATGCTTATTCTAGATCTACATACTGAAGCATGTATTGTTCTATCAGTGTTATGAGTATGATTGATGTCTGGTACAGCTGCAAGTTATGAGAAATTATTTTTAGATCTGTACGCGGGTTGTCTTTGGAAAAAGCGCGTATACACGTGGGTTTGATTCATAGAAGTAGCGTATACATTGTAAAGCATGATATTTGAAGTTGCAGATGGGTCTGATGGTTATTACAGAGTTCTGTGTCTGCTCTGTGTTCTGGTGACGGTGTTGTTAACGGGGTTTCAGTGATTCAGAGTTTGATGATTGTTTTGAGCTTCAATGATAGTTATGAGTCCAGTATGAAAATTGGATGAAAAGTGGCCTTTCAGATTATGTGTTGTGCTTCAGTGTATCCAGTCTGAAAATTGATGAAACGTGGTACCTGGAGGAGAGAAGATTGTAGGCAAGCACCTACGTACTAGTATCTAAGCTAGTACAAAAGCTAAGGGAGATCTTTGGAGCATTGTAGCAGGTAGCAGCCTGTGTACTAGTAAATGGATCGGCTAGTACAAGAGCAAAGGGGGTTGTAGCTCCCGTACTGGTATAAGACTGCACCAGTACAAATATTGTAAAAGGATTTTCTTATTAAGAAGAAGATTGAGATGACTTTCAGCAGGTGGTTTTCACCCACATTGGGTTTCCACCTTATATCTTTGTGCTCATGTGTGTGGCTTTTGTGTGATGATCTGTTCTGTTATACTGCACCTGTTTACTGTTAATATGGTTAATAATGTTCTGATGCATTTACTGAAGATAAGCTAATTGAATCATAAGATTTCTGGATATACGCTAGTTGCTTTAGACACAGAAGCGTGTACACGCGGGTTCACTTAACTGAAGTAGCGTATATGTTTTTGAGCATTGAAAAAGTTTTAATGATCTGATAATACTGATTCACCCCCCCCCCCCCTCTCAGTATTATTTCCAACAATTGGTATCAGAGCAGGTCCTTCAGAGAAGCTTGATCGCTTGAAGGAGATCCGTGGAACAATGGGAAAGAAGCTTAAGAAGAAAGCTCATAAGAAGAAGAAGACATCTCAGAAGATCTATGACAGTGGGAGAGTCGATTGGGGATTAGGTATAAGAAGTTCTTCAGATTCAGAATCAGATTCAGAATCATTATCAGGTATGAATGTGTTATCCTCTGATGTTCCAGCTATATTTCCTTGTGAAAGAGATGAAAGTGATAGTGAGACTACTGAACTTGCTCTTATGGGTGAGCAAGAAAGATGTCAAATAGAGGTAGAACTTAACAGGCTGACAAACAAAATTATTGAACAAGAAAAACGTTTTGACGTAAAGAGTGGTGCTCTCAAGTTATGCAAGGAAAGGTATCAAAAGTTGCAGGAGGAAGCAACATCTCTAAGAAATGAAGTCATTGAAAAGAACACAACAATCAAGGAGCTCAAAGATAGATCCAACTACTATGAAAATCTTGAAGCTACAATCCTCTCACTAAAAGGAGATCTTGAAGAATCAAAGAAGCAGAATACAGATCTACTCCAAGCTATTGCAAAACAAGAAAACGAAGTCACCAGCTTAAAATCTCAACTAGAATGTGCCTTCCGAGTTCGTCAAATGCAGCAGGATCTGAATGAAGAACAAGAAAAGGAGATTCTCAAACTAAGGCATCAGTTGGAAGAAGGAAGGAAAGATGGAGAAGACATGAAGAAGCAATGTATAGAAAAGGAGGAACAACTTCAAGTTGAGGTAAATATCTTGAAAAGTAAATTAGAAGAAAAGGATAAACTTTTGAGATTTCAAGATAGTACTAAAGCCTTGGATGATATTCTTAGTAGTCAAAGGTCTCCTGCTATCAAGACTGGTCTTGGTTTTCATGAATTTGTTGAAGGTGAATCTAGTTCACAAGGTGAGGCAAGGAACTCTAAAGAGAAATCTAAAATGATCAACAAGGAGATGAAAGGTCAACCCCATCAACAATCAAGGAAAGAGGCTACTCAAAGAAAATCTTTTACTCCTCCTATGAATAATGTTGAATGTTATGTATGTCATAATCTTGGACATGTTGCAGCTAGATGTAGAAGAAGAAGGGTTCAAGACCATCATGCAGAAAGATCATCACACTCAAGGTACTTTAATGGATATTGCTTTGCTTGCAATATGTTTGGTCACAAAGCTGCTGATTGCTACAGGAGGAATATGAAACATGTAAGATGTTATGCATGTAACAAGCTTGGACATATAGCAAAGGAATGCAGGAACAAAGGATGGACATCACACCAAAAGGAGAAAACCTCATCGCACTTGAAGATATGGAGGAAGAAGGAAGTACAGTCAGCACAATGTACTGAGACACAGCACAGCACAGACATATCAGACTCAGGGGGAGCTGAAAGTGTAAAACTTCAGCGTTCTGAATCTCATACGCAATATCCTTAAAGGGAAGTCGCGTACATACGCGAGTTAGACACTGCAAAGTCGTGTATATGTCAGTCTGAGGAAAAGCAGTGGGGACAGGATCAGAAAAAGGATCTGATATGATTCAGTCTATTATTTGCTCTATTGGTTATAGTCTGCTGAGGATGTGTGGAAACGTTTTGTTACTTGTATGATGTCTAGAAGTGTTTTGATCCTAACTTGAGGATGATGATGTTTTGATGCTTATTGCTGATATATGCATGATCAGATCTAACAGATGGCACTGGTTGAGGGGGAGCATATGCCTTTAGAAATTCATTGTTTGCATTATGGTTAATAATCCTT
Source organism: Pinus tabuliformis (assembly GCA_031772625.1). Taxonomy (NCBI): domain Eukaryota; kingdom Viridiplantae; phylum Streptophyta; class Pinopsida; order Pinales; family Pinaceae; genus Pinus; species Pinus tabuliformis. The sequence goes on from CM062811.1 coordinate 20,655,570, forward strand.
GATGATGATTCTTATATGGCTAAATGATATATCTTGCTATGATATGATGTTGTGAGTTGTCTATGATAAACTCTCATATGATTCTTGAAGCTACATCGTAGATGTTCAGATCAGATTTATGATTGATCCTTTGATGATGCTTACATGGTGATCTTCATAAGGACAAGGAGAAGTACAAAGCTTGAATACACATCTTCCTCACTTGATGATGAGTCACTTATATACTGCTGTTGTCATATGCATAAAGATCATACAGTTATGATGCAGGCACTCATGTGGATAAGGATTGTTGCTGAAGCTTTGTCAAAAGAGTTTGAGCTCAAGATACATAGTGCTGATACATGGATGACTCCTCAAAGTCACTTTGTTGGAGACATGATGATGAATTCGTGTCTATATGATGATAGGTTTATACTTACATATGTTGGTTGATGTAGATGTTCCCAAGTAATGATACTTGAATCATGTAGATCTTGACGTTGATGAAATGGCTATGGTGGTTTCACATGTAATGTGAATGATTTCATGATGATGTTTAAAAGGAGGAGTTGACATCTATGTTCAGACATACCTTGCTGCAGGACATTTACAGGTTGCTGATATGAAAATAGTTGTGCGCGAGTTTCATAAGGCCTATCCGCGTATATACGCTTGTTTATGTGGATGCAGACGTGTATATGGAGTTTTGAAGGAAATCAGCAGGGACAGATGTTGGTTGCAGAAAGTCTGATATGGGTCTGACAGAGATCATCTGGCACAGGTTCAGGGGGAGCAGATAATCTTCCAATGATGCATTGTTGGCATTATCTTAAATCTTTTGGTTCTGGTTCACATTTGTGGTTAGTTACAGGTGGAACAAAGGCGAAAGGAGAACAGAAGGATCTCTTGGTTGCTGATCTGAATGGTGATTATCAGATGCTGCTGGTGACTTTCATAAGTCTTGGTCTAGTTCCTTCGTCTCTATGTCATATATCTCTTTTGTGGTATCTCTTTCATGGTGTCAAGGTCATGTAACGGCCTATTTTGGTTTCCCCACTATGCCTGGGATGATTGATGCAATATGATTGGTTGTCATATGTAAACTTTTGATGTATCCCCACTTGGTTGGGTGGATGAGTCAATTTTTGTATATCCTCACTTAGTTGAGAGATGGATGTATGTATGAGTCTTTGGTGATAGGAAGGTCTTTTATGATGTATTGAGTCATGTTCTTCTTGAAGAACATCTTTTGCAGATCTTGCCTACAGTCAGGAAGAGCATGAATAGCACACTTCAGCAGTACAGAGACTTGGCATGTACTCAGGGGGAGCATTGACAGATTGGTACACTTTGGCATATACAAAGGGGGAGATCATTCAGAGATTTTAACAGATACTCAGGGGGAGTATGGACAGCGAAATGTTCAGCAAAAGAAGAGAACATCTTGGTCCACCCTTTGCCCTTGATGTCAAAGGGGGAGAGTGATTTGGTGTTGTTGCCATCAAGTCCAAAGGGGGAGATTGTTGGCATTATGATGCATGTGTTGTACTTGATGGCAACCCTCTCATAGAAGAATATTTCACTTATGTATAACTGGATGAATCTTCAGAAGAGATATCAGATGTGACTGATGGAGGACAGCTCAAAGGAATCAGATGATAGTTCTATGTGTGACAAGTTAGCTTTGCCATCAAGTCCAAAGGGGGAGATTGTTGGCATTATGAGATAAGTGTTGTCCTTGATGGCAAACCACACTGATGACAAATCATAGTGCAGAAGGTCAGCAGCAAGGAATTGATGATCAGACTATAAGAATAAGAGAAAATTCATATACGCAGGTTCATCAAACCCAAGTCGCGTGTACACGCTGGTTGGCTTCAGTAAAAGCGCGTGTATGTCGAAAACTTATTTTTGGTCCGTGGCGGTTATTCCTTGGAAGTTGTGCCTATGGTTTCGGACCATGGTGTCTCGACGGACGTGTCGATCCCTAGTTTTGAGGATGATGGTATTGGATTTCTATGGTTTTGGCTCTTGGTATTGAACAAGGCCTAAGGCTATATAAGGAGAAGGAAATCATTAGGCAAGTGTATCTGAAATGTCTTGAATATCTGAAGAAGTATGAGATCCAGTATGCAGGTTATGGGTTGATGATGCATTGCTTGATTTGAGCTAAGGAGGGATCTCACCGGCTGATTGAGAACAAGATCTAAGGAGAGATCGGGATCAAATGGTTTGAAATGAACTATCTTTATGATGCTTATTCTAGATCTACATACTGACGCATGTATTGTTCTATCAGTGTTATGAGTATGATTGATGTCTGGTACAGCTGCAAGTTATGAGAAATTATTTTTAGATCTGTACGCGGGTTGTCTTTGGCAAAAGCGCGTATACACGCGGGTTTGATTCATAGAAGTAGCGTATACATTGTAAAGCTTGATATTTGAAGTTGCAGATGGGTCTGATGGTTATTATAGAGTTCTGTGTCTGCTCTGTGTTCTGGTGACGGTGTTGTTAACGGGGTTTCAGTGATTCAGAGTTTGATGATTGTTTTGAGCTTCAATGATAGTTATGAGTCCAGTATGAAAATTGGATGAAAAGTGGCCTTTCAGATTATGTGTTGTGCTTCAGTGTATCCAGTCTGAAAATTGATGAAACGTGGTACCTGGAGGAGAGAAGATTGTAGGCAAGCACCTACGTACTAGTATCTAAGCTAGTACAAAAGCTAAGGGAGATCTTTGGAGCATTGTAGCAGGTAGCAGCCTGTGTACTAGTAAATGGATCGGCTAGTACAAGAGCAAAGGGGGTTGTAGCTCCCGTACTGGTATAAGACTGCACCAGTACAAATATTGTAAAAGGATTTTCTTATTAAGAAGAAGATTGAGATGACTTTCAGCAGGTGGTTTTCACCCACATTGGGTTTCCACCTTATATCTTTGTGTTCATGTGTGTGGCTTTTGTGTGATGATCTGTTCTGTTATACTGCACCTGTTTACTGTTAATATGGTTAATAATGTTATGATGCATTTACTGAAGATAAGCTAATTGAATCATAAGATTTCTGGATATACGCTAGTTGCTTTAGACACAGAAGCGTGTACACGTGGGTTCACTTAACTGAAGTAGCGTATATGTTTTTGAGCATTGAAAAAGTTTTAATGATCTGATAATACTGATTCACCCCCCCCCTCTCAGTATTATTTCCAACAATATGTGTCCCATGATCCTAGTTAATGTTTTTCCTTTATTAACTTTTTACATGTATTTTTGACCATGACTGTTATAGAACCTTCCCCCTTGGGAGAATACTGTCCACAATGTTCAACGACACCTACAACCAATAGGACTACTGTAAGAAAAACATATTGCCCATGGAGATTTATAACTTATCTCTATGCAATATTTACATTGACCAACCTGCTAAGAAGAAAACCAACATGGAAACATGACAAATATAACATCATAATGACATGACACCCGTAGCTCTTATTGGAGCTTTTTAACATAGCTCATGGCAGTATTTACATCCATATACATATGTACATATACCAAAACGTCACCAAAGCATGTACCAAAAACATATACCAAAGACATATACTAAAAATTTGCTCAACTAGCGAATAGAGAAGGATACATAGCCCACATCTGATCCACCATGTCCCATGTATCTTCATCGGGTCCAAAGTGCTTCCACTATACTTTAACCTGCTCGATTGCTCAGTTTTGGAGCATGAGCGTCTTTCTCTAGAAAAGGTACTGAGGTTCTAGATGGAATTCTCCTTCTGGCTCCACTTGCAATACAAACCAGTCAATCACATTATCAACATATTTAACATATTTTTTAAGCAATGACACATGGAAAACATCATGGACTTTCACTGTCGGGGGTAGTGCAAGTCGATAGGCTACTAGTTTATTCCTTTCAAGAACCTTGAAAGGTTCACAAAAATGAGGTGCCAACTTGGCACATGATCCAATCCACAAGGAGCTCTTCTTTAGCTTGATGTGCAAGTACACTTGCTTTGCAACCTGAAACTCCTTAAACAACATGTTCTGATCTACATAGATCTTATGCCTATCCCATGTTGCTTTCATATTCTTCTTGATTACCTACATTTCATGTTCCATTTCGACCAAAATGTCCGGTCCAATCAACACCCTGTTAACTGGATCACTCCAACTGATGTGAGTATTGCACCTCCACCCATACAATGCCTCAAATGGACTCATCCTCAAAGATTCTTGATACCCATTACTATAAGCAAAGTCTACCGGTGGAAGATACTCTTCCCACTTCTATTGTTGATGCATGACATACATCATTAACATGTACTCTAATATCCTGTTGACCTTCTTTGTTTGTCCATCTATCTGCAAATGATAAGTTGTATTGAAGGCCAACTCTATGCCCAAACCTATAAAAAACTCCTTCCAAAACTTGGAATTAAACTTCGCATCCTTGTCTGACACAATATTTTTTGGAACACCATGCAATCTGACCACATCCTTGATGAATACCTGTGCTACATCATTCACTGAGTATGTAGACTTCACTAGAATGAAGTACGTAACCTTTTTCAACTTGTCTACCACGACCATGATAGAATCATGATACCTAGATGTCCTCGACAATCCTGAGATAAATTTCATGGAAATGACCACCCATTTCCACTCTGGAATCAGAATTGGCTGTAGTAGTCCACCTCGATGCTTACACTCTACCTCCAACTATTGAAAATCTAAGCACCTAGCCACGAACTCTGCCACGTCTCTCTTCAAATTTGGTGAATAGTAAAATTTCTTCACTGTTGTCAGTATTTTCTAATAGTCTTGGTGACCTGAATATGGTTTCACATGAAAATCCTTCAAGATCAAATTCTTGAGCTCATTATTGTCTGGTAGATATATCCTATCTCTAAATCTGACCAATCCATTTTCCATGAGACAATATTCCACATCATGTGAACCTGTACTTGCACCTGTACCTTGATGAGCCTCGGTATTGCAACAAGAATGTTGTAACTCCCAAGGCTATCGATTTTAATTATCAACCTAAGGTTCGTACAAACTTAAGAGGTATCGACACTATATGTGCAGCATACAATGTGTCCTTCCTTTACTGTCATGATGTAATGGAGTGCATGTACTGAAGTCAAATCCTAAACTAATTGCAAAAAATGAAATGTTCGAAATGGAACCTTAACCTATTGCAAGAAAGAAAGTACAAGGAAAGAAACATATTCTAATTGCATAAAGATCACGAACTAAATGTAAAAGAAACCTAGCTTAACCCTATTTATCACGTGTGATGATTTAAACTAATTGAGCATGAAATCCGATATAGAGAGTACTAACTGTTGTGTGCATGTGTAAATATCAAAGAACTCATTTTTTAAAATATTTTTGCTTTATAAATGAAAATGCTAATCTTTCCTTGATCTTTGGCAGGGGAGACAAGTGTGGAGCAAGAGGGTTAAAATGGTCTTGATGGCATGGAGGTCAAGTAGAGGCCTAATCCTAGCTTCAATGATGATTTTTCTCAATTCGGGCTCAAAACAGGCTTTCCTACAGGATGCAGATTTCCTACAAGATGCTACAGTGATTTCCTACAGGATCCCCTGATTTACTACAGGATGTTATAGATTTACTGTATGAAATTATAATTCATCGAATGACCAAGCAAATCAAATCTAAATTGGATGGGACAAATTTTTTTATTAACTAGGATGTCTTAGGTTCCCATTCCAAGTGGAATCACTCAAAAATACCTTTGTTAATCCATGCTAAAAAATAGAAAAACATTACTAGTCAAAAATCTAGAAATTCGAGAACTAGTGAGCTAGTAAATATAAAAAATGCCTAACCTAATCAAGTGAAAATGTAGCGGGGTAAATTTTTTTTATGAATTATAATGTTTTTGTGATCTAATTCAAGTGGAACCAACTCAATTGAATCTCGTTAAAATTCTCTAAAAAATAGCAGAAATTTACTATTATTTGCCACAAAGGAGTTCCAAAACTCTAGATTTGGGAATAAGACTAATCCAAGCAGTTCAATGATTACTATGAACTTCCAAATATTTTCCAAGGATTAAATAATGCTTGTGATCTTGAAAATGAACTTGCATCAACCATTTAACTCAATCCTATAACAAAAAAACATTAATACTAAATGTAGAAGTAGAAAGAAATAAAAACAAGAGATACATGTGAATAAAAAGTCAAAAGAAGGAAATAAAGTGATACAAAACGGCTCTGAGGTTTCTGGGATGGCAAAGCCCAAGGCAACTCAAAGACCTATGGAGGAGAACAATATTTAGAAGCTGAACATGACACCAATATTCATTATTTTCATCAATACAATTACATCCCTGCAAGAAAATACAATGGAGCTGCAGAAATACGAGTTCTCTCCACAAGAACACTAACGAAAATCTATCCCTAGAGGCAAATTCGACTTGGTATTTATACAAAATAATTAGTAATCATTCACCATGAATTGATAAATCTTTCCCCACCAAAATCCCTTGATTAGTGGACCTGGTCCCCAATACTAGGAATCTGCATTAAATGGTAGGGAATACATTCCTAGATTTTCTCAATCATTGGAGTTCCACAATTTGTGCCATAATTCCATAATATCCTGTTGATTTATTATTTATTATTGATCCTCCTATAGTAGAGAGCAAGTCCCTAAATTATCTCCTCCAAATCTTCATAATTTGTCCAATATTCTCATAATATTCCACAAAAATAAATAATATTAGGCACAAATATGTAATTATTCATAAACCTTCCTAATGAATATATTAAAGTTAAAAATACATTATCTAATGCAAAGGGAGAGGTTTAATGTGCTGAAGGATGGTCATAGGCCTTAATTTATGTTTAATTTAGAGGCATGGGCCTTAATTTATGTCTAATTTAGAGGCCCATCATACCCCCTGCTGAAAGTTTTGCTCATCCTCTGTGCAAATCAATGACCTCATTGTGCCTCATCCATGGCCCTAGTGGCCTCTCTCTTGTGCATTAAGAATCTTAGTTGTAAGTTTTGCAAGGATAAGCCCAAAAACATATTTGTGCAAAGAAAAATCATTGTTTCTTGAGACCATTAGCTTTCCTTCTTCCACTCATTCAAGATGGGTTCTTGAATATTTTTCAGTTTAGCAAGGTCTTCCACATCCTTATCAACCTTCTGCTACCTTGTTCCACCATTTGGACACCTCTAAAACCTTCAAACTGGCTTTAGATGAAAACTAGGAAATCTTGTAGTAATTCCTGTCAAAACTACAAGAAACCTACATGAAACCCTGTTAAAACTACAAGAAACCCTTTTTGAGCATAAATGATATTCTGAGCCTAGGACAGGCCCTCAACTTGACTCCCATGCCTTTTTCCCATTTTTAGGCCTTGGAAAAAAGCCAGAAAGAGATTAGAGACCTCTTGGAAAACATGTTTTTATCACTGCAGTTTGAGTTTTGTTTTGATGGTGAATGCCTCATTTCCTTATGTCGCCTTCTTCTTCTTTTTTCTTGTGGCCCAGATGACTACCTAATGGCCTTGGAGTTCTTTGTTTTGATTAGGTCTCTCTTAAGCTCTTCCATCTTGGGGTTTAGCATAATTTATTCATTTCTTCCTTCTTGTAGCAACATTCTACCTTCCTATAGTAGTCATTCCTCCTCTTTCAAGGTCTTCTAACTGTATGGGAGTGATGTGAAATGATGAAGAGGGATTGGATGATGATGCTAGGGCTCAAAAGGAGTAGTGTAAGTTTTTGAAAATGGAGAGGATGCTCTATTTGTTTTTTTTTTCAAGAATGAAATGGGATGGATGAATGATGAATAGATAGTGAATATGAAGTGGATGGAGGGCTTGGAGTGTTGTGGTGACTTGGCCTTTGCAAAAATTTCTTCTTTTAACTGTTGTTCTCATTCCTTGAAATCATCACCCTTCATAACTTGAATTTTGAACATTGCATGAGTGAAGGAGTGAGTTGCAATTAACTTGTTGAAGGCGGTTAAGACTGCTGACCCATCCTTAGCTTATAAAACCTCATCTCTCATGCATTGACAACAAATTCCTAACTATAATGTGCTCAAGAGAAGAGGTAAAGAATATTTCATACCTGTACCTACTTGATGGCCTTCTTGTAGATGTTATTTGTTGGAGAGTAAAATCCTTGCTTGTATTTTCTGCATGTTTTTTTCTCTTTTTTTCTCTGATGTTATTCCTTGATGTGTAGGTACTAGATGGTGATGCTGATGAATCCTCACTATGGCGGGTTCCCTCTTATTAAATCCCCTTATTATGTTTCTCTAATGGATGTGGAGGGTTGTAGATGTCTCCTTATCACTGTCTGATGAAGCCAACCTCTAATTTTTCCCTTTAAAACTGCTCACTTCCAATCCTATAGGTGTTGTTCTGTATCCTGTAGGATCTCCCGTAGGTTTTCAGAACAGCCTTTTTTAGCCGACTTGTTTTGTCCATATCTCCCAAACGGTAGAATGGATTGACCGAAAACTTTCTGATCATGTTGCCATCATCATTATGCACATCCCCATAAAAATAAATTAGTCAATGGATGCACAGATCTCAAGAAAAACTAAAAATGGTTGAAGGTGATGGAGGTCGATTTCTTGGAAACCATGCACTGAAATTTTCTGAAATTGCTTGGGAATGTTACCATCATCCATATGCATCACCCCATGAAACTACTTTTTAAATGGATGCACGGATATCAAGAAAATGCAAAAATGGCTATAGGTGATGGAGGTTTATTTCTCGAAAAATGTGCACTAGAATTTGCTGAAATTGCATGAGCATGTTACCATCATCCATATTCATATCCCCCCTAAACAGATTGGAAAATGAATGCATGGTTTTCAAGTTATGGAAAAAACAAATTTCTCCTCTATGTATTTTTGTATCCTGTAGTAAAATAGAGCATCCTGTAGTTTTTTAGGAAAACAAGTAAACTGAATGGTAGAAGCTTGAGAATGATGGGTGGATGGTGAAAATAGATGAGGGTGATGGATTGGCGTGGTGTTGGCCTTATTGGAGCATTTGAGCAAAGGAGGAGAAAGTCAAAATTTGACTTCTTTTGACTAGACTTGACTAATTTTTCTTTTGGTATCAACTTGTTTTTGTTGCTTGCAAATGTTGGAGAGTACATGCATTCATCAGAGAGATACATGAATCAAAGATTTTTTTTATTTTTCGTTTTTTTTTTCTTCTTGGCCTACTAGCCACCTCAATGAGGTTTTCAACTAATAGGTTTGCATAGGCATCTCAAAGGAGGTTTTCACCTAAGATCTTTTCTTTTTTTCTTCTTTTCTTTTTTTCCAACCCATTGACTGCCTCGTGGAGGTTTTCAATCAATGAGCCAATTTGAGGCATCTCCAAGGAGGTTTTCACCTGAGTTTTTTACTTTTTTCTCTTATTTTCAATTTTTTTGTTTCTTACCCTACCCTACTTGAAAAACAAAATCACTTTCAAGTATAAGAATACTTCCAATGGAGCCATATGCACATCACGATGACAAAAGAACTGATGTATAGGCTTGAAATGTATGTTTTGACAGGTACCTGAATTTGAGTGATCAAATGCTTTGACTTTGATTAATACAAGCACAATTGAAGAAGGGAGTATTGTTGCAATTTAATGACTATATAGAACCATATTTCAATATAGTTGTGATGCCCCTGGTCCTTTTGCTAATCTGGATCATTCTTCATGTCTTCTTCTATCATGACCTTCAAATATTCCTCTTTTTGTTGATTTCTCTCTTGAATACATGGAGGATTTGATGGTAACCATGAGGGAGCTTTCTCAATCTCTAATTTTGATGTTTGTTCTTCATCAATTGCAGCCCATGGTTCTGTGGTCTTCTCATTTGAATCTTCTTCTTCTGGATGTGGTCCTTCAATGATATCAAGATAATCTCTTTTTTGCAATACTCTTCCTAAGCTATGGTGAATACCATTGATCTCAAGAGGAGATGTTTGGAAGTGTTGTACCTCAGCATTGTAAGTGGGCTGAGCTACTTCAATGTGTGGGTTTGGAAATGGTGGTACATGTAGTTGAGTGGGAGTGTATATTTGAGATGGATGTGGTTGGGGTTGGGGTTGTGGTGGAGGTGAATGGTAGGGATAACATGGAGTTGGGTATGGAGGATATTGAGGAAAATACTGAGGATATTGTGGATGGCTCCCATAAGTTCCTTGCCAACCTTGTTGCCAAGATTAGTTTTGCGGTTGATATGGCCAATGTTGCCAAGGAAAGGTTGTGTTCCAATTACTTTGAGGTGGATATGCATAACCTTGAAATTGTGAATTAGGCTCTTGCATCATACTAGGTTGACTAGGCTGCCATGGTCCTCTTGGAGCTACATAACATAGTTGCATTGGCAATTGACTTGCTCCATTGTCCTCTTGGTAAACTTCTTTCAACCTTGGTAATGATGGACAATGTTTAACATCATGCGATTCTGCAAACAAATATCAACATTTTCTTTTCCTTCATCTTGCATTCTTAACGTTTCTACTTGTTTTGTTAGATTGCTAAGAATTTTCATTTTAAAATCATCAAAAAAATTTCCAAGTTTAGCTTGACTTACCGATCTTGATGCCGATTTATCTACTCTTGCCCTTCCTCTTGATATGTGTTTGCATGTTTCACAAATTTCTTCAAATGATAATTGGTATGCATCACCTCTACTCATGAGATCAAGGAGATCAATCCACTCATCCCTAATTGTTCTAAGTAAGAGGGTTTTTAGTGTGTCATATCCTGAATGATATAATTTTCCCCTCTTAATATTGTACATGAACCTCTCTATTAGATCCTCTAGGCTCTCATCCTCCTTTTGATTCATTCTAAATATTTCTTCTTTAAGATCATGATCTTTATACTTTTCTAGAAATATCTTTTTTCATATCATTCCATGATCTTATTGAATTAGTCCCTAAACACATAAACCTTTTTAAGAGCTCTATCCTTCAATGTTGCCAGAAACAATCTCAATTTTTGAGTTTTTAATAAGTAACCATAAGATCTATAAACAATTTCAAATTCAAAGAGAAAGGTTTCCGCATCCTCTGACCTTAGACCATGAAATTTTGGAAGAAAAGATGGAGGGGTGTTCTTCATGTGCACACTATCATCAGTTTCTTGAATGGGAAATCCGGGAGGATCTTCCTCATTGTCATCATCTCCATCCATTTCTTCTACATTCTTTGCCATATTCTTCTACTATCTGCAAAAGTGAATGGTGATGTGGTTCTTACTGCACCACGTGATCAAATGGGGGAGTGGGTTGGTGTTGGAGAATTTTTTTCTAGATTTTATGATTGAATGAAAACTATAATGCAATGCATTTTTCTACTTTTGAAATTAAATATGCCTAATGCCATTTTTTTTTATTTTATTTTTTTGCACAAATTAAAAAGAAATGAATAAACTAGGGAAGAAAACAATGCATACCTTGACACCTCCTCGGCAATGGCGCCAAAAACTGATGAGCCTTGGTATTGCAACAAGAATGCTACAACTACCAAGGCTACCAACTTTAATTATCAACCAGAGGTTCGTACAAACTTAAGAGATATTAGCACTATATGTGTAGCATACAATGTGTCCTTCCTTTGTTGTCATGATGTAATGGAGTGCATGTACTGAAGTCAAATCCTAAACTAATTGTAGAAAATGAAATGTTCAAAATGGAACCTTAACCTATTGCAAGAAAGAAAGTACAAGGAAAGAAACCTATTCTAATTGCATAAAGATCATGAACTAAATGTAAAAGAAACCTAGCTTAACCCTATTTATCACATGTGATGATTTAAACTAACTGAGCATGAAATCTGATCTAGAGAGTACTAACTGTTGTGTGCATGTGTAAATATCAAAGAACTCATTTTTTAAAATCTTTTTTCTTTATAAATGCAAATGCTAATATTTCCTTGATATTTGGTAGGGGAGACAAGTGTGGAGCAAGAGGGTTAAAATGGTGTTTATGGAATGGAGGTCAAGTAGAGGCCTGATCCAGCTTCAATGATGATTTTTCTCAATTCGGGCTCAAAACAGACTTTCCTACAGGATGCAGGTTTCCTACAAGATGCTACAGTGATTTGCTACAGGATCCCTTGATTTACTACTGGATGTTACAGATTTACTATACAAAATTATAGTTCATCGAATGACCAAGCAAATCAAATCTAAATTGGATTGAACAATTTTTGTTATTAACTAGGATGTCTTAGGTCCCCATTCCAAGTGGAATCATTCAAAAATAACTCTGCTAACCCATGCTAAAAAATAAAAAAAACATTACTAGTAAAAAATCTAGAAATTCGAGAACTAGTGAGCTAGTAAATCTAAAAAATGCATAGCCTAATCAAGTGCAAATGAAGTGGGGTGATTTTTTTTTATGAACTAGAATGTTCTTTTTATCTAATTCAAGTAGAACCAACTTGATTGAATCTCATTAGCATGCTTTAGAACCAACTTGATTGAATCTCATTAGCATGCTTTAAAAAATAGCATAAATTTACTGTTCTTTGCCACAAAGGAGTTCCATAAATCTAGATTTGGGAATAATAAGACTAATCCAAGCAGCTCAATTATTACTATGAAATTCCAAAGATTTTACAAGGATTAAATAATGCTTATGATCCTGTAAAATAACTTACATCAACCATTTAACTCAATCCTACAACAAAAAATCATTAATACTAAATGCAGAAGTAGAAAGAAATAAAAACAAGAGATGCATGTGAATAAGAAGTGAAGAGAAGGAAAGAAGATGATACAAAATGGATTTGAGGTTCCTGGGATGGCCAAGACCAAGGAAACTTAGAGACCTATGGAGGAGAACAAGATTTAGAAGCTGAACATGACACCAATCTTCATTATTTTCATCAATACATTTACATCCCTACAAGAAAATACAATAGAGCTATAGAAATATGAGTTCTCTCCACAAGAACACTAATGAAAATATATCCCTAGAGGAAAATTCGACTTGACATTTATAAAAAATGAATAGGAATCATTCCCCATGAATGGAGGAATCTTTCCCCACCAAAATCCCTTGACTAGTGGATCTGGTCCCCAATACTAGGAATCTACATTAAATGGCAGGGAACACATTTCTAGATTTTCTCAATCATTGGAGTTCCACAATTTGTGCTATAATTCCATATTATCTTGTTGATTTATTATTTATTATTGATCCTCCTGTAGTAGGAAGTAAGTCCCTAAATTATCTCCTCCTCCAAATCTTCATAATCTGCCCAATATTCTCATAATATTCCACAAAAATAAATAATATTAGGCACAAATATGCAATTATTCATAAACCTTCCTAATGAATATATTAAAGTTAAAAATACATTATCTAATGCAAAAAGAGAGGTTTAGTGTGCTAAAGGATGGTCATAGGCCTTAATTTATGTTTAATTTAGAGGCATGGGCCTTAATTTATGTCTAATTTAGAGACCCATCATACTTGTACATGCACTCTATTGTAACTTGTGCCTAAGTTCCATATAAATGACATCCTACTTACCTACCTACAAGATCCTATCTTATAGATCTGTCCCATAAGAGCTCATAGCTGCTATATGATTCACGTGCATCCATCTGCTAAAAGCATTTGCAACCCTGTTCTCTTTACCTTTAATATACCTGATCTCAAAGCCAAACTCACTAATCGTGGCCAACCATCTAGCTTGCTTGACATTCTGATTCGACTGGTCAAATAGATACCACAATCCATTGTGATCACTCATCAATACAAATCATCTACCAAGAACATAGATCCTCCACATATTTAATGCATGAATGATCATTTCCAACTAAATATCATGTGCTAGATAGTTCTGCTTGTGCTCATTTAGTTTCTGACTCATAGCACACTACCTATCCTTCCTGCATAAGGACTCCACCAAACCCTTTCTTGTAAGCATTTGTGCATACCACAAACTATTTTTCTGGATCTGCGAGTTCTAACACTAGAGCATGTGTCAACAACTGCTTTAACTACTCAAAAATGGCTGCACATTCCTCTGTCCTTTCAAACCTCTTTCCCTTCCTTTGTAATGGTGTGATAGGATAAGAAATCTATGAGAAGTTCCTGATGAACCTCCTATAATCCCCTGCTAACCCCATGAAGGACCTTACCTCATCCACATTCTTAGGAGCTTCCTACTCCATGATAGCTCTTACCTTTTTTGGATCCATTGTTAGGCCTTCCTTGGAAATCACATGTCCCAAGTAATGTACCTGAGTCTAAAAGAAACTGCATTTGCTTAACTTAGCATACAACTGATGTTCTCTAAACAATCTCAATACTTCTGCTAAGTGCTCGACATGATCTTCTTCATTTTTAGAATATACCGATATATCATCAATGAACACAATAAAAAACTTGTCCAAATAAAGATGAAACACACTATTCATCAAGCACATAAATGTAGCTGGAGCATTAGTCAAACCAAATGGAACTACATCAAACTCATAATGTCTGTACCTTGTCCAAAAAGTTTTTTTGTGAATGTCATATTCTTTAATCCATACTTGATGATATCTAGATCTCATATCAATCTTCAAGAACGCTTCTGCTCCCTTCAACTGATCGAACAAATCATCAATCCTCGGCAATGGATACATGTTCCTGATGGTCACCTTATTCAACTTCTTAGAATCAATGCACAACCTAAGAGTACCATCCTTCTTCTTCACAAATATTACTAGTGTGCCCCATGGTGATACACTTGGCCCATTGTATCCCTTGCCCAACATTTCCTTCAACTGCAGCTTCAATTCTACCAACTATGGAGTGCTCATCTTGTAAGGTTCCTTAGGTGTTGGTGCTTCCCCTGGTACCAACTCAATAGAAAATTCTAATTCCCTGTGAGGTGGAAACTCTAAAATCTCTGCAAGAAATACATCTTGAAACTATTGTAGAACTAGGTGCCTGTACAAAACATTTGCATCCTCAACTTCCTTATCTTTGTCACTAGAAATATGCACTGCGAATAACACACACCATTTCCTGCAACTAAGCTTGGCTTGCATAGCTGTCACTGCTCCCACTGATGTTTCTTTCTTCTTACCTTGCAAGATTCTTTGTTCCCCATTGTTAGCAAGACACTCAATAGCCTCATCATAACAATATGGCAAGGCCCTATGAAGATACAACTAGTACATACCCAAAAACATATTGTATGATCCCAACGGTAATACATTCAAATATGTTGAGGTACGTATATCATTCAAATCAAATGCACAAGCTCTTACCCAATGATGAACTCACTTCTTTGTACCCGTAGCCAACTGCACTAACCAAGAATCTATATGTACTTCTTTATTCAAACCACACTTATCCACTAGTTCAGGATTAACATAACTATAATTAGATCTAGGGTCAATCAAAATAGAAACAACTTGATCAAAAGTCTTACCATCCATCTCGATAATAGATGCCTGGTGATATTCCTGCCTATTATCTAGCGTTGCAGAGATCCTAGAAATACTCTATCCAACATCTCCCATTGTCCATGCCTCCTGAACATTGTAGATCTGCGGTCTACCACCCTAATGCTATGGACAATCTCTCCTACAATGCTCTCCTCCACAAATCCAACATAGCACATGCTCCCTATTTTCACTCTTATTATGCTCCTCAGGCCGAAGTCCCTATCCTCTTCCAGAGGTATTGAAATTCTTAGGTGGTGCGACATTCTATTTGTTATATTTATTATTATCACTACCCTTCCAATCCTGCTTAGTCTCAGGTCTGTGTTTCGATTTCTCGTAACAATGATTTAACTTTGTGATGGCTTCCTCCAATGTTTTAGGCTCATATAACTCAATCCTATCTTTGAATGCTATTGAAAACCAACTAATGAATCTCTGAATCTTGGCATTCTCCTCCTTGAGGCAAGGAACATACCTCAATAGCTCCAAGAATCTTCTAGTGTACTCCTCATCGGTAATGGATACCATATTTATCTTAGAGAAATCATTTTCCCTACCAACATAGTACCTCTCTAAGAGATACTTCCTCCAGAATAACCTCTCAAACTCTCTCCAAGTCAACTCCTCCTCATAAATATCTCTGACGTTATTTACATCTTCCCACCAGATATCTTCTTTACCTTTAAGATTGAATGTAGATATTTTGGCCTTCATGTTCTCTGAGTAATCGTGAAATCTAAAGAACTTATTCATTCCAAGAAACCATGTTTCTACATCTTGTACTTCTTCATCTCTCCATCAAATGTACCTATCTTTTCTTTCTTAAACTCATCCGACAAATATCCTTTATCACTCCTCCTTTAAGGATGATAACGATGACGATCATAGTTCCTGTCATAACCAAAACTAGAATAAAATCTATGTCTCTCACTTTTCCTATCCGGAGTGTCCAAGAATCTACCATCTCTGATCGTGTCATCTCTATCTGACCTATATCGATTAGGAGACCTACGACCATATGCCCCATTAGTTTTCTCTTTGTTGGCTTCATGGGGCCTGACCCAGGTTCAGCTTTAACTACGCCAACCAACAAAACCCTAACTGTTGTCCCTTTCGGCAACAACCTACATAGCGCAGGTTACAGTCTCACCTGAAGTAGTATTGGGGGGTGCTAGAACTAGGTTTCTGCATCCATAGGCATGTGTTATGGTTTCCTAAGGGTCTTAGGGATTAGATTTACCTTCACGTAGGTCTATTCCTTTCAACTATCAACTACTTAAACTCTATCAAAATGACCTTTATATCTTCACAAAGGGAATTAATTGTACTTATCATGCAAAAAGATTACATATCTACTAGTTCCGGGTAGTAAATAAGCATTAATTCACATTGAATAGATTACATAGCGAAGATGCATAAACTTTACATAAGTAAATATAAGAACATAAATGAATCAATTTAGGCCCAAAATAGTCTTTATTAAGTATAAACATTAGGATACAGACCCTTTAACCCCACACACTCAGCTGCGAACTTACTAAGCTCTCCACGCACTCAGCTGCAAGAGCCTTCCCCTTTCACCTAAGTACAAGAATCAGACCTTTCCTGCATTAGCACCTTTCCTCTACAATGATTCTTCACATAAAGTTTTTCCTTTAGACTCACTATGACTCAACTTTATATAGCCTTTGCTTTACAATACCATGGTATGCAAACCATGGGCAGGTCTCAAAACAACTCTATCACCTACCCAACTAAAGGACTAAAGCCCCTTTGACTCTACTTAGCTTCACGCTCTACAAAAAGATATTACAAAAATGACTCAAAACTCAACAAAATTGACCCAAGGACCCCATCCCAACAGACCCGCAACACAAATATGGTGACTCGCCCTCAAATCACTCAGTTGGCACCTCGATATTGTTATGGAGTTCACTAAAATCAATCTGCGATGTTGCTATGTCAACAGAACCTTGTACTGCAGCCTACTGCACTTCCTCCACTAGATTTTCTATCGTCAAGCCTTCCAACGCTAGGCACATCATTCTCTGTGTCTGCTGAAGCATCTTCAACTTTTCTTGGACTGACAGAGTAAGTTGACATGCTTCCTCTATCCATGGATGTATTCTAGCCTTTAAAATGACCTATTTTCTCTGCAACCCTGCCATTTGTGATTACTGTTTTCCTTCTTGTAATCAAGCGAGGTGTTGGATTGGTTCCATAGTGCACGTAGTCACTCTGATTTCATCAAACTGTCGTCATGTCTCCCAGATGTTTGTGCCAAGTTTCTGCAGGTTTGGGTACTCTTGTAGAGTTGTCCATAACTCCATGGCATGTTCAAATATCAGCGTGCAGCTTGTGACTTTTGCATCCAAAGTGCCCATGCTCTCCCTGATGGTTTCTCTGTGCTACTCCTGGACCTCTAGCAGTGTGGTTGGCTACAATTTCAACTACAACTCTTTGATCTTCATTTGGAAGTCAAAGGTTACTTGGCCAATCTCATCCTTCGATTCTCTAACTACGACAACCAACTTCTGAATCTTCATTGTTGCTTCTACATCCTCTGGAATATGAAGTTTTGGCAGTGTCTTGCATGCCTGTGCAATTGTTGCATCCAAGCTCTGGCTTCGTGCGACCAATGCTTTCATTTCTTTCAGCACCTGAGCCTTTTCTGCGAGATCTTCTCATTGTTCATCTTGACCTCACTTATGATTGATAATGCACACTGTTCTCTGATCCTGAGCTCGTTTGAGACCCCCTAATGAAGTGCATGGAGGGTCTAAATGGGTAGTGCAACTAAGTTTATACCCACATCCTTGATCTGTCAGAGTTGGGAGTTTGCTTCATCTACGTCTGTGTGCAGTGATCCCGCTGGTAATGGAATGAATTTGAGGTCCATAGTAATTTCTGCATCTAGTACCGATGTGCTGGCTTGCTGCAGGCTCACTTGAATCCCGCTCGCTTGTCCCACACTCACCTGAATTCTACCTGTTTGAATCTACAACTCGCGTAGATCCTTATGGATGCTCCCCAACATTTGCATGTACTACTTCTCGAACTGATTCCACAGCTCTGTTATGGTGTTGTGGACCTTGTCGTCGATCTCATCTAGGTCCCCCTTAGTGAAGACCATTGTATCCTCATATCCTTGATTGTTCGATTTTTTCTTCTTCCTGGGTCCAGAAGTCGTCTCCTTGGTCTGCTTCTGCAATTTAAAGGGAGTGCTCTGCTCCCCGCCACTGCCTCCTTCTGCCTCGGACCCTTCCCTCTCCACAATATGTTGAGAAGAATACCCCTCAACTTCTTGTGTGGCCTCCTTTGCGACGTGATCCTTTTCAGCAGCTGCATTTGTTAGAAAATTATATATTACAGAACAATGGAACACATAAAATATTACGGAAATATAAACACAGAAAACACATAAAACAAGAGAGACACAGATATACGTGGTTCACCCATTTTGGGCTATGCGCATAGAGAAATAACTAGTCCTTCCTTTTATATTATCCAGCAAACTAAAGAGATACAACCTATAGAATATCCGTTGTAATTCCCTCTTCGCTCTCAATCTCCTCTCTCTTCCTTACTCAGAATCCAGATATACATAGACGCAATACAATTCCCTCATATATAGCGAGGGGTTGCCTTCTAGGGCAAAAAACCCTAAGTTAAACATAATTTCTACCGTTAGATCTCTGCCTAATGAATGGCCCAAATTGACTACGAAATTACAACATTTTACAAGGAAATTTTACATCTATTCTTAGCTTCGGGGGCGCTGCCCCCGATCCCCTCGCCAGGGGGGCTCCCAAAGGTCGCAGCAAACCCTCGTGGACCCCCCCTATAGTGAATATTTTACAAGCGGTGTTGTTGCCCCATTACAAACTGGGGTCCAATGTGGCGATACCTTTGAATACATGAGATAATCAAGCTCCACACCCAACAGCCTTAGCAACAACTTCCTTCTTTTCCCGTTCTACTTTTTCTTGGGCTACTGCCTGCTCAACTTGTTTCTTTTTTTGTGTTGCCTTCTCGCGAGTGGCATCCTACAAAACTTCGTTTTTCTTCTGTGATGTTGTGTCCTCCACGGTGGAACTTTCCCCGACCGTGTGTGTTTCGACGCTGAGATCCGATGGCTGCCTCCACTCAGCTGGCCACTTTCCTATGATTTCCTACTCATCCACGTCCGTTACTAGGTATGGTAACTTGTACCATAATTTCTTAAGGTCTTGCCTCATGCAGATGGATACGTTATGAAAATCGGCTTTAATCTTCGCGTAAGCCTCCAATTTTAAAAACACTGTTGATGATAACTTTGCCCTCTGATTGATCACAGTGCCAAGGTCCTTCTCCATTAGCACCCAGAATACCTTCATTTCCATGATCCGTTCTAGGTACTTCATTTCCCACAGTGAAGTGAAACAAAAGCCATGCATAGTGAAAAGCCTTGTCATCATCCTGTTCTTCGCGATAGTTCAACAAGAATTCTTTGCAAAATTACTACACCTAGTTATATTGCACCCCCTTCATGCATTGTGCAGCCAATAAGATTATTGACGCCGGCACTTAGTCCATGCAGAATTTCCTCATGATATTGCAGGCAAAGATATGAGCAGTGAACTGTACTTATTTATCAGTGATGGAGTAGATGAAGTATTCGCATGACTTCTTGACTAAGACATACTCGCACTTCATTTTGTCTACAATTTGTTTCTCTTGACTCTCGCCTCCAAACTCCTTGGCGGGATCCAACCCTTGGTAGGGAAACCTTGTGATACAGTGGATCAAACTATCTGTGATGGGGATGGGCTCTTCCACCCAGAGACACCCATCATGTACCAACGCAAGAAATTGGCGTACGCACACTGTGTTGATAGTGGTTCGGCTAAAGTGTGGTACCCACAACATATTCAACAACCTGGATTTTTCAACCCCCGTGACCCACTTCATAGTCTCTAGTCGCATGACTTCGGTCTCCTCATAATATATCTTTGCTAGATATTTTTTTGTGGCCAAATGTGGGAATTTCTCGTGATCAGCGAGATCCCAATCCTCCATTTTCAGTGCAGGGATACATCCTAACCGCGCACCTTCAAATGGAACTTTCTTTGGTCATATCAGGATAGAGACCATAAATTTTCCTGAATCAGGATCCTTGGGTACCTTCACTTTTCCCTTTTGTGGAGGCATATAATTTAGGAGCCTAGTGATAAGCTCACCCATCCAACTCTTCAACCCCGTTTCGAAGCTCATCTTCGTCAAGATCTAGGGGTTCATAGGGTTGTTTTCCCTTGTCCATCTTCCCTTTTTGCCGAACCTCTACATCGTTATTCATTGGTCACTTCTGCACTGGAAAAACCTATGGCTTCTTCTGTTTCTCCTTAGCAGCGGATGGTTTAGGCCTACTAAGGCAACCTCGGCGTCGTAGGCACAGATGGTGTAGCTTCTACCGACACAATTTTAGGGGATACGACATCAAAGAGAGCGGCTTCAGAGAGATTAGCTTCAGAGACAACACCTTGTGAGGGATTAGTGGTTGTCATGTGTATCTACAAAGGCCTTTCAGAAGGTTTCAGATACATTAGGTAGCCCTGGACACTTAAAAATCTCTTCGCAATCTTCTCAGTTCATAGACATATAGTAACATTTCTAGAAGAAATTTCATTGAAAGAAAAGTGTTGTAATGCAGGCCAGCATACCAGATTTATAGGTGATTTCGAATTCAAATCCGACCGTTCCCTCCAAAATCCTGTCATAAATGCATCTTTGGTGGAAAATTGCCAAAGATTTGCACCATAAATGTTGCCTTCCCGCTCCTCCTAATTGGATTTTCACCATCAAATCTGTTATCACTCAGTTTTTTTCCTTAGAAGTTATCAAGGAATGAAAACTTTGAGGTAACCACAAACCTAATCTTTTAGACTCAGGTTCTAGCCAACCTAAGTCCAGAGAGGGCTCTCTCTTTATAATTTAACTTTGTTTAAATAAGATTTCATGCTAGTTCTTAATGTTCAGGATTGTTTGTTTTGATTGGGTGGTAGAATTAAGAAGACAAATGGGCAGAGCAACTATTTAGGCCATTGGGCTATGGAGTTAGTCAAGAAAGGCTTAACTAGATTTGATCTATTACTGAGGTAAGAGTCCACATGGCAGGCTAGCACAACAAGAGCAAATCTACAGGTTCAAATGGATGGAAAGTCCTAACCAGGGTCAAGGGCAATGAAGAATCCTTAACCGGGATTAAGATGAAGAAAAGAAGGATGACTAGTTGCAAAGGGCAATGAAGAATACTATACTATGGGCCAAAAGGGGGATAAACTATGGAAGTAAAAGGGCAATTAAGAATCCCCATACCAAGGCAGTTTAGTAGAAAATATAAATAAAGCAAACAGTTAAAACAGAGAGCACTTAAGCTAATTCTAATGATATCATTCCTTGTTTGCTTTTAAGATTGTATAAGAAACACATGTGAATATTTCATAACATAAAGAGAATACAATATTTAAACATGAGAAAATGATACTTATTTGTTCCAAATGCACACTAGAATCCAATGAAATGTCCTCAACTTTATTTCATTTCCAGTAAAACCAGTCTAGTCTTGATTACAATAGCTCCTTGGCTCAAAAATAATATGTCTATTGAAATGTATTTTAATCCACCCTAATTACTTCGATTTGTGAAGTATTTATACAAAATTTGATCCAAAATATCTCATAAATATATGAGGATTAGTCTAGGAAACAAAAAATATCTTCAACACGAAGATAGAGATAGATGGAGAACTGTTTGTTTGTTGTCCCTTTAATTGCGACTGTGCTGGTTGTTATTGCTCGAATTTGGCTCTTGCAGTTTGCCTTGTAGTTATGTGCTGGAATCACTTTTATCTTTGACCTACTGATACTCTTTACCTGTGCTGTTTGATCCTTTCTTACCTGTTTTACCTGGCAGTTATCTTTTACCTTATAGATTTACTATAGTAACTTATAGTAAATCAGTCAAACTGGTCCACCATTCATTGTCAGGTAACTTCATCCTTATCATTTTCCTGTAGATTTCATTGGCCTCTGTGTACTTAGAAAAATTTGGTTTGATTTGTGAATAAATGCTTGTCTTCATGTTATATATAGAACAGATTCTCAAGACCATCATAAAGCACCCTTCCAGTGGGCACAGATTTCACCCCTAAAGTACTAGCTTGGCTTTTGGCTAGCTTGTTTAACTTGTCAACATAATCTTCCTGGGTCATCAACTTGTCATGGATTACCAAAGGACTGGGGAGTCCTTTTTCTCTTAAGATGCCATACTTTAGCATAAAGCTATCAATGTCTGTTTGGATGCTTTGACATCTTTTCTCCAGATTAAGCATTAAGTTCCTTTTGGTGAGAACTTTTTTTATTTCTATGATTGTTGTTGTTCTATCATCTATCTCTACTTCATCTAGCTGATATCTATTTTTTCTATTCAAAAAGTTGATCAACTGATTGGCTTCTTCTGGTTTATCCCCAAATTCTTCCATTGTCTTGTGGATTGCCTCTGTAGCCATCTTGACCAATTCTGTTTGCTCAAAAATAATATGAATAGAAGGCCAAACATCATTGATGGAATCAATGATGTTGGCCCACATGATTTCTCTCATGTCTCCCAATGGTTCTTGCAGTGTTAAATCCTTCTCAAGGGCTTTTATCCTTTCTGCCATCCTTAGGTTCCTCTGAGTTTCCTCTTTATGCTGTATTTGTACAAGTTTACAATTGGTTTCTAGATTTGACACCTGTTCTCTGAGCTTCTTAAGCTCAGTGGCCTGGATACTCATTTCTTCCATGGCCTTGATCAATTCTACAGTTTTCTCTGTGGGTGTCTCTGTGTTGGTTGATGTACCTGTGCCTGATGTAGTACCTGTCACTGGCAATGCTATTGCTGGTGGAATTGTTGGTGCCAAGGCAACTACCAAGGTGGAGGGTACTGTTGTGGAAACTCTAGGTATTGTAGTCTGAGGAGTAGTGGCCAACTCACTATGTTTGCACTGTATCAAATTATCCAATTCCTTTTCGGTTTCCTTCAATTGTTTATTTAACTTAAGGACTAGCTCCATAAGTTCTTCCTCCTTTTGTGTCTCCAAAACTTCAGTTGTTTGAGGATGATGAAGAGGATGAATCTTGAGCTGTTTTTTCAGTGCAACTATGTCATCATTTTTCTTCTTTATCAATTTCTCTGCTTCTTTAACATCCTTTGGGTCATGTCCCAGATCTATGACCAAGTCCTCTAAGGACTTTATTCTAGTGCCCTTGGCCTGAGAAGAGGCCTTTTCCAACTGGAATTGGGTTGAGATGTTGTTTAGTGAATTCTGAAGTTGGTGAGCTGCTATGGCTTTTCTAGTCAGTGTGGAGTAGACCATTTCTCCAGTTTGTTTATGCAACTCAATTTGGTCAATAGGATGGATATCCTTTGCCATGACCTCGAAATCTATCTTAAGATAATCTGCCATTGATTTTGGTTGTTGTATGGTTGGCTTGAGAAAGCTCATCTACATTTTGCCTTCTTTTATATCAAAGGCTGACATTAGCCTTGTTTGGTTTGTTGGAGCCATCCTCAGATAATGTGCATAGCTTTGCACTTTCAACCTTTCATTCCTTGCCTTGATTTCCTTGTATTTTTCTTTGATGTCTTGGCTCTGTCCTATGGGAGCCCTAAAGGAGGATACTTCCACACTTTGTTGCCTTTCTAACATTTGAGTTTGAGAGGTGGAAGGTTCTTGTGTCCCTCCTGAAGGAGTGTTGTGCTTGCTTTCTGTCCTCTCTGCTCCTGAAATCCTTGTTGTCTCTTTAGTGTATTCTTGCTTTGCATATGGATTTAACCTCTGCCTCTTAGCATAGGTTTGGGAAGCAGGCCTGCTGGAAGGAGTGGCCTCATCTCTATCTCTCTTAAGGCTCCTCTCCTCATTAAGAGGAGTCTGCAAAACAGGGGGATTGCTCATGATTTGTTCAGGTTGAGCAAGTTCCTCTGAAATTTCAAGCTGTTCAGATTCTTCTTGTTGTTTTGAAAGCTCTGGTTTCTTTGATGGCTTTGCTTGTTCTAAAGATTCGGGTTGTTATGATGGTCCTGCCTCTGCTGATGGACCTACTTCTTCTGTTTACCCACTGTGGCCTTGTGCTTGTCTCACTCTCCTAGAACCTGTACAAAGGAATCCTCATCAAGTCTTTTGTCTAAGTCCATTAATAAATTATCAACAACAACCTCTGTACTATCTCGATCTATCAAAGTGCCTTCCACCCATTCAGATTGATTAGCATATTGTTCAATTTCAGGGATTTTATGGTGGATGTAAGGAGATAGTTTGTTCTTTTGTATCCTATTACAAATGAAGCTGTAGGGGTCATAAGTCCACATGAAACTCTGTTTCAATTTCAATATTTGGAGGATTTCATTTGCCTCCTTTCCTGCTTCTCTACTGTTACAAATGAATGGGCCTAGCTGATCCTTTATTATGAGTTGGGCTTTCTTCTTGGCTCTTACAAGGTGCACTTCATCTGAATTAATCATTTTTCTATAGTACTCCAGAGCAAATAATCTCATGGGGAGGTACTTTGGCAATTCGCATCCATAAATTCTGATTTCAGTATGGTTTTGGTACAAATACCAGTCCCATACTTTGTACTGTTTTGACAATTGTAGGACCTTCCTCATGTCTGCACTGATTCTGGGTGGAGGGATTCTTAGCAGCATGGTTGTGACAGGATAAACAAAGAGGTCTATGAAGTCTGTATAAGAGTATTAAGAATCAAATTGATGAATTAAAGAAGTCTAGAAGATCATTGATCTGGGGTTTCCTTTAGTATTAAGCTTTTGGAGGGAAATTGGAAACCTATCAGCTTGGTAGTACAAGAATAAATGATACAGAACTGAGGAATATTTAAACACTCTTTCATTTTCCAACCTCATGAATTGATCATGCATTCTGTCATCAATAAAATTTGCATAGTCAAATATGATGGCTGGTGGTTGGTCAAGAGAGTAGATTGACATGACGAATATTATGATTTCATCAACATATTCACTGGTGGTGTAGCCTATTATACCAGATATCATATCTATAATATCTCAACCAAGGTTGGAGAATATAGTCCATAGATAGGGAGGAGGGTCCTTTGGGATATACTGTTCTTCTCTGATAAAAGTCTAGAACAACTGGGCTAGTTTGACTAAAGTGAGTGTAGGGTATCTATTCAGCATGTCCCCAATGGAAAGAGTGTTGGCTTTATGATAGAGATTTGGCACTATGACACAGGTGTTGTCCTTGATGGCAACTCACACGGATCACAAATCACAGTTCAGGCTCACAGAATGAAGAAAGAAAGCTATAGACAGTTTCCCCATTGACCAAGACGCATGTACACGCAAGTTCAAAGACCAAAAGGTGTGTATAGTGTACACACGACTTTCACAGAAGGAAAGGCACGTATATGATGGAAAACTTAGTTTTGGTCCGTGGTATTTGGTCCAAGGTATCTTGTCCGAAGTGTTGACCCCGGGTATTTGGTCCAAGGTATTGATTCTAAGTGGTTTTGGACCATGTTATTGAGTAAGGCCTAAGACTATAAAAGGAGGAGAAGATCATTAGGCAAAGACACTCATGAATTGAATATCTAATGAAGAGAAAGATCTAGAATATAGGTTATTGGGTTATGGTGCACAGCTGGATCTGAATCAAGGATGAACCTGAGTGCTTGATGAAGGATAAGTTCTATTGATGGGTCAAGATTTTAAGGCTTGAAGAGAAGTATCTTTGTGTGGTTTTGATCTTTTATCTAAATAACTGACGCATGTTGTAATCTGTAAATATGATGATCTGGGTATAACTGATGTCTGGAATTGTTGTAAAGTTTAAATCATCATTTACAGATCTGTACGTAGGTTCACTTTAGCAGAGGCACGTATACACACTGGTTCTATGTATCAAAACAGCGTATACGCGGGTTCACCTTGAGAAAACAATGTATGTATGCAGGTTCGACACATTAAAGTAGCATATACCTAATAAAATATGTTTTAGCTAATTTTGTTTGCTGTTGTAGTGTTTTAGGTTCTAGCTTGGGTTCTGGTTACTGTTACTATATTCTGGTTACGGCATTCTGAGAAGTGATTGATTGATTCAGTTTTGGTTGGTGCAAAGGATATTGATTGATGCAGATATATTTGATGTTTGATTGATGTTATTTATGGATCCAGTCTGAAAATTTATGAAACATGGTCCCTGGAAGAAAAGAGAAGGTTGTAGCCTTCTGTAGGCCAGTGCCTACGTACTAGTAAACACATCAACTAGTACAAGAGCTAGGGGGTTATAGCTCCCTTCCAGGAGAAGCTGGAAAACGAGAGAAGATTGTAGCCTTCTACAGGTAGAAGCCTTCACACTGGTATAAGCCTGCACCAGTACAAAAATTGTGAAAGAAGTTTCCTATTAAAATAAGATAGAGACGATTGAAGCAGGTGGTTTTCACCCACATTGGTTTTCCACCTTATATCTTGTGTTCATGTGTGTGATTGTTTCTTCTATTTTTACTACACCTGGTTACTATTTATATGGTTCTGATGCACAAATTAAAGATCAACATATGATGAATTAACTAAGTTATAAGTTTGAAGGGTATATGCTAGTTGCCTTAAATACAGTTGCGTATACACGCAAGTTTGATTAACTGAAGTAGCGTATATAAATCTGAAATGAAATATTATTGACTTGCTAATACTGATTCACCCCCCCTCCTCTCAGTATCATTTCCAACAATTGGAATCAAAGCAAGTCCTTCAAAAGAAGCTTGATCGCTTGAAGGAAGATCTATCATCATGAGTAACTACGAAAGAGAGGGATCCATTAGACCACCATTATTTGATGGGAGAAACTTCGTTTATTGGAAGGTAAGAACCACAGCATATCTTCAATCTCTTGGAATAGATGTCTGGGAAATCATGGAAGGAGGATATACATTTCCATCAGTAATTCCTACAGATACAGCAGGTAAAAAGCAATATGAAACCAATGCCAAGGCTATCAATACATTATTGGGGAGTCTGTCACAATCAAAATTTGTCAAAGTTATGCAGCTCAAAACCGCCAAAGAAATATGGGACAAGATCATTCTAAGCTATGAAGGAGACAATCAGGTAAAACGTGCAAAACTGCAATCTCTCATAATTCAATATGAAACTCTCAAAATGCACAATGATGAAAGTATAGATAATTACTTCTTACGTATAGATGAGATTGTTAATTGCATGAAGAACTTGGGTGAAGAGATAAAAGAAGTTACTTTAGTTGAAAAGGTTTTAAGATCCTTGTCTACTAAGTTTGAATCAAAAGTTTCTGCCATAGAAGAAAAGCAAGATCTTTAGAGTATCACTATGACACAGCTGCATGGAATCTTAACTGCTTTTGAAATGAGAAAAGGAGGTCCATCAGACATGAGAGAAGCCGCATTCAAAGCTTTAGGAAGAGAAGAACTCAATGAATCAAGACATATTTCAGAAGAAGAGGAAGAAGCAAACTTTGTCAAGAACCTTCAATGGGGTTTTGGAAGATTTAGAGGTAAACTACCTTTCAAATGTTTTGCTTGTGGAAGAGTCGGTCACTATGCTACCAAATGTCCTCATAAAGATAATCTTGATAAAGTTAAGGAATCAGCAAAATGGAATAGAAAACAAAGTGTAAGTAAGAAGAGCTACTATACACATGAAGATAGCGATGGTTTATCAAATAGTGATGAAGATAATAATGACTATAGACTTCTGATGGCTTTTGAAGATGATGATTTCTTGGATGCTTTAGATGAAGATAATCTTTATGAAGAAATATCTAAACTCAAAATCTGTTTAGAAGAAAAGAATATGATTATAGATACTCTGACATTCCAACTTGCTGAAAGAGAAAATCACAATGAAAAACTAGAATGTGAAATTGTGGGTCTAAGGAAAGATATTGAGAAAACAAAAGCTCTTAATCTCAGATTTGCTAAAGGATCAGAAGCTTTAGATAAAATTATCAAAGTGCAGCATTCTCCTCTGATAAAGATAGGTCTTGGATATACTGAAGAAGCATCTCAAGCACAGAAGTCGTCAACCTCCACTAAAAGCTATCTTGATGCAGCAAAGAGCAGTGAACAGTTTGACAATCGTTCACCAAGGCATAAAGCAGTTCACCAAGTAAATTAGGTTCAATATACCTCAAGGATGAATAGAAGTTACAACCAACCTTAGGTAAATCATACTCAATTTGCTTCAAGAATGAATGTCAATGGAAACTACAATCACTAGGTCAGTAGATTCGATAATCGCAGGAACTTCTTTAATGGCCAATGTTTTTCATGTCATAACTTTGGACACAAAGCTTCTCAATGTGTTGCCTACAAGACCATCATGTCTAGAGAAGCACGAAATCAAAGGAATATGATAGGGATCATGAAAAGGACCTACAATAACTTTTTGCTTCTTGAAAATGAAATAGAATTCTCTATCTGTAACAACTTCAGTCATGAAGATTCTGAATGCAGGAGTAAATTTCGAGAAACATATCAGAAGGAGCATACTTCATTGAGTCCCAAAATATGGAGAAAGAAAGAACCACAAACAGAAAGATGTGGTATATCCTTGTATGTAGAAGGACAAGAAAATCAGTGGTACATCGACAATGGATGCTCGAAACACATGACAAAAGATAAAGAAAAAATTCAGTCATACAATGCCTTAGAAAAGGAAAAGAAGGTCTCATTTGGAAATGACACTCCTACTGTCATAAAGGTAAAGGTTCAGTTCTCTTAAAAGAAAAGGTTAAAGCTGGGAATGTTATGTATGTTTATGGTCTAAAGCATAACCTATTAAGTGTCAATCAAATGTGTGATGAAGGAAATGAAGTAGTATTTTGATCAAATTGATGTGTTGTTCATGAGCTTGATACAGGAGAAACCGTGATCAAAGGCATAAGAAATCCAAACAACTTATACATACTCAAGGGAGGACAACAACAATGCTATCTAAGAAAAAATGATGAACACTAGCTATGGCATAGAAGATTGGGGCATCTAAGCTTCCCACAAATAAGGAAAGCATGCAAATTCCAGGTTGTTCGTGATCTTCTTGATATCAGCATTCCAGAAAATACAATATGCAAATAATTTCAATTTGAAAAAGCAAACCAGATCACATTTCCCTAAGAAGGAAGGATTAGCTAGTAAGCCTCTTGAACTTATTCATACTGATTCATGTGGTCCATTAAGGAAAAAGTCACCTCATGGAGAAGAAGACTTTATATTTTTCATTGACGATTTTTCCAGAATGTGTTGGATAGGACTTCTAAAGCATAAAGATGAAGCATTTGAAAAGTTCAAAGCCTTAAAATCTTTGGTTGAAAATGAATCAGATCGAAAAATCAAATGCCTCAGATCTGATTGAGGAGGGGAATTTACCTCGGATGAATTCTTCGACTTTTGTGAAGAACATGGAATAAAAAGAGAATTCTCCACCGCAAGGACTCCTCAACAAAATGGAGTGGTAGAAAGGATGAACAGAACTGTTCAACAAATGGCTCATGCCATGCTATATGAGTCTAGAACTCCTGCAACCTTCTGGGGTGAAGCTGCATTTGTTGTCGTCACTATCCTCAACAAAGAAAATATTCAGGTAAACAGCACTCAAACTCCACATGAACTTTGGTATGGTAAGACTCCTACTGTAAAATACTTCAAAGTTTTTGGAAGCAAATGTTACAACAAAAGGACTGATGAAAAACTTGGCAAGTTTGAACCTAGAGCAAATGAAGGAATTATCCTTGGTTACTCTTCCCGAAGTAAGGGATATAAGTGTTATAATAAAATACTTGGGAAAATTATTGAAAGTATTGATGTTGTGGTTGATGAAGCAGGCAAAAATCCAAAGCAGGTAAAAACCAAAGAGTGTGAAAAAGATTAGGATTATCCTTCCACATCAAATCAAACTAATTCTGAAGAAGAAGAAACTAATGAGGCACCAGAAGAACAAATAACGGCAGAAGAAAAGACTCCATCCAGGTATGTTCAGAAAAATCATCCAGAGACTCAAATTTTGGGACACAAAGAGGCAGGTGTGTAGACAAGAAGAACTATTACAGAAGCTTCAAGCTATCTAGCATTGCTTTCCTCCATCGAACCTCAAAATGTAAATGAAGCATGCAAAGATGAATGTTGGGTCAAGGCCATGAATGAAGAACTTGAGCAAATTGAAAAGAATATTACTTGGGAATTAGTTCCTAGACCTCATGATAAGAATATCATCGAAACCAAGTGGATATTTAAAAACAAGCTAAATTAAAATGGTGAAGTTACCAGAAACAAGGCCAGACTTGTTTGTAAAGGATATTCTCAACAAGAAGGTATAGATTTTGAAGAAACTTTTGCACCTGTTGCTAGACTTGAAGCCATAAGAATGTTCCTTGCTCTTTCTAGCTTTTAGAAATTCAAAGTATACCAAATGGATGTAAAATCTGCCTTTCTTAATGGAGACTTAGAAGAAAAAGTATATATTGAGCAACCAGACAGATACATCCTTAGAAATGATCCAAAACTTGTATTCCAACTCAGAAAGGATCTCTATGGTCTAAAACAAGCTCCAAGGGCCTGGTATTACTGTCTTGACAAATACCTCCATCAACAAGGATTTTCAAAAGGATCAGCTAAAAGCAATCTATATACAAATATTGATAATGATAAATTGCTAATACTTGTAGCGTATGTTGATGATATCATTTTTGGTAGCAATGAAGAAGCCATGAGTCAAAACTTTTCTTTGGTAATGCAACAAGAATTTGAAATGCCCCTGCTTGGTGAGCTCACATATTTTCTCAGCCTACAAGTTCAATAAAATAAAGATGGTATTTTTATATCACAAACCAAGTATCTCAAGCAGATCTTGAAAAAATACGGCATGGAAGATTCTAAACCAGTGTGTACCCCCATGGTAACAGGATGCAGTCTCAGCTCAAATGATGAATCAGTAGCAGTACATCAACCAACCTACAGATCCATGATTGGCAGTTTACTTTATCTAACCGGTACCTAACCAGACATCATGCATGCAATGGGAATAGTTGGAAGATTCCAAACAAATCCAAAGGAATCACACCTTCAAGCGGTCAAAAGGATCTTAAAATATCTTCAAGGAACTCAGAATTTTGGTTTATGGTATCCTAGGGTTACAGATCTTACACTTCATGCATATATAGATGCAGATTGGGAAGGAAGCATGGATGATAGAAAAAGCACTAGTGGTGGTGCATTCTATATGGGTTCCAAAATAGTGTCTTGGTTCAGCAAGAAACAAAGTTGAATTGAATTATCTACAACTAAAGCAGAATATGTGGCTGTTGCATCTTGCTGCACACAACTCCTTTGGATGATGCAAACATTGTAAGACATTCAAATCACATGTACTCCACCCATCTCCATTCTATGTGATAATACAAGTGCAGTCAGTGTTTCAAAGAATCCAGTCATGCATTCCAAGACCAAGCACATACCCATAAAATATCATTTTCTACGTGAACAAGTGATTGAACAAAAGGTCAAATTGGAGTATGTTCCCTCCAAAGAACAGGTTGCTGATATATTCACCAAACCACTACCCAGAGAGACATTTGAATATCTCAGACAGAAGCTGGGAGTAGTTGATGCATCATCTTGCTGTTAAAACTTATCTATTTCAGAGAAAAGTGGTTGTACGCGAGTTTCATGAAGCGTATCTATGTACATACGCCAGTTGCTGTGGATACAGTCGCGTATATGTTGGTTTGAAGAAAAACAATGGATGAAAGGAGTTTGATATGGGTTTGACAGTGATCATCTAACATAGGTTCAGGGGGAGCATATATTTATAGTAATGCATTGTTGGCATTATCTTAGAAGATCTTGGTACAAATTCACAGTTGTTTTTTATTCAGGTGGAACAGGTTCAAGAGGAGATCATGGTTGTTGGTCTGGATGGTGGTTGACAAGTGCTACTGATGATAGCTATCATAGTCTTGTTTTAGATATTTGGTCTCTATGTCATGTATATCTTTTATTGTCAAGGTCATGAAACGACCTATTTTGTTTCCCCACTATGCATGGGATGGATGATGTAATGTTCTTTTTTTTACATGTATAAACATTTGGTATATACCCACTTGGTTGGGTGGATGAGTCAAACTTGGTATATCTCCACTTGGTTGGGAAATGGATGTATGTATGAGTCATTAGTGATAGGAAGGTCATTTATGATGTATGTATAGAGTCATCTTTTTGTAGACCTTTCTTATATTCAGGGGGAGCATGGACAGCACACTTCAGCATATCAGAGAATTCAGCATGTACTCATGGGGAGCATAACCCTTTGCCCTTGATGACAAAGGGGGAGAGTGACTTGGGGTTGCCATCAAGTCCAAAGGGGGAGATTGGCATTATGATACAGATTTGGCACTATGACACAGGTGTTGTCCTTGATGGCAACTCACACAGATGATAGATGACAGTGCAGGTTCACAGAATGAAGAAAGAAAGGTATACGCAGTTTCCCCATTGACTAAGACACGTGTACACGCGGGTTTACAGACCAAAAGGCGCATATAGTGTACACATGCACTTTCACGAAAGGAAAGGTGTGTACATGTTGGAAAACTTAGTTTTGGTTTGTGGTATTTGGCCCATGGTATTGTTCCAAAGTATCTTTTCCGAAGTGTTGACCCCAGGTATTTGGTCCAAGGTATTGATTCTATGTGGTTTTGGACCATGGTATTGAGTAAGGCCTAAGACTATACAAGGAGGAGAAGATCATTAGGCAAAGGCACTCATGAATTGAATATCTAATGAAGAGAAAGATCTAGAATATAGGTTATTGGGTTATGGTGCACAGCTGGATTTGAATTAAGGATGAACCCAAGCACTTGATGAGAGATAAGTTCTATTGATGGGTGAAGATCTTAAGGCTTAAAGAGAAGTATCTTTGTGTGAGTTTTGATCTTTTATTTGAATCACTGGCGCATGTTGTAATCTGTAAATATGATGATCTGGGTATAACTGATGTCTGGAATTGTTGTAAAGTTTAAATCATCATTTACAGATATGTATGTAGGTTCACTTTAGTAGAGGCATGTATACACGCTGGTTCTACATATCAAAATAGCGTATACGCAGGTTTGCCTTGAGAAAACGGCATATGTATGCAGGTTCGACACATTGAAGTAGCGTATACCTAATAAAATATGCTTTAGCTACTTCTGTTTGTTGTTGCAGTGTTCTGGGTTCTAGCTTGGGTTCTGGTTACTATTACTATATTCTAGTTACAGCATTCTGAGAAGTGATTGATTGATTCAGTTTTGGTTGGTGCAAAGGAGATTGATTGATGCAGATATATTTGATGTTTGATTGATGTTATTGATGGATCCAGTTTGAAAATTTATGAAATGTGGTCCCTGGAAGAAAAGAGAAGGTTGTAGCCTTCTGTAGGCCAGCACCTACATACTAGTAAACACATCAGCTAGTACAAGAGCTAGGGGGTTGTAGCTCCCTTCCAGGAGAAGCTGGAGAATGAGAGAAGGTTGTAGCCTTCTGCAGGTAGAAGCCTGCGTACTGGTATAAGACTGCACCAGTACAAAAATTGTAAAAAGAAGTTTCTTATTAAAAGAAGATAGAGACGATTGTAGCAGGTGGTTTTCACCCACATTGGTTTTCCACCTTATATCTTGTGTTCATGTGTGTGATTGTCTGTTATGTTTTTACTACACCTGGTTACTGTTTATATGGTTATGATGCACAGATTAAAGATCAACATATGATGAATTAACTAATTTATAAGTTTGAAGGGTATACACTAGTTGCCTTAAATACGGTTGTGTATACACTCAAGTTTGATTAACTGAAGTAGCGTATATAAATCTGAAATGAAATATTATTGACTTGCTAATACTGATTCACACCCCCCTCTCAGTATTATTTCCAACAAATAGGGGTTAGGTTTTGGCTTGGCTGTAATTGAAGCATCTGGTTGATGGATTCAACAGTTATAGTAAACAGAACAGACTGGTCAGGAGTTCTTACTGCCCTTTGGATAGGATCATAGTTCATGTGGCAGTAATGTACAATTTCTAGGAATACATGCACTCTAGGGAACTGGTACTTAAGCTAACCTGATTCCCAAAGTCCAATGGAGTCGGCTTGGTTCATGTTCTGGTCTTTATACTTGCAGAAGAGTTTCAGAGGGGATTTTGAGACTAAGGTGTCTTTTATTTGGAAATCTTTGTCTACAAGTGGAAGGTGGTCTAAATCCCTATGGGGAGTCGTAATGGGCATGACATTCAGTGCAATTGGGGCTTCCATCTTGGGTTCTTGTGGATTCAAGGACGGAGCAAAAGGTTTCAAAAAAATTGGGAACAATTAGTCTTTTTCAGAGTATTTCAGGATTACCAGGTGGCTTAATTGACTAAATTACTTAGCATTTAAAGAAATTTAGCTCAGGTTTGGCAAGAAATCAGGGTTTCTTAGTCGAAAATGGGGTAAATACCTGGTTTTGGTTGTTTGAACGGTGAAATGGTGACTATGCACTATTTGCAGGAAGCACACGGGTTTGCAAGGTGGTCTGGAGTTCAGCGGTTGTGGAAAGTTGACGGTTGATAGCAGGTTTGTAGTTGAATGTGCTATGTGCTTTGCATGGAAGCCAGAACATCCTTTTCACGGTAAAAAACAAAAACAATGAGTTTTTTGGCTTTATGTGTAAAGTCAATGATATTGGCAGGTATAATGGGAAAACGATAGTTGGCACCAATCGGGGGATGTGACAATTTGTTGCGTAGCGGAGACAGTAAATGGGATCCATTGCACCGCTTTTTAGTAAAAGTGGTTTTGGGGGGAGGCCGCCCGATGCCATTCATTGGGTGCCACGTAGCGGCAGAGTGAACTGTGAAACCGCTCACATCGGGTGCATAAAGGTCGGCCTTCGGAGGCCACCCAATATGATCATCAGTCATTGGATCTGAAGGAGTCAGATCGTACAGTGATTGGGGATGTGATTTGATCGGGGAGTTAATGGAGGGGCCCTATGGTTTAATAATTGCGGGTTGGGGCGGCTTAATGACGTCGGGGGCGATATGATTGGAGGAACATGTTATTAATTAATCACAGTTTGATTAATTAACCCCTTTTTGTTTGGCGGAGGGTTATGGCTCTTAGTTAGTCGCAGATTGACTAATTAATCCATTTAATTACTTTACTAATAAGGTTTATTTTTCAAACCGTCGGGGCAGGATATTTATCACATGGGTTAAATAAATAATATGGGAAAGGGGGTTTTCTTTTCGGGAGTTAAATAAATATAATTAAAGTTAAAGTTAATATGATACAAAAGCGGGAAAGAAAATGTGCTAAGTATAATGTATTGATATTTATTTTTATATCCACATCTACACATCATAACTTAGGCTAAATTATTTTTGTGGTTTTTTTTGTGGGAAAAGGGGTTTTATGTAGGGTTAATTACTTTCCCTAGGCAAATGATGATCTCACCTTAGGAAAAGGGATTTTTAGGTGAAATGAATATGGAGGAAGTGAATTTTGGTAAGGGGATTTTAGTACTTAGACCCTATAAGTTATTGGGCCGAGGGTCCGATCCCTCCAGAAGTCAGAGAAATGCTCTGAGCCCCTTTAACTTAAGGTTTTAGGTACTTTTGACTTTGCTTATGGGAAATTAGTAAAATTAGGGGTAAAATGAATGGGGAAATTAATCACTTAACTTTGTGTAAATGCCCAATGATCATCCATACTTTAGTAACCTGATGATGAAAGTAAATGATATGATTTTAACTAATCATTCATCATAATTCTGCAACCATCCAACTACTTACCCATCTACTCATCCTACCATTTTTTCTACTCTTTATTAGGGTGCACTTAAGCTGGCAAACCCTTATCAAAACTTTTTCTTTTCTTTTAAAATGGAAATCTATCTAAGTCTATCCTTATTACATCCAAGGGCTCAGATTAAACTGTTGAGCTCCTTTTATTCACTCTACCTATCTACTTATCTGCCAAGATTAAACAGTTTGGTTAGATCTTATTCTCTATCTCTAAGCATGAAATTTAAAGCATGGAATAACCAAGATTAAACTGTTTGATTACCATGGATTGTGGCATGAATAACAAGTTGCACACAATCATTATTGTTCAAAAAGTAAAATAGCAATGGCATTTGGACTTGCACACTTTCATGGTCTTTTTTTTTTCTTGGGGTTCATTTTTCATCTTTTTTGACCTTTTTTAATCTTTTTGTCCCTTGATTTTTATTTTTGGACATACTCTCTTTACATTTTTTAATTTTTTTGATTTTTTTTTCTTACAAATATGGAAAACATTTGCAGAAAGCAAAGGTATGTACATATTACAGACTTGACCTCAACCATTCAAAAATTATGACACCTATTGGTATAGGAACATAACACAATCAGCTACACTGCACTCAACGACTATTTTTAGACCTAGTTGTGTGGCACCATCCTCCATGGCGCAGCCCTCTTGGCGAACCTCCTCCTGGTGCATTGCTTGCTTTCCTTGAGAAGCCCCTTTACTTCATTTCCCCCTTCTTTGGGTAGTGTAGTTTATAGTCCTGTACCTCCTTGCAGCTGCTTGGAGTACTAAAAATGTCCTGCCATCATATACGTAGGGGAAAGATCTCCTTGATACATCTTTAGTCATCTTCCATTGACTCTTCCTGGGAATGGTTCCCCATTCAGCTTTGTAAGCTGAACTGTGCCTCCATCCGTGATTTCCTTAAAAACATATCGCCCTAATAAGTGCATTTGAAATTTTCCTAGAAACTTTGTGAACTTGCTATCATATAGCAACATGAGATCATTCACCTTGAAGGTGCGCAGCTTAATATGTCTATCATGCCATGCTTTCTCACATTCCTTCTGCACCTGTTGGTGAAATCCAGCTAGAAATCGGTCTTCTTCAAGATCTAGTAATTGCACAAGTTTCTCTTCCATAGTCTTGCACTCAGCCATCTCAGTCAATGCTGCAATCCGAAAACTTGGCTTAATATACTCCATTGGCATGACTAATTCTATCCCATAGACTAGTCTGAATGGGGTTTGTCCTGTCAATTTCTTACACGTCATCCTATATTCCCATAGGACTGCTGGTATGCGCACATCCCAATCGCGTCTCTGCGCGTTGTAGACCTTCGTCAATGCATTCTCTAGAATCTTATTAAATGATTCAATTGTTCTGTTTTCCTGAGGATGATAGGGTGTACTCTTGTGCTGATACATCTGAAATTCTTCGAGCATCGCGGAAATAGTTTCATTAAGGAAGTGTGTATCACTCGTCAGTATCTTCGAACATCCAAACTTGGTCAACACATACTCAAACAAGAACTTCGCTGCTATAGTAGTGATACGGTCCTTCACCAGTTGTGCTTCTGCCCATCTTTTCAAATACTTCGTCACAGTAATAATGTACTGCACACGTGTCTTCTTCCCTGGTGGATGTAGTGGACCTATAAAGTCAATAGCCCATTTTTCAAACACCTGTAATGAAGTTTGAGGATTTAAGGATAATTCATCTCTTCGTGATGACTTTCCCATCCTTTGATAAGCATTACATGCCTTACAGTACGCCTTTGAATCCTTATGCATTGTTGGCCACCATAACCCTGCGCGCAGAATCTTCTGAGCAGTCTCTCTACCTGTATAGTGTCCTCCCACTACTCCTCCATATGATTCGGAAAGGATACTAGAATGCTCAAACTCTGGAACATATCTGCACAGTATTTCATCAGTAACCATCTTATACAAGTGTCCCACTATCACATAAAAGTCAGTAGCATGAACCACCAATTCCTTCTTCTACAAAGTAGATTACCCTTCCAGATTTGTTCCAGTATTTAGGAACTGAATTATATATGAAAAATGATCATCTGCTACTCGTACAACAAATAGTTACGCATCTAGTAATCCTTCATCTACATTAGTTGGCTCTTCACCTGTCTCAACCCTAGACAGATGACCTGGTCCAGCATTCAACCATTCAGGCTTCACAATCACTTCAAAATCATATTCTTGAAACAGTAGTAACCAGCTACAGATTTTACCCCCCAACACAGGCTTATTTACCAGGTATTTGAGAGTGGAGTGATCTGTATACATTTTGAAATACGCACCCAATAAGTAATGTCAAAATTTTTGTAGTACATAGACCATCGCCAGCCCTTCGTGCTCTGTAATTGAATAATTTTTCTCGGCCTTAGACAATTTCCTGCTTGCGAAGGCTATCAGATGATCAATATCACCTTCTCCTGCCTGGGTTAGTACCGCACCTAATGCAATGCACCAGGCCTCCACATGAACGTGAAACTTCTTCGTCCAGTATGGGAACACCAATATAGGCACAATCACCATCTTTTCCTTCAGGATATCCAAGCTGCGCTGACACTGTTCATCCCAACAGAAGGTCGCATCCTTCTTTAGTAATTTCTCCATCAGTGGGGTTATCTTAGCATAAGCCTTGATAAATTTTCTATAATAACTAGTGTGCCCTAACATCGCATGCAACTGATTTACATTCTTTGGAGCTTCTAAATTGATGATCACACCTTTCTTCATGAGGTCTACCATTAACCCCTATTTGCAGACCACATGACCCAACAAGATTCCATATGTTACACAAAATATGAATTTCTTCAAATTCAGC
Organism: Pinus tabuliformis; assembly: GCA_031772625.1. Taxonomy (NCBI): domain Eukaryota; kingdom Viridiplantae; phylum Streptophyta; class Pinopsida; order Pinales; family Pinaceae; genus Pinus; species Pinus tabuliformis. The sequence goes on from CM062811.1 coordinate 20,694,763, forward strand.
ACAATTTGATATATGCGAAAAGTATCCAGCATCAAGCGTAGAATTGCAACATGGCGCTTTACCAATCCGAACATAATCTGGTCATCAAAATATACTTCGAGAAATTTATGGATAAATTCTTTAAACGCAGCAATTATGACCCTTGAAAAGATCGCTACTGCATTCTTTAACCCGAATGGCATCACTCTATACTGAAAACATCCCCATTGTGTTGTGAAGGTCGTCTTGTTGTGATTCTACAGTGCGATCTTAATCTGATGGTACCTTGAGAACCCATTAGTGAATGAATAAGCTTCATGTCCTCCAACATTCTCCAAAACTTCTTCCATAAAAGGTGTTGGGAATGAGACATGAACGCATGCATTGTTGAGCTTCCTCAAGTCTACGCATATTCTCATTTCACCCTACTGCTTTTTTTCCTGAACCACCATAGGGCTTACCCAATCAGATTCTTCACCTGGTTCAATGATTCCGGCCTCCATCATCTTATTGAGCTCTTTGCACACCTTTTCCTTATGCTTAGGATTGAGTCGGTAGGGTCTTTGTTTCATAGGCTTCACATTAGGCTTTAAAGTGATCTTCATGACACCCAGATCCCCTACTATTCCTTTCAGGTCTGAGAACTTAGTAGGAAACAAGTCCTGGTACTCGTGTAGTAGCTCCACAACCTTATCAACTATATCTTCATCCCAGTAATCACCTATCTTTGCAAACTTAGGCTATGCCTCGAACCCAATATTTACTGGCCTAGTCCTCAAAGACCCTGATATATCAGGGTTCTCTGCTTTAGGTCCTTCAACCTCTCATTGTCCCTTATTCTTTGGAATGTTGATTTTTCTTGGATCATCTTCTTCTTCTTCAACAATCACATTGTAGCATTCCAACTGGTAGCACAGCTGTGTACTCCAGTCTAGTTACACTCATTCTACCGTTTCTTCAGGTGTTCTAAAGATAACGGCCTTAATTTCTTGTAGTGCTTCATCAATGCATTCAAATCCATCCTCAAAGTTGAAAGTTAATAAGAAGCTCTCCCTCAATATGTCCCATTCGGCCGTTCCATGGCGTAGTTCTATTTCCAAATACCAAGTCATGGGAATAGTATCTAAGGTGTGACAGAAGATATGCACCCATTCTGGTTGTGGCTCTTCTCCCCAAGCTTTCGTCCACTGCACCAAATGCTCGCATTGCTCATCCTTTCTGCTATACTTCTCAGTCATCCGGGTATTAGCATATCCAAACCTTAGCTTCATCATCCGCTGGTATTCCTTCTAGATAGTGAAGATTTCCTTATGTGTACCCCACCATCGGGCAGGCATAGCGCGCAATGCCAATTCAAGTGCCTGGAATCAATGTTCCTCGAGCACCTCCCTTTTAAACTCATCCAAAAATAGATTAACATCATTTAAGCCATCATAATGTGGAAGTTTTTGTACCTCCATAGATATGCACCAGAACGATTTTGTCATCATATTGCAACGTAGCGTAGAGACCTCATGCAACCTATTATGCCAATGTTCGAGCTCTTCATCTGAGTCTGAGGTACAAGAGTTGTCTCTATCCCACGTGATCCACCCATCTGCAGTGGGATTGATCCAATATTCATCGCGCATAGTAATCTTGTAGATTTGATCCAAATCATCGTCCTCCTCATAGTCGCGGACCGGTTCAGTGTAGCGCGCTCCTTCAACAAGGTCCAATGGCACAATAACCCTGAGCGCCTTCTTCTCAAAAGTCATCCTTCACTTCTTTAGATTGATCACCGCATCCATATCAAAGGCCCAATCAATTTCTAGTAGTGCAAGGTAAGTATTTTTGTCATCCACGATTTCAATTACTTCAAAATCAACCAAAGCGCTTGCTCCTTCAATGTCTACCGTTACCCCATACAGGTGCCCCATACGAATAATATTTTGTTTATTGACCATGCATAGCTGTATAGGAGACCATTGCAGCGCAGGTCTCCCCATCCTTTCCCATGTCTGCTTAGGCAACATGTTCACATCAGAACCCAAATCAAGGATGACTTGGTCTAGTTCATACTCTCCTATCTGCGTGTAGCCTCATCTTGCGCCTAGTCTGCTTCTTGTGTTTACCTAGTTTCCTCAAAGTGCGTTGTTCTATGGGAAACTTAATATACGCTGTGCAATTATCGATTAGATCCTGGAACCCTATACCACCTTTGGATTCCTCAAAAACTTCATACAAGTTTTGAGAAAAGTGGCTAACAACGAAAGATCCACATCTTGCACTTTACTATTTCCACCCGGTTTTTCCTAACTCCCTAATGTAGAAGCCTCAATAAAGTTCTTCTTAGCTTCCATGAAAGTTTATTTAGCCCGGTTGAGGTCAAACCCAACTTCCTTTTTATCATCCTTGCACCATAGTTGCTTTCCCTTATCTTCACTTGTGGCTATACCACTGCGCGTTATGATATTGATGTTACGATCCTCTTCGCGAGGCTCCACACTCATCATCTGGATATTTTACGTAGGCTGTTGGGTCTGCGTCTTCTTTTCTTACATATTTTCTATAAGTATCGGGAAATCTTATATCACATGGTCGAGCTGTCTGCAATATTGAAAACATGGATGTGTTGGGTTCAGATAGTCGCACGAAAAATGTCAAGCTTCGCCACAGTTATAGAAAATAACTTGTCTGCGACCTCTTCCAACCTCTCCTCATATTCCTCTTCCACAGCCTTGAAATCTGTTGCACGTTGCACCCACGCTCTGATCCTAAGGCTGAGTTTATGCCTGCATTCGATAGGTAGGGGTTCTATCCATCATTAATTCATAACTTCGATAATAGTGCTCATCATGACCAATAGATTTGCAAAAATTGCAAAACAATTTCTGGGGGTCTGTACAAATTTTTGTAGTAGATGACAATTGTTTGTCACATGTTGTCCTGTAACCTAACAAATAGCATACCACGTCACTTCTCCTGTGATCGGCTAAGTGGTATTTTCTGGCTTCAGGGGGGCATCCCCCCCCCCAAATAACATAATTCTGATAAACATACAATGGTACTTATCGTGACTGTGTCCCTTGCATTTCAAGCACCAAACTTCTACGTGAACTTCAGGCTGGGCTTCCTTTCCCTTCTTCAGGCTCTATAACTCCAGGTGTAGACTTACCAGCTGTGAGTGAATCTTTTGTACTCCAATGTTCATATCTTTTACTAGTGAGGCTTCCAACCTCACCGCAATCTCCACATATTCTGCTTGCATTGCTATCTTCTGTTGTGATAATGGTAATCTTACGTGAGGAAAAATTGATGCAATGTACCAATATTTGTGTTTTTCATCCGTGATGTTCATATTGGTCTACCGAATCAAGAATTTTAGCCTCTGATCGAAATCCCATGAGGATTCATTTACCATTTGTTGTATTTCCTTAAACTCTGTAACAGACTATGCCTGAGACTTAAGCTTCTTAAACTCACTGTTCAATGCTTATTGAGTCTCTACCAATGTTGTGCTAGGTTTGTCTTGACAATACTTGATATACCAAGTCAACACCCTATCCTGCAGCAATGTGACCAGTTGTGCTTTCTTTATATTATCATCAGTGATCTGCTATGCTGTCCACACAACATTTACAACAAACTAGAATTGTTTGGGATCTTCACTCCCTACCCCTTTGAAGATTGGCATCTTCATTGTGTTTTCCATGTCAAATGGTAGAGGTGGAGGTGGAGGTGGAGGTGAAGCTGTAAGTGTATGCAGTGGAGGTGGAGGTGGAGTGGATGGATGAGTTATCCTCAGGATACCCTGACTTACGAACTATAGCGCACTTTGCAGTGTATTCAAAATAGTTCCTTCATCGTCTCTTGAAGAGGATCCCAATAGCAGACTATATTCAGAGCCCGATTCTCCATTCCTTCTGAAGGGTTTTCCACTTCGCGTAGTCCCAAACATCAAGGTAATGGCATAACTTGTTTTTCACACAACAACATCTTAATCCAAGTTTTCAGAGATTTTAAATACTTACCTCACGGTCCTTTGAAGAGCCTACGCTCTACTTTTCTATAACTAATAGATGTATCAATCGCAAGCTCAATGACAAATCCTCCTATGATACAATCAATCCAGTGATCAACAACCCACGTGATGTTATCTTCTGAAGCTTCCAAGTGCTTCACCAGCTCTCGAGTCCATACAATAGGGTTGTAAAGTCTCCACTTACCCTCACTGCCCGCTAATCTAGACAGCCACTCGTGCAATTCACAGGGGGAGAAATAGAAAAAGGCTTGTGTTTCGTCTGAGTATAGGTATATATTCAACCATTGTTCCTTGGATAATCACGGACATTTGTTCTCCTGATCTGTGAACATGTGTTCCTTCCGATCGAGCCACTTCTTAATTTCATTCTTAGTAGGGAACCACTTATTCGACATCACACATTCCTCAGATTGATCCTGGTCCTAGCAACACAACCATTTATTGGCTTGATGGGGCTTGACCCAAGTTCAGCTTTAACTATGCCAACCAAGAAAACCCTAACTGCTGGCCCTTTCGGAAACAACCTGCATAGCACAAGCTGCAGTCTCACCCGAAGCAGTATTGGGGGATGATAGAACTAGGTTTCTGTATCTAGAGCCCTGGGCGATGGTTTCCTAATATTCTTAGGGTTCAAATCTACCTTCACGCAGATTTATTCCTTCTGACTGTCAACTACTATAACTCTATCAAAATGACCTTCTGATCTTCACGAAGGGACTTAATTGTACGTATCATGTAGAAAGATTATAGATCTACTAGTTCCGCGCAGTAAATAAGAATTAATTCACATTAAACAGATTACAGAGTGAAGATACATAACTTTATAGAAGTAAATATAAGAACAGAGATGCATCAATTTCAGCCCAAAATAGTCTTTATTAAGTATAAGCATTCATATACAGACCCTTTAACCCTATGCACTTAGTTGCAAGGGCCTGCGCACTCAACTGTGGACTTACCAAGGTCTCCACGCACTCAGTTGCAGGAGCCTCCCCCTTTCGCCTAAGTAAAGGAAACAGACCTTTCCTGCCTTAGCACCTTGCCCTTACAAGGATTCTTCACTTAAAGTTTTTCCCTTAGACTCACTATGGCTCAATTTTATATAGCCTTTGCTTTACAATACCATGGTCCGTGGACCATGGGCGGGTCACAAAACAACTCTATCACCTACCCAACTAAGGGACTAAAGCTCCTCTAACTCTACTTAGCTTCACACTCCACTTTCCACATATCACGGAGATTTTACCTTTGCTACAAAAGGATATTACAAAAATGACTCAAAACTCAACAAAATTGACCCCAGGGACCCCATCCCAATAGTCTTCCTTCCCATGGCTAATCCGAAGTGGCCCCTGTCATTGCAATTATGACAAACTCTGAAGGATTACTACATTAACCTCTGCTTGTTTCTCTTGTGCATGTATGATTCTGTCATTTTCTTCTTTGCAACTCCTTATTTCTACCTTCAAGCTTCTCAATGTGTTTGCTAAGCTAGAATAATTCCCAACACCACACTTCTCATCTGATCCATAAGGAGAATCTCGTGAACTATAGTCTACGATTCTGCTAGTCATATTGATCTCTTTCCTGCAAGGCATCTTATGTAAGCTAATCCAAATTATAAAAAAACAATGTACCTTAAAAAATTCGGGGAGGATATCTCCTGCAAGATTAACTAATCAGCTTAATACATGTATAAACATAATCATAATAACATGTAAATATGTAGCATATAGATAAAAAAACACATAAACATCATTCCAACCATAGTCCAGTCATCAGTGCACGACCATATCAATCACATACTATGACCTCATGCATGACAACAAAAACCATACCAATGTACACTTGACAACATTTAAGCACTTGACATGCATAAAAGATGCATAACCAATCATACACTCATGATGACACGTTCCACAAAAACACCATCAACCTTCACATGGTGACATCACTGCAACCATGACCAACACCATGCATATGCACCAAGCACATACACCATAAGCATAAGAAAAACATATGCAACTGACATTAATGCATGACCCTACACACCGCCCATCCAGTCCGAGGGTCAACCATGCTACAATACCACTCTGTAACACCCTCCTCCCACATCTACCCAAGTAACCGGCCAACCGGGGTAAACATGTGATGAAGAGTTACTATGATATGATTAGACTCCGCATGTGTCAATTAAGGAAGTGGAACTGATGGAACACAACAACACAAACCTTCCATACCTACTTTAGAACCCCTGGGAGCCATCCAAACCTCCCAGGTGACTTTACTGCATTAATCCCCTAGTCGCTCCCATGAGATGGGCATGAGTGTGACTCGGACCCTCTAGTCGCTCCCACAACATGGGTATGCCGACAACTCAAATTATGTGCCACTTTTTCAGGCACAGGGATCAGTTCACTGTCCAAAACTCCATGAAACTTCTAGAAATGAAAGATAACAACAAAATAATGATAGAAATGTAATTACTTGAACAAAGACTTGACTGGAACCCTACTGTCCATGATAGGTGTTTTGTTAAACATGTCACAAATATGCATTCTACAGGTTTAAACAATAGATCTGAGCATAGGGGTCTCATACTTATCTAAGAAACACTAAGAATAATTGATGTCTCATCAAAATAAATACATTACCATCTATTAAGTCACATATTCATTGATCATTCAATGATTAACCAAAACATGATGGCAGCCATACATTTTCACTGTCATAAAACTCATTCATAACCAACATATAACCAACAGAAATATCAGGGATATAATAGCCACATAAGACACATATAAACAAGTATATTTACCCATAAAATACAAGGGATAAAGAGAGCTCTTATTGATAATTGCATAAGCCGACCAGTTATGGGACTTCCATGAACCACCTGATCGTAAACTAGGTTGAACCAAATCTTTCTTTCAGCTAATCATCCTCGTGCCATATTCCAAGCATGAATGTGCGATCTTATAAAACAAATCAATCAAAACAATCTAGGGTTTCCAGAGGCCAAATCACCTCAACTCTCAACCAGTGATTCCACCTCACAGTCAGACATCACTAACTATCACCAGACTGGTCCCCACCCAGGTTGTCCAGAGTGTTTATTCCAACCAAGGCTCCAGGACTAGTAACTCAACCCACAACTTATGTTGGGCTGCAAAGCATTTGTCCAACCAAGGCTCCAGGACTAGTAACTCAACCCACCAAGGGATCCTTAGCGGTTGTCCAATGAACGCTCCTAGACTAGTAACTCAACCCAAGATGTTACAGGGCTCCAGAGCGTTTGTCCAACTAAGGCTCCAGGAATTAGTAACTCAAATCACAACTAAAGGAACATGAGAACCAACCATAAAAAAAGGAAATGAATCCACAACACCATAACTATCTAGAAAATGGAAAGGCTAGTTAAATCCAATTTCAATCCAAGAAATCCTCCATGTCAATGATAGATCATAACCAAGAAACCACAAGCATATGTCATGCATGCCAAAACTAGTGTGGAAAACATACATGCAACTTGGTACCTACAAGAAAAACCAATTGTAGCTACTGATCGTGATGTCCTCTTGCACTTTTCATCTCTTCCTTTTCCTTCTTGCTCCAAATATCCAAGTATGCCACACTCCTCCAAGAATTCTCCATGAAAAATCTAAGTGTCCAAGAGTCTGAGAGAAAGAGAGAGCTCCAAAACTGAACTGAAAAAAGGTTACAAACAAATCCTCATAAGCCTTTTTATCATTAAGGCCTTATTTTCTTCATTTTCCATTATTTTCCTTTGTTTTCCTCCTCATATGCAACATGTGACCTTTCACCTTCCTTTTCTCCTAATTTCCATTATTTTCATAAATAAAATGCTAATAAATGCCTCATGTCTTTCCAAAGCCTTAGCCATTTCCTTTGCCATTAATTAATGACAAGTGATCCCCATCACTATGTTTTTTTCCAACATTTAGCTTGGAATACGTGTCCCATGACCTTGGTTAATAATTTTCCTTTATTAACTTTTTAAATGGATTCTTGACCAAGGTTGTTATAGGTCGGCTTGATTTGTTAGTGTGCTATAAGACATGATTGTTGTCACCACATGAAAGTGTATAAATAGGAGTGAGGAGGAGCCTCATTCCTTGTCCAATCATCGTACTTCTTTATCATGTAAATCCAAGCAAAGGAATTCGTGATTACAGGAATTCAAGTGTGATTACAGGAATTTGCTATTACAAGAATTCAAGTGTGATTGTAGGAATTCACATGTGATTGCAGGAACTCGTGATTACAGGAACTCGGGTGTGATTGTAAGAATTTGGGATTACATGAATTTGTGTGTGATTGCAAGAATTCGTGATTACAAGAATTCGCCCGTCATTGCAAGAATTCATGATTACAAGAGTTCGCATGTGATTGCAAGAATTCACGATTATAGGAATTTGCAGTGTGATTGTAGAGCCATTATAGGAATTTGTGATTACAAGAATTCAGGTGTGATTGTAGGAATTCATGATTACAGGAATTCATGCATGATTGCAAGAACTTGTGATTACAAAAATTTGGGTGAGATTGCAGGAATTCGTGATTACAAGAATTCATGTGTGATTGCAGGAACTCACGATTACAGGAATTCACAATAAAAGGAATTCTCGATTACAAGAATTCAGAGTGTGATTGAAGGAATTCATGATTGCAGAGCCAAAGAGAAGTCTCACTCAGATCTAAGGTGAAGGGTTCATGATTTGGGTCCTAGAAGAGGACAATTTGTGGAGTCTGTTAGAAGCCAAGAGGAAGGGTAACCATAGTGGTTGGATGCCCTAACTAGTGAGAAGATTCTACACCATTGTATTGGACACTCGTGGTATGATGGAGGGCAGCGTGATAGTTCCCAAGTTGGAGCCCAGTGTGTATCATATTGATGGTCTAAGGTGGTCACTAGATGGCAGTAGAAGAGCTCAAGGGTCTGATTAGATAGGAGAAGTTTGAGTAGCCCTAGACCTATCATGTGGAGAAGGACATCTACAGCAGAAGATGGGCAGTCCTCCTAGCCCATGTTCATTGTGGGAGAAAGACATCTTGCAGTGATAGGTGGAAGTCCTTTTTTCCCTATGTTTGTCTTAATTGGAGCAATGCATGGAGACTATAGTGGGAAAATTTCCCTGAGTAGTTGAGGATCAATAGTTGGGCGAGAAGTCTCAATGTGTTGTGTCCTTGATGGACTAAGGCACAACTAATGAGAAAATTGGATAGTCAACGTTCAGTGGCGAAATGTATATGGAGAATTGATAGAGGCAGATGCTATAGATGGGGAGTCAAAGGACCAGGCATGTGTGTACAGGGTACAACTGAGAGGAGCTGAGAGAGCACATTACAACCAAATGGTCAAAGTATCTTGTTTAGGGTATGTTAGTGGTCATCACAACAAACACCAAGACCTAGGTTTTGTTGTCTTGTATCAGTGGATGTATGAGGGCCATTATCCCTAGTACAGGAGCCCTAAACTATTGTATTATCAGTTTTATTAATATAACAATGTTGGTTTGTTGTACAAAATTGTGTAAAAAATTATGTATATTTTGTGAACTAGTAGATTTACTGTTGTATATATTTTTCTTTGAAAAGTAGACTTGTTGTGATACTTGGTTTGGTAGCGCCGGTGATTTAAGATTCTATCCTAGACACCAATATCGTGGAAAAACAACAATCTCACTGTTGTATCATCAAGTGACATTACTTCTAGCACTTCTACTTTGCTTTCTAATCCATTTTGTTTTCTAAACTGAAGTTTCCCTTCAACCATGGTAAGTTTTTTTTCTTAAATTCTCATTTTCCTCCTTCAATTTATCATTTTTTTTAGTAAGGAGGTCAATTTCAGACTTACCCAGTGAAGAGACATCTTCTTGTTCCTTTGACATCACACAATTCAAACAATAATTTTATTTTATTTTTTATTTAAATTTAAATCATTGTTAATGTAAATTCTATGTCAACATATTACCCTTATACATCATCAGCCTCGGGCTCTTACCCTACATTGGACGTTTATCACCATTCCGCGGGGTCATCTACTTTTCTTTTCATCTCTCTCACTGTTTATCTTCCTACTAATTCCTCTATTCCTCATTCAATTTTCGATGTCCCTTGCGCTATACAATTTTCCTCTTATGCTAGTTCCTCTCTTTCTATTTCCTCCTTCTCTCCTCCGAATTCAATCATTGATTCCTCTTTAGATATTTTGACTTATATCCATATTTATTCCATCACTAATTCTCATCACAATTCCTCTTTCAATTCTTCTATTTCTAACCTTATTCTGACTTCCAAATGGACTTATTCCAATAATTGTTTTCCTAATCCTTCTATTGCTTATTCTAATTCTTCTTTGAATAAATCTTCTAACCTCACTATCCCGAATCCTTCTCACACTAGTTCATCTTCTGATTCCAATTCCAATCTTTTTAATTATTCTATCACTTATTCTTCTAATTCTTCTAATCTTACTTCCTCTAATTCTTCTAATTCAAATTCTAATGATAATTAAGCTTCTCATCACAATTCTCCTTACCCTAATCCAAATACATTTCCTTTGATTTCTAAAACCCTTTCTCTTAGAAGAAAAGTGGTCAACCTTTCGAGTTTTGACATTGACTTTCCTACCCAATGACTTCTCGAAAAAGGATTAAATTTTTCCATTGCTCCCTGCAATATTCTGATGGATGATATTATTTACAACATTAAGCATGGCCTTAAGGACATTCATGATCACATCAAAGAAGTTATTAGATAGGATTATTCTCTTATCCTCTAGAAGGCAAAAATTCCTAAGTGTAATATCTCAAAGAAAGAATCCCTTGCTCCTAAATCCCTTAACAATAATCATTGTATTGTCGTTCTTAAATATGACAAAGGTGGTGCAGTGGTTGTTCTCAATAATAAGGATTACATTGATAAAATTCTTGACCACCTCACCAATAATGGTAGCTATAAAAATCTTAGGAAAAAATCGCTTTCAAAAATTTCCAAGGAAACCTCTAATGCTACCATGTCTGATAGTGTTCGTTCCACTATAGATAAAAGGCTTATTGAGAGAAACCCACTCACTTCACAAATATATGGGCTTCCAAAAACCCATAAATAAGGCTCTCCACTGAGACCTATTATGAATACAATTGGTGGGCCTACCTATCTCCTTGCTAAGCATTTAGCTTTTAAGCTTAAATCTCTTGTTGGTACTACTAACTCTTTCGTTAAGGACTATTCCTCTTTCACTAATGAAATTAAAAGCTTTAAGCTTGAGCCCAATGACATTTGGTCAATTTTGATGTTATCTTTCTTTTTACGAAAATCCCCATCAATGAGGCCATCAACATCATTAATAACATTAAACTGACCCTAATAATGCTAAATTAGTCAGCATCTGCTTAAAATCTACTTTCTTAAGCTTTCAATATGTAATTTATGAGCATACATGTGGAGTTTCCATGGGCTTCCCTCTCCCCTCTATTGTAGATAATATTTTCATGGAGAATTTTGAGACTAAAGCCCATGCTTTTGCTCCTTTCCACCCCAAGGTTTGTAAAATGTATGTTGATGATACCTTTATCATTTCACCTCATGGTTGAGAAAATCTTGAAATCTTTAAGCAACATCTTAACAGCTTGTATGAATTTATTAAATTTACTATGGATATTGAAGTTAATGGAAACATTCCCTTTCTTCAGATCCTCATCACAAAGAAGGAGGATGGCTCCATCTCCCATCAATTTTTCCACAAGAAGACTTACACCAAGCAATATCTCCATGCCAATTCCCACCACCAGCTGACCCAAATATGTGGTGTTTTGAACACCCTTGCTACTAGAGCCCTTAGGAATTTTGATGATATTCATATTGATGATGAGAAAGATCATCTTTTAGATTTTTCAGGAACAATGGTTATGAAAAACATCAAGGCCTTAAAGCTTTCCAAAAAGAAGAAAAAGGAACTAGAGTTATGATTGAACCCAAAAACCCTATTGGAATGGTTCATCTTCCTTTTATTCACAGAACTATCGATAGGTTGGCTCTGATTCTTAAGAAGAACAACATATCTACAACCTTTAGACCGTTGAACACCATTCATTCTTCCCTTACGTCTGTCAATGACCATATTGACCCCTCTAACACTAATGGGGTTTACATGATTAGCAATCCTTATATAGGTTAAATTTTTTGTTCCATCAATAGAAGGATTCAGGAGCACGCTGCTACCATTAGGCATAATCTCTCTCACTCTTTAGCACTTGTTGAACATTTTGCAAATACTGAGTATCATATTTGTAGTGAAAATGCTCGTGTCCTTGCAAGGATTTTCCATTACTATCACATAAATTTCAAGGAGGTCATCAAGATTGAGAAACAAGCTTCAAATAATCTTAACAGAGATGATGGTTGGAGATTCAGTAAACATTGGATCCTTTCTCTCTCCTTTAGGCTTCCTTAATTCATATATCTTCCTTATTTATAATTTTTTTATGCAAAAATTCTCTTACACTGCTTTGCCTTTATTTTTTTATTTTTAAATTCTATTATTTATATTTATTTTATTTATAGAATCACTATTATCTATTCTTTTAAAATTTATTATTAAATCTATTCTCTTATATATATACTAGTATTAATATTTATTTTATTTATAGACATGCCCTTTCTATTTATATAATTTTATTATGAATTTTATTGTCGTTTATTTATTAATTATTTTGGTTTTTAAAGTTTTATTATATTCTTTGTTATGTCATTGTGATAGCAAGTGAGATATAGTTTTCGCTTTGTGGTATTAGTTTCCTACCATAATTCAAATTTTTTTGTCATTTGCAGTGTTTACCTTAGGTTTCTCTGATCCCTAAGCATTGATGTCGGCTCGTCGTGCCCACCAGGGCTACAAAGACAAAGGCCGATGTCATTGCCCAGGATGGAGTACAATACTCGCTAAGAGTGCGTATAGAAATAGCATGACACTAGTGAATTATTAAATATTATTCTACTAAAATATTAAGAGCATACATAACATAATAAGGCAAATAGCGTGCCATTAATCAATACGAATGGCTTCCATTATCACCGCAACTCTAGCAATAGAGGGTGACAGAGAAATATCATCCCCATTGTCAAATGAAATAAGCACAACCCAAAAAATAGGGGAGACCATGTTGACACAACTCACTATAAAAGATATAGTTCTGAAGTTCTGAAGATTACATATGAAGATGAGCAATGACAGGTACTATTGGCATCTAACTTGACCACAAATTTGGTTAAGGATACATTTGCTATGAACCCGTTTCCTCTGCTATCCACAATGTAATCCCTTATGGTCCGTGTAGCTAACAAAGAGCTAGAGAAGCCTTCTACTATGAACCAACCAGTAAGTACAAGGTTGATTAATACCTCTGTTAACCTTAACCTTGGCACTATGAAGGAGGAAATTTGAATTCCACACTTCCCCTTTGTGCCTTCTCTATTTCCAACCAATTACCCTTCAAGAGCTTCTAAAGCCAAGACTCTGATTCCTCTGTATTCCACATCTTTAGACCTGAGAGATCTTATCAATAGCTTTGTCTTGACATCATGGTGGGCACCATGCGTTGGTATGCAGATGCAAATACATTCTCCTACATTAATGGATGGGGCAATGTTATCCTCTAGAAATTTACATAGAATATGGGATTCAACAGGGGATTTTATAATGGAGTTGCCCTCTGTCAATCTCTCCATTCCAGATGCAATAGGCCGTTATTTCCCCATGGTAGCTGTTCCTCAAACAGGTCAGACATTGGAGTAGGGACAAGAAATTAGACACTAACTTCAATGTTCTAGGCATTTGATGAGCCAGAGATTGTAACTTTTTCCACGGTCCAGAATACAACGCATTTGTAGTTGCATTCACATGCCTCTACCAGGACTACTGCATATTGTAAAGTTAAGAGTTGCAGTAGGATGGAGTCTAAAACATTGTCATTGAAATTCATGAAATCTCGATAGAAGAATTGGGCGTAATGTTTGACAACATCATTATTAACATATTGTAATGGGGCCATTTGTAACATTGATGAAATAGTTGTATATTTTCGATTTTAATTTGTTGTTTGTATATGTTTAAAATTGTGGTTTTATGTTTTTCAAAATTTTCAGAAACATATTATAATTGGGTTGTTTGCAACAATGATGAAATAGTTGTATATTTTCAACTTCAATTTAATTGTGGTTTTATGTTTTTCATCTTAGTGTTTCCCAAACATAGTATACATATTATACATCTACATAAAATTCATAATAAAAGATCATTTGTATTGGTTTAGATGTGTGGTATCAAGCAAGCTTTGTTCTGATAACATCACAGAACACTGTATTTGCATTGGGATACTCAAAATTTATCACGGTTCGCTTGGAATGGATGTAAGGCACCACAAGATTGATAACAATAGTTTTAATATCTCTCTATACAAATAACCTTCTTGCAAATCTCCATAATACTGGAGGCAGACGACATATTCGATACCGAGACCTTGCTGGGCACATCTATGGTAAACATATTTCAGGAAACATTTTGTTGCATTTATTAATATGGTTGTGGTATTTGTATTGCCATTTTCCTTTACTTTCCTTTTGATGTTTTTTCCTTTACAAATGCATCAACTGACAAGTCTTTTTGGGGATTAACGTTACTAAATATTAATATCGATTATATATTTGTATGGAATGGCTTTGGATAGTGTCATTGTGCAATACTTTTTCATTTATCTTTGTTGCTATTGAATTTATCAAGATTGTATATTTTTGGAATTTTCAAAATTGTATGGACAATAATGAGGTTAAACAATTGATTTCACTATTATACATTGGATTTCAAATATTATATGAATCTACAATTAAACTAAAGATAACCTAAATTGAAAGTCTTAGAAGGGAAAATACACCAAAGATTTCTACCGTCTTTCAACTTTTTTTTGCATTTGTAATGTTTACCTTGGGTTTCTATGATCCTTAAGTGATAATGTCGACACCGCCCCCACTAGGGCTATAGAGACCGAGGCCAATGTCATTGCCTGAGCTACAGTACAGCACTGGATTAGAGTGTGTATAGAAATGACATGACAATGCTGAATTATTAAATATTATTTTACTAAAACATTAAGAACGTACTTAACATACCTCCCAGTTGTTGAGATTATTATGAGCTGGCCACTCCGGTGTTGCGGTATTAGTTTCTACACGATGCCATTTGTTGGTCGCTTCACATATCAACTCCACTTCACATGGAGCACTAATAGAAACAAGCGCTGCAAGCAGCAGTAGTCCCCACCGGGTCTGGGTCTAAGAAAAACTAAGCGTCTGGGTCCAAGAAAAACTAAGCATCATTACTTATAATATTTGGATATATGTAAAATGATTGTTTAGCATACTGGAATAGTGGAATATTTCACAATGTTTCATAAGTTTAAAGATGAATAGAATTCTTGAGCTAGCTAAATTGATTGTTTAACCAACCACATAAAATGTTGTAATAAAACTACATTCTTAACATGCTCAGCGTGTGAGTCTCATTTGATTGAAGACATTCAACAACCAAATATTCTAAATGAAATTGCAATCTTAACATGGTCAGTGGGTGAATCTCGGTTGATTGAAGAGCTTTAGCAATTGATAAATCACTCTCTTGCTTGCAGTGAGATACTTGAAAACAAAGAAATGGTTAAGGCATTTCTAATATCTGACCTTATTGCACTTTGAAGTTTTCAAACCTGAGAAATATAGATTCCCAGATGGACAGCTCCGTGGATTTTAGAATGGTCGAAACACATATGTAGTCACCAAGAATAAAGATCACAGAACTGGTGAATTTTAGAATGGTCAGAACACATACATAGTCACCAGGGATAAAGATCACAAAATTTAAAAACAAATGAGTAAAAAATTGCATATGGCGGTGTTGCAGGTTAATAAAATGGCACTTGTACAACAGAACCAGGTAGCGGAGGCTAGGTTTCTGCTCTAGATGTCCTCACAGACTCCTCTAAGCCCCAATCTAGCCACCATGGCCGGTATTCTCCTTCCAGGGTTCATATTAGAGCCCTCCTCCATGGTAGGAGCCAGTCAGAACGGTTCCTCACCCCCTGTTGATTCTATTGTTTTCCTGGCCAAGGCTCACCCAACTTCAGCCTCCTTTAATGCACCTATTAAACTCCTCTAGTGCACCCAGTAAACAGGTGGAAGGCATTCTTGGAGGGCAATCTTGAATCCATGTTGTCAGCTTATTGTCATATGTCGTAGAATTACCTAGAAATTTTAATTTTCTATCTACCTAGAAAAATTAATTTTCTATTGGAACAAGGGATTACACTCCAGAAAGATTGTAAAGTTAAAGAACACTTCTTCCCAACATTTTTACATAGAACTTTTGCAACCTCCACACTGATGAACTTTGCATCATTTTTTTAAGGATCGCCCCACAAACACATTAATGAATGCGGAGTTCATTTCCAGTAATATGGACTCCAACAAAAATAAAAGGTAAAGTCTGCAATAACTAAAATTAAAATGTGAAATTCCTTGCATGTTGAAATTTGGTACCGGAGGACAGGTGGTTCCCTTAGGCTTTGATCTTTGGCCTAGGGAAAAGTGTCCAAAAGAATTTAATTTTTCTCCTAAAGTGACTTTATAATTTTATAAAGTTAAATCTAATTTAAAAGTGACTTTAAGTGATAAAGTTATTAAGTCTAATTTTAAAGTGACTTTTATAAAGTCAATGAAAAATTAGAAAGGAAAAGTGACTTTGGAAATAAATGACTAAGTGGGTCTTTATTAAAGTGGGGTGAATTAAAAAATAGAAAGTGAGATTTAAATGAGCATTTAATCTCAGCCATTGATCTAAATCTATTTCAGCCATTGGATTTAGAGATCACCCAAAAGTCACTTGGAGTTATATTAAAGGAGGAAAAGGAGAAAAAGGTCATTCATTCTTTCATGAGCAGATTGGGAGAAGGAGAGCAAGAGAGCAAGAGAGATTTCTGAGCAGGGAGGAGAAGGAGACAGCAGCTTGGCACACATTCCAAGGTAGCAGTTGAGCAGATTTGTACAGCTGATTTAGCACATAGTGAAAGGCAGATTTTTGCACAAAAATCGAGGAGCAGTTTGCTGATTTTTCTGCACACAAAACGGAGGCCGTACAACATTTATTGCTGTCCTGTTTGCTGTAATTTCCAGATTGCTGTGAGGCACAGGAAAGGAGATAAGTTGTAAATTTGCTTGCTGATTTTTGCTGAATAATTCTCACTGTAAAAAGGCAATTTTCAGAAATAAAGAAGAGCTCTCAAACTGGTTTTCCCCAAGAGTTGTAGGGGGTTTTTCCAGGGTCAAGTTGACCAAAAATATCAGTGTTTTAATGGCTGTTTTTCATTGCTGATTTTTAATTCTGCAATTTCCAACATTCTGAAAAATTTCCAGAATTTGTGTTTTCAGCAATATTTATTTTTTTCAGTCTGTTAAATGTATGGTTATGGGAATGGGCATTTAACTACATGGGAGAAATAAGGAGAAACTGAAAACCGGGGTGGGAAAACAGAGATTTTTACATGGTATCAGAGCTTGAGTGCTGAAGGGCAGTTTGGGACAGCAAAAGGAAAAATTACAGTTGCTGATTTTTCACTCAGAAAATTCCAGCAAGCTAATTTTTTCATAAACAACAGTTTTATCTTTACTACAGCAGTGCTATTTTTCAGTTTTAGGATAGCAGGATGTCATTGGGATTGAGGGTGGAGGATAGGTTGGATGGGCATATAAATTACAACGTTTGGAAAGAGAGAATGCAAAGTATCTTTGAGGAGGCAAAAGTCTGGGATATCATGGTGCATACCGCACAGAACCCTGTTGTTGTGCCCACTGATGTTACTCAGTTGGCTGAGTATAAAAAGAAGAACAATAAGGGTAAGAGGCTGATTCTAGACGGAATCAAAGACCATTGCATTCCTCATGTGAGAGGAAAGAGCAATGCCCATGAGATGTGGACAGCATTGTCCAATCTCTACCAGAGTACCAATGAGAACCGGAAGATGGTCCTGAAGGAGAGGCTGAAGAACATTAAGATGGGGAATGATAATGCAGCTGGATATCTCACAAAGATTACCAATGTGAGAGATGATTTGGTAGCGATTGGAGAGGCCATTCCATCCACTGAGTTGGTGCGTATTGCAGTGAATGGCCTCCCCCGTTCATGGTTGAACTTTGCTGATGGGGTTTGTGCACGTGAGACCCTTCCCACATGGGAGAGGTTTTGGGATGATTGTATTCAGACACAGATTAGGAAAGGATAGCTTGGGGCAGCCAAGCCAGTTGAGCAGGATGAGGACGTAGCACTGGTGGCAGGAGGCAAGAAAGGAAAAGGGAAGAAGCAGGCTTCCACAAGCAGTGGTGGGGGCAAAGGCAAAGGTAAAGGTAAACAGGGGAACACACAGAAGGACTATTCCAAGTTGAAGTGTTGGAATTGTCAAAAGATGGGACACTATGCAGTTGTGTGTCCGGAGAAGAAGAAGAAGAAGGGGAAGAACCAGGACATGGCAACTTCAGCAGAGATTGAGGACTTTGCAGGTCGTTTTGACCGGGAGTTTGCGTTCACTACGTGTGAGTCCTCTAGTGCAGGATCACCTGCCACACAGGTTCAGAGGGAGCATGCTTTTCCCTCGATTAGCGGAGCATCTTCAGGTATCTGGTATGTGGACAGTGGGGCTTCACGTCATATGACAGGAGTCCGTGAGTACTTCTCAGAGCTTTCAAAGAGTGGCACTGATATTGAGGTAGTACTCGGTGATGACAGAGTTGTTAGAGCAGTCGGGGTGGGGACAGTGACATTTCAGAGGGAGTCCAAACCTCCCTTGAAGGTGTCAGAGGTTCTTTATGTGCCAGGGATGAGGAAGAACCTCATATCCATCTCAGCTTTGGAGGACAGAGGATATGAGGTACTGTTTAGGGGAGGACAGGTGTTGATGTATCCCAGGGACAATCCAGCTGATTCAGTTAGAGTGATAGGTGTACGCCATGCAAAGGTGTACAAGTTTGCATTTCAGCCCCTTTTGGCATTGAGCAGTAGTACCGACAGCAAAGCTAGCAGTTCTGAGCTGTGTGAGATTTGGCACCGCAGGATGGGACATATGTATCATGGAGCCTTGAGAACATTGCGGGAGATCACTACAGGTTTGCCAGATTTCAGTACTGATCACTTTGATACTTGCAGAGGTTGTGCGATGGGCAAGTTTGCCAAATCCCCTTTTCCCAGCAGTGACAGCAGAGCGACGGGGATACTTGATTTGATTCATTCCGATGTGAGCGGTCGGATGTCTCATGTTTCCTTGAGTGGATATGAGTACTATGTTTTATTCATTGATGATCACTCCAGGAGGACCTGGATTTATTTTTTGAAGACCAAGAGTGAGGTCTTCAAGCGGTTTCAGGAGTTCAGAGCTCTTGTGGAGACTCAGACAGGTCGAAAGATCAAGTCCTTGAGGTCGGACAATGGAGGAGAGTACACCCTTGGAGAGTTTGTTGACTATTATGTGGAGGCAGGCATTAGGAGGGAGTTCACTGTTCCTTACAACCCCCATCAGAACGGAGTTGCAGAGAGGAAGAACAGATCCATCATAGGGGCTGCCAAAGCCATGTTACATGATCAGGGGTTGCCATTGTTCTTGTGGGCAGAGGCCTGCAACACAGCTGTTTACTTGCAGAACAGGAGTCCGCATCGTGCCTTGGGGCACATGACTCCGGAGGAGGCTTTCTCTGGGAAGAAGCCTGATCTTGGTCATCTTCATATCTTTGGATGCATTGCATACTCCTATATACCCAAGGAGAAGAGGACCAAACTAGAGCCCACCGCAGAGAAGGGTATCTTTGTGGGCTACAGTGAGACCTCAAAGGCCTTTCAGATTTACATTCCTGCACAGAGGAGAGTTGTTGTCAGACGGGATGTGAAGTTCGAGGAGGACAGGGCCTTTAGGAGGTCACGGGAGTTAGAGTATCTGGATCAGCCAGACCCTCAGCAGCAGTTGAGTCAGTCGCAAGGATCCAGTGGGCAGGGATCAGGAGGATCCAGAGGTACATCTATGAGAATGTCGGGTCCATCAGTGAGCAGTGGCTCGCCGAGCTAGAGGGGTGGTGCTCCGGGCAGCATGCAAAGCAGTTCACTAGGGAGTCCACTGATGGATAGTTCACACGGTACCTCAGCTTCTACAGGTTCAGGTGCAGGCAGGAGGACAGCAGACAGACAGTCAGGAGTTCAGGCTACTGATGATGATGAGGAGGAGGAGTTTCATTCTCTGGTGGGAGAAGTGCGCTCAGGGAAGAGGAAGCCCAAGTGGCTTCAGGACACCTTGAGAGATGCCACATCTGTTGCTGAGCCGAAGAGGCCGGTCAGAGAGAGTAGACCACCTGAGAGGTTTTGTAGCTATATGGCGATGGTTACCAGCATCCTTGACTCTGAGCCTTCTAGCTATGAGGAGGCAGCTAGCCAGGAGGTCTGGAGAGAGGCCATGCAGGAGGAGTATTCTTCTATCATGAAGAATGATGTTTGGGAGGTGGTGCCGAGGCCTGAGGGCAAATCTATGGTTACTTCCAGATGGCTTTACAAGGTAAAGCATGCTCCAGATGGCAGCATTGAGAAATTCAAAGTGAGGTTTGTGGCTAGAGGGTTCTCCCAGGTAGAGGGAGTTGATTATGAGGAGACCTTTGCTCCCGTGGCTCGATATACTTCAATCCGCTCCATTATATCGATAGCAGCAGAGATGGGTTGGAAGATCCACCAGATGGATGTGAAGACCGCATTTCTCAATGGCTTCATACAGGAGGAGGTGTACATTGAGCAGCCACAGGGCTTTGAGGTGCATGGGAAGGAGTCCCATGTGTGCAGACTGAAGAAGGCCCTTTATGGCCTGAAGCAAGCTCCCAGAGCTTGGTACTCCAGGATAGATACATACTTGCAGGGGATGGGTTTCACAAAGAGTGAGGCAGATCCAAACCTTTACTTTATTGTGATTGGTGAGGAGCCTCTCATTCTGGTGCTGTATGTGGATGACTTGATCATTACAGGTGCAGAGAGACTCATAGAGCACTGCAAGAGAGATCTTGCGGCGGAGTTTGAGATGAAGGACATCGGCTTGATGCATTACTTTTTGGGTTTGGAGGTGTGGCAGGAGGAGGGGCATTTCTTCCTGGGGCAGGGGAAGTATATTGTGGACATCCTTAGCAGATTCCACATGGAGGATTGTAGAACCATGTCAACACCGATGATCACCAACTGGAAGAAGCTTCATGCTTCGGATTCCGATTTGGTGGATCCCACATTGTACAGGCAGCTGATTGGTTCCTTGATGTATTTGGTCAACACTAGACCAGATATCTGTTTTGCAGTCAACACGATGAGTCAGTTTATGTGTGAGCCTAGGAAGGTTCACTGGGTGGCTGCAAAACACATTTTGCGGTACTTGCAGGGGACAGTGGATTATGGTCTGGACTACAGGCAGGGAGATGGAGTGAGATTGGCAGGGTACACTGATTCTGATTGGGCAGGTTGTGCTTCTGATAGGAAGAGCACTTCAGGGTGTTGTTTTGGGTTGGGTTCAGCAGTAGTGTCATGGTTCAGCCGGAAGCAGCAATCAGTAGCACTGAGTTCAGTGGAAGCAGAGTATATGGCAGCCAGTCTAGCTAGTTGTGAGGCTATCTGGCTTCGCAAGATGTTGTTTGGCTTATTTGGTCAGCCGTTGAGACCTTCAGTGATTTACTGTGATAATCAGAGTTGCATTAAACTCACGGAGAATCCAGTATTCCATGACAGGTCAAAGCATATCGGGATCAGATATCATTTCATCAGAGACTATGTTCAGAAGGGAGTTGTGAAGCTTGAGTATATTTCCACTGATGAGCAGGTTGCAGATATCCTTACCAAAGCCTTACCACGGGGCAAGCATGTCTACTTCAGAGACAAGATGGGTGTGGTGAGGAACACCTTCCTCGGTAAGAGGGAGTGTTGAAATTTGGTACCGGAGGACAGGTGGTTCCCTTAGGCTTTGATCTTTGGCCTAGGGAAAAGTGTCCAAAAGAATTTAATTTTTCTCCTAAAGTGCCTTTATAATTTTATAAAGTTAAATCTAATTTAAAAGTGACTTTAAGTGATAAAGTTATTAAGTCTAATTTTAAAGTGACTTTTATAAAGTCAATGAAAAATTAGAAATGAAAAGTGACTTTGGAAATAAATGACTAAGTGGGTCTTTATTAAAGTGGGGTGAATTAAAAAATAGAAAGTGAGATTTAAATGAGCATTTAATCTCAGCCATTGATCGAAATCTATTTCAGCCATTGGATTTAGAGATCACCCAAAAGTCACTTGGATCACCCAAAAGCCACTTGGAGTTATATTAAAGGAGGAAAAGGAGAAAAAGGAGAAAAAGGTCATTCATTCTTTCATGAGCAGATTGGGAGAAGGAGAGCAAGAGAGCAAGAGAGATTTCTGAGCAGGGAGGAGAAGGAGACAGCAGCTTGGCACACATTCCAAGGCAGCAGTTGAGCAGATTTGTACAGCTGATTCAGCACATAGTGAAAGGCAGATTTTTGCACAAAAATCGAGGAGCAGTTTGCTGATTTTTCTGCACACAAAACGGATGCCGTACAACATTTATTGCTGTCCTGTTTGCTGTAATTTCCAGATTGATGTGAGGCACGGGAAAGGAGATAAGTTGTAAATTTGCTTGCTGATTTTTGCTGAATAATTCTCACTGTAAAAAGGCAATTTTCAGAAATAAAGAAGAGCTCTCAAACTGGTTTTCCCCAAGAGTTGTAGGGGGTTTTTCCAGGGTCAAGTTGACCAAAAATATCAGTGTTTTAATGTGTTTTAATGGCTGTTTTTGATTGCTGATTTTTAATTCTGCAATTTCCAGCATTCTGAAAAATTTCCAGAATTTGTGTTTTCAGCAATATTTATTTTTTTCAGTCTGTTAAATGTATGGTTATGGGAATGGGCATTTAACTACATGGGAGAAATAAGGAGAAACTGAAAACCGGGGTGGGAAAACAGAGATTTTTACATTGCAGTTTGACAACTCAAGACCCTTCCAATATGTGTTGAAACCACCTCAGCTACTATTGATCCCTTCGATCCAGTTGGATGAGATGGGCGCAACATGCAATTTTGGGAACCATTGCATTCTTAAAAATACACCTCTTTCCAACATTTGATACACAGATTATGTGTAACCTCCACATCATTGAAATTGCAATAAATTTTTTTATGAGCAGTCTGACATTGCACAAACAAATCAATGAATGTTGACTTCATTTCTGGTAATATGGACTCTACCAAAGTTAAAAGTCAAAATCTTTATTAACTGAAATTCAAATTTGAAATTCCTGGTAGCTTGGCGACTTAAGACATAATACATTCTCTCAAGTATTTTGACTACAATTTGTTTGGCTGCAAGTCCATCTAGCATATTAAGGCATTTAACTGCTTTAGTCCTTTCATGTTCACATTGCTTTCTGAAAAGCAATGAGTAGATCACCCTTTAGAAGGAAAAGTTGAACAAGGAGTGTCATAGATTTGTCTATAATGCTCAACATTGATAAGATGTGGAATTTGAAGAACCTTTTAATTTAGAAGCCGGAGAACCCACAGTAATAACCATTTTTACATCAACATTTCAAATCGCAACAGGGATCCATCATGAGGACATTCTTGAATGATGATAGTAGAAGAGCTTTAATGATAGTATTAAATAGTTTATAATAGTATGAAGCGGGAAGATATGTCGGCTAAATGTTTTAATCATTTATTATTATTACTATTTTTTATAAGAATTTATTATTTGAGTTAATATTCAATAAATATTAATAATAATATGTAAATTTTTCATTTTATTATTATTATTATTAAAATAGTATTTAGTGTATCAATATTAGTAAATATTAAATATTAATATTAAACTTAATAATAATAATAATGTTAATGTATCAATAATGATTAATAATTAATAACTAATAAATAATAGTAATAATAAATAATGATAATTAATAATAATGATTAATGATAATATTAATGTATTAATAATAAATGATAATTAATAATTAATAAATATTAATAATAATAATAATGTTAATGTATTAATAATAATTGATGATTAATAACTAATAATTGATAATTAATAACTAAAAGTTAATAATAATATTAATGTATTAATAATTGATGATGTGATAATATTAATATTAATGTATTAATAATAATTATTAATAATTTTAGCTAATAATTATTAATATAATGTATAATTATTAATTATTAACTAATAAATATTAATAATGATTAATAAATTAAATCACTATAAATAATATCATTGTTATTAATCATTATTAGCTAATAAATATTAATAATAATACTAATGTTAATGTATTAATAATAATTGACTATTAATAACTAATAATTGATAATTAATAACTAAAAGTTAATAATAATATTAATGTATTAATAATTGATGATGTCATAATATTAATATTAATGTACTAATAATTATTAATGTCAATGTATTAATAATAATTATTAATATTAATGTATAATAATTATTAATTATTAACTAATAAATATTAATAATGATTAATAAATTAAATCACTATAAATAATATCACTGTTATTAATATCATTGTTAATGTGTTAATAATAATTAATAATAATAACTAATATTTATTATTTATTACCAATATTGTTATTATTAATAATTAATAACTAATATTTATTAATAATATTAATTTTAATAATAATTAGTAATTAATAACTTATAAATGTATTAATAATAATTAATAATTAATAATTAATAAAGTTAATGTATTAATAATAATAATTAATAATTAATAACTAATAATTAATAATAATATTAATGTTCTAATTAATACCTAATAGAGAAGCAACTAACTACTAATTGCTAGAAAAGGAAAGAGAAATTTACCTGCTGAGCTCTATGCCTGAGATGTACTGGCGCTCTTAATTTCTCTGATTAAGGGAAGCCAACTACCACTAATCTCAATACCATTATCCCTGTTGAGATTATGTGGATGTTTGATAATTTCAAGAGCTTCTCTGATCTTCCGCCTATGATGTTTATCTTCACGTGTGATAATTGAAGCATTTTCCAAACAGATAAAACAATCATTGCCACCTAAATTAATCATTAACCATATTAAATTTGTAGATTGAAATTTGAAAATGATATGATCATAATTGTATAACATTATAAATTTTTTTATTATTAAAATTGTGATAGTTAATAAAATTGTTAATATCAATTATTGATTAAAAATTAACATGTCATTAGAGTTTTAGATCCTAAACTAGCACAACCACATTAATAAATATGGTTAATATACGTTATAGGCGTATATTAAGCATGCGCACAACCAAAAACATGTTATTAATTTTTAATCTTATTCTAACCAAATAATAATAAATATTCATAAATGCAACAAGAAATTATCAATTTGATTTTGCCTTGATTAAATTGAGAAAATTCGAATTTCCACATCAATAGACAACTTGGATGCAGTTAACTTGTGTGACATGGCTTGTGTCACCTAGTTTACTCAGTAAATTCAAGTTTGACAAGTTAGAGCTCAGTTAAGCATGTGTGATTACTAATTTGCAACAATCAAGGTAAGTTATCTCAAGTTGTTTTCAGTTAAAATAGTTCCAACTGTTTTGTGGAAGGTTAGTTGTGCAATGGGACTTCAATCAAATTCAGTGATCATCTAGTTAACTAATTGATCATCCCAAAATAGCTAGTGCACGTAGAGAATTCGAGTTCCCCAGCAGTGGTTCCAAGGCAATGTAACATAAATTGTAGACTAGTCTTGAGTGTACAGGTGTTGCATGTAGTCAGATGATCAACCTTGGGAATTGCACAATCCATTTTGGAGAAATTCCTAAATAATAGGGGCCTAATTTCTCAGTGAATTGCGTAAAGAAATAGGGGCTCAAGCAGAGCAAAAAATTGACTAAGTCTGGCTCAGAGCTTCTCAACAAGCAGAGAGATAGGTTATTCACTTGCAAATTGTGCTCAGTTGAACAAAGAAATTGTAATACATCTTTATTCATCAAATTAATGCAAGAAGACATTATGGATTTTAGCAGTTTGATTTCCCCAGGAAAACTACTGTATGCATGTGTGTTAGTTCTTATTACATGTTAGGTCCCTATACTGCTAGTGTACCCCCTTATTGTTATTAGTACAATCCCCTTATTGTATTATTGTGCCCATGTAGTCCCCATGTTATTATTATTGTGCCCATGTAGTCCCAATGTTTTTATTATTATGCCCCATAGAAGCCCACTATTGTTATTGTTGTGCCCCTACAATATTATTGTTATGTAGGCTCTGATTATATTGGGACCCCTTAGACTCCTGTATATAGAAAAGAGGTCTTATCATTTGTATCATTCAAGAATTGTTTATTTGTGTAATGTAAAAGAGGTTTCCCCTTGAAGAGGTTGATTTTGAATTCGGTGATCTATCTCTTCTTCTATTTTGTGAGCTAGTTTCATAACATTTGGTATCAAAGCTTTGGATTCTAGGATTTCGCTGCTTCAAATAGGCTCCAAAATTCCATCTCAAATAGGAAATCGTGGCATTTTCACTATAACATTTTTGGTACGAAGCGTCACAAGCAGAAATTAAAACCCATTTGAGCCTAAATTGTGATGCATATCGTGTACAAATTTCAAAACTTGGTTCACTATATTTTTAGGGATATGATCCAAGGACGTTAGGGTTTTTGTAGACTCCAAAATTCCATCTCAAACTGGTGACCTTGGGAAAATCATCATAACTTTCTCTGTGAGGATTGGATTCAAATTTAGTAAAAAGTGACAGAAATAGTAAGGGTTGTAGTTTGTTAGATAGCATTTTCAAGGTTGAAGGTCGAAACAGTGACACGTGGAACTTTGTACAAGTTCGCTCTACTAAATGAGTTTATAATCAGATCATTGTAGGAAATTGGGCATAACTCTTTCTTGAAGAATCCAATCTCGCTCAGATCTATGAGGTTGGAAAGAGGACTTAGAAGGCTACCATAGTACAAAATTTCAGAAATTGGAGATCCAAAATTACATAGTTACAGTCATTTCTAGATCGAGCTCCTAAAAGTAAGAAAAAGAGATATGAGGACGTTTGATGGCATGGATCTAGTAACTTGGATACTACAGATGGAGCAACATTTTGATCTACATGATGTGAAACTGTTACAAAAGGTATGTATTTCATATTTATATTTAGATCCGAATAAGTTTGTATCTTATAGAGGGCTTTGTTCTCGTAAACCACTGGTCACCTAGTCAATTTTCATGGAGCAAATGATAGCACATTATGAGGATACAAAGAGCAACATCTTCTTTAGCCAATTGATAAATCTTAAACAAAAGGCTTCAATGGCAGAGCACATTGAGGACTTCCAAAAAATGAATAAAAGGGTAAATGATATTCCAGAGAAGCGGAGGATTGATGTATTCATAGGGACTGTAAAGGATAACATCCAACATGAGGTTCACCTTTGGGAACTTGATTCATTGGAGAAGGCATACAGGTTCACAAGAAAAATTGAAAGAAAAATTATGGAAACAAAGAATCCTACCACTCATAACTATAAAGATGGAATTTTTTTGCTCCTAGCCTTCCACAACCTACATCGTTGACACCACAATAATTGGAAGAAAAAAAGAGAAAAAGGGCTTTGTTATAGTTGTGATAGCAAATACACTAAAGGACATAAGTGTGCTCAAAAGAAATTATTTTACATAGATTGTGAAGAGAAAGAAGAAATGAATCCAACCATATCTTGTAATGCATTGGCAGGAATTATCACCCCTCAAAATCTCAAGATAGATGGACAAATGGAGATAGTGAACAAATGTTTGGATGGATATCTTCGTTTCTTTGTATCTGATAAACAAACACAATGGGTCAAGCGGTTACCTCTGGTTGAATGTTAGTATAACACTTCAACAAAAATGACCCCATTTATGGCACTTTATGGATATCATACACCATCACATCATATTTAAGAGAAAATTCTAAGGTTCAAGCAATGGAAGATCACACCAAACATCAACAACAAGTTCTCCAACTCTTAAAGGATAACCTCACTTTTACGTAGAATCAAATGAAACAACAGACAGATCAACATCGCAGTGAAAGAAGTTTTGACGTAGGCGATTGAGTATTTTTACGGCTACAACCATACAAACAAATTCCCCTCAAGCAAACTAAGAAGGATAATAAATTATCACCAAAGTACTATGTTCCTTACAAGGTTATGCAAAATATTGGTACTATGGCATACAAATTGGAGCTTCCTGCATCTTCCCGCGTGCACCCAGTTTTCCATGTTCCATGCTTAAAGAAGGTTATAGGTGACAAGCTTCCAGTTTAATCAATATTGTCAGAACTTGATGAGGAAGGAAAAATCATATTGGAACCTGAAGCAGTCATGAAATTAATAACCTGACAGCTACAAAATCGATCAATTTCATTGTATCTCATCAAGTGGAAGAACTTACCAGCTGAAGACTCCACATGAGAGTATGATAATTTTATACAGAAGCATCCAGAACTAATTAAGTGTTGAGGACAACACTTTTTTGGAGGAGATGGGCATGTTAGGTCCCTATACTACTAGTGTACCCCCTTATTGTTATTAGTGCAACCCCCTTATTGTATTGTTGTGCCCATGTAGTCCCCATGTTGTTATTATTGTGCCCCATAGAATCCTACTATTGTTATTGTTGTGCCCCTACAATATTATTGTTATGTAGGCTCAAATTATATTGGGACCCCTTAGACTCTTATATATAGAAAGGAGGTCTTGTCATTTGTATCATCCAAGAATTGTTCATTTGTGTAATTTAAAGAAGGCTTCCCCCTCGAAGAGGCTAATTTTGAAGTCATTGATCGATCTCTTCTTCTATTTTGTGAGTTGGTTTCATAACATTGCATGTCTGAAATTTTTGTTCTGAATTGTGAATTAACTTCTGCATAACAGTAGAGTATGTTTTTGTATTGTGATTTTGACTAAAACTTCATGAGTAGTTGCAAATCCACACCATAATCTCTACATGGTATTAGACCAGGATTCACACTAGAGAAGAAATTTTGAAGTTGTTTCTCAAGAGGTTCGAATTTGGAGTTCAGTGCAATAGGATCTCTTAAAAGCCGAGAAGATGGCCTTCAATGGACAGAGGCTAGAGTATGCGTTGGAAGGCAACTCTAATTTTATCACATGGAAGGATCGCATGGAGCCAGTATTAGACGACAATGGATTACTAAAATACATAAAGATAGATGTTGCAAAACTAGTGGAATCTTATGCTCATAAGCTTTCCCAGTGGAATAAAGATGTAGCCAAGGCGAGGAGAATAATATTGGAGGGAGTATGAGATCACATTGTCTCAAATATCCATGGAAAAGAAACTCCATTCACAATGTGGAAAGCACTGACATAATTGTTCAAGAATAGTAGTGACCATAGGAAGCTGGCACTCAAGGATAAACTTTGAAGTATCAAGATGTAGAAGAATGACACTATTCCACAATATCTAAGCAAGTTCACACAATGTCATGATGAACTTGGCAAGGTTGGTGTTAATGTTCCAGAAGATGACTTGGTAAGCCTAGCCCTTCTAGGCCTTCCAAAGAGCTGGCATAACTACCACGATTCAGTGAACACGAGGGCGAAACTACCAAATTAGGAACATTTATGGTTTGATTTGGTACAGGAGGAAATAAGGTGGAATAACAGAGATGGGACTTCATCCAAGGGTGAGGATGAAGAAAAATTTTCATTGGTTGGAAAGGGAAAGAAGGGAAAAGGGAAGAAATCTCAATCCAAACTAGAAGCTAACCAAGGGGGCAAGAAGAAAGGTTTGTCCAAAATTAAATGCTTCCATTTTCATGAATTCGAGCACTATTCCATGAAGTTTCCACACAAAAAGGAAAGCAAGATGACCTCAAGAGCAGTAGTAGGTGAAGCCTTGGATTCATAGTTCAGGCTTGACTTTACCCATATCGTATGCATGGCCAACACAATGATGGGGAGCATGTGGTACTTGGACACAGGTGCATCATTCCACATGACAGGGTGTATAGAGTTCTTCAGTGACCTGGAGGAGAAAGACTTGTAGATGCACACTAAGCTGGGAGATGAAGGAAGGTACAACACAACCGAGGTTGGTACTGTCACCTTTCAAAGGAAGTTGGGATCCCCTCTTAGGCTCCAAGATGTCATGTTCGTTTCAGGCCTAAAGAAAAATCTCATCTCTGTTGCACTTTTGGAAGTTCGTTCTTATGATGTGATCTCCAGCAAAGGAAAAGCATTCCTGGAACACATAGTCATGGGACAAGTGAAGCCAATTGGGGTTCGTGCGATGAACCTATATATGTTAGATGTGGAAGACTGTGTTGCATCAAGCACAAAGGTGGAGAATGAACATATTCGCAATGTTGGTGAACTTTGGCACAAAAGACTTGGCCATTTGCATCATGACACCCTGAATACTATGCAGAAAACAACCACAGGCCTCCCTAAAGGAGCACTTGAGTAGCAAGATGTATGCAAAAGATGTACCTTGGGGGAGTACACAAAATCCACTTTCCATGATCGAGACAACAAAGCACATGAAATCCTTGAAAGGATCCACTCTGATGTCTGTGAACCTTTCTCAATAGCCTCTACTTCCAGGCACAAATATTTTTCATTTTTATTGATGAATTCTCACGGAAGTGATGGATGTTCTTCATGCAGAAGAAAGATGAGACATTCTCCAAGTTCGTAGAATTCAAGGCACTGGTTAAGAAAGAAACCAACAAGAAGGTGAAGGCTCTGAGGAGCGATAATGGAGGTGAGTATATATCAAATGCATTTAAAAATTTCTATGCAAAAGAATGCATTCAACAAGAATTGATAGCACCCCACAACCCATAACAAAATGGGGTGGTTGAGAGAAAGAATCGTAGCATTGTGAGAGTAGTGAAGGTGATGTTGCATGACCAGGCCTACATCTGTATTTGTGGGCTGAGGCATGTAACACAATAGTCTATTTGCAGAACCAGGGTCCTCATTGGATTCTAGGCATGATTACACCAGAGGAGGCTTTCTCGAGGAGGAAGTCGGATGTGTTGCACTTCAAGATTTTTGGAGCCTCTGTTTACTTCCATGTCCCATAAGAATCAAGGAAGAAACTTGAGTCGATAATAGAGTTTGGGGTATCTGTGAGTTTAAAAAAAAATCCACACAACTACCATATGTACTTTCCATCCCTTAAAATGACAGTGATGTGAAGGGATGTAAATTTTGATGAGGATAAATCAATGTGGTGCTCTCTTGAGAGGGAGATTCAAATCCCACTAGAAGAGGAGATTTTAGCTTCAAAGGAGGAGTGTCAGGAAGTTGTGGAGCTGCCACAAATTGAGGAGCAGAGAATGGAGATAGCCATTCAAGCAGAACCATCCAGAGAAGGAAGGAAAATAACTAGGGAAGCTGAGAGACTTGTGCAGGATGAAAGGGAGAATGTGGGTGCTCCTTCAAATCAGCGCAGACAAAGAAGATCACATGATCAATACACTAGCTACATGGCTTTGATGACTAAGTTTGTAGAGACTGAGCCATCCTCTTTTGAGGAAGAAGTAGAGGAACCTATATGGGTTGATGCAATGGTGGAGGAATACGAATCCATGGTAAAGAACAATGCTTGGGAAGTGGTCCCAAGATTAGCAAATAAATCAGTTGTGGGTTCAAGATGGATCTTCAAGGTGAAGTAGGTAGCATATAGAAGCATAGAGAAGTATAAGGCCATCGTTGTGGCCAAGGGGTGATCTCAAGTTGAGGGAATTGACTATGAGGAGACCTTTGCTCCTGTGGCAAGGTACTCATCCATAAGATCAATTCTCACACTTGCTGCATAGATGGGGTGGAAGACCACCATATGGATGTAAAAACAACATTTATCAATGGGGTTATTGAGGAGGAGGTGTACATCGAGCAACCAGAATATTTTGAGACATTTGATCAAGAGTCTCATGTGTGCAGACTCAAGTGAGCATTGTACGGTCTCAAACAAGAATCAAGTGCTTAGTACACCAGAATCAATATCTATCTCACGGTTTGGGCTTCACCAAAAGTGAAGCAGGTACAAACCTCTATAATATCTTGGTAGAAGGTAAATTTCTTATTATTTCCTTATACGTTGATGATTTGATTTTAACTGGTGATGAGTAGTTGATTAGATTATGCAAGGAGGACCTTGCAAGGGAATTTGAAATGAAGGACATGGGTCTCACACACTACTTCTTTGGGTTGGAAGTATGGCAAGGCAATAGGGAAAAATTTGACTCTCAAGGCAAGTATGCAAATGAGATACTGCAGAAGTTCTGCATGGAGAGTTGCAAACCCATGGAGACACCTCTAGTGACCAATTGGAGGAAGGAGGATGCCACTTTAGGTGAAAAAGTGGATGTTACCATTTATTTGCAGCTAGTGGGTTCACTAATGTATCTTCTAAACACACGACCAAATATGTGTTATGCAGTCAACCAGTTGAGCCAAGCTATGGTTAGGCCAACCAAATTATTTTGGATGGTAGCTAAGCATGTTTTACGGTACCTCAAAGGCACTACCTAGTTTGAACTATGGTATAAACAAGTAGAGGGAGTGAATTTGTGTGGCTTCATAGATGCAGATTAGGCACGGAGTCCATCAGATAGAGAGAGTACATCAGGTGGAATTTCCAGTGTTGGGTCCACAATTGTTTCATGGTACAATAAGAAGAAAAGATTAGTGGCACTTAGCTTGGCAGAAGTAGAATACATGGGTGCAAGTCAAGCAACATGTGAGGCAATTTGGATGAGAAAGACACTTGTTGGATTTTTTGGTGAGATGATGGACCCAACTATGATCTACTGTGATAATCAGAGTTGCATCAAGCTATATGAGAATCTTGTTCTTCATGATTGATCCAAGCATATAGATATATGGTATCACCATTTACGAGACTGTGTGCAGAGGCGAATAATGTTGCTACAATACATTCCAACAGAGGAACAAGATGTTGACATTGTGACAAAATATTTGTCAAGAGGAAAGTTTGAGTTCCATAGGTGCAAGATAGGGGTGGTTGATAATCTCTTTCTCACTGAGAGGGAGTGCTAAAAAATGTAGCAAGAAATTCTCAATTGGATTTTTCCTTGATTAAATTGAGCAAATTTGAATTTCTACATCAACAGACAACTTGGATGTAGTTAACTTGTGTGAGATGGCTTGTGTCATCCAGTTGACTTAGTAAATTTGAGTTTGAGGAGTTAAAGTTTAGTTAAGCATGTGTGATTGCTAATTTCTAACAATCAAGGTCAACTATCTCAAGTTGTTTTCAGTTAAACTAGTTCCAACTATTAAAGGAACTAGTGGAAGGCTAGTTGTGCGGTGGAACTTCAGTCAAGCTCAGTGATCATCCAGTTAACTGATCAATCGGCCCAAAATAGCTAGTGCGTGTAGGAAATTCGAGTTCCTTGGTGGTGGTGGAGATTCCAAGGTAGTGTAACATTAGTTGTAGACTAGTCTTGAGTGTACATGTGTTGGATGCAATCAGATGATCAACCTTGGGAATTGCGCAATCCAATTTGGAGAAATTCCTAAATAATAGGGGTCCAATTGTTCAAGGAATTATGCAAGGAAATAGGGGCTCAAGCAGAAGCAGAAATTGACTAAATGTGGGTTAGAGCTTTTCAGTGAGCAAAGAGACAAGTTATTCAATTACATGTTATGCTTAGTTGAGCAAAGCAATTGTAATACATCTCTATTCATCAAATTAATGCAAGTAGGCATTGAGATTTTTAGCTAATTGCTTTCCCTAAAAAACTATTGTGTCTATGTGTTATTTCTTATTACATGTTTGAAATTTTTGTTCTAAATTATGAATTAACTTCCACAAAGCAGTAGAGTAAATTTATGCCTTGTAATTTTGATTAAAACTTTAGAAACATTTACAAATCTACACTATAATTTCTACAATAAAAAATAAATAAACAATTTTAAAAAATATTCAAATTAATTTTATATTTTATTTTTTACTATTAATTAATAAAAATATTAATTATATCTAAATATTATTATTTAATTTAAATTTATTTTCATTCTAAATGATACATCTTTTAAAAATAATGAATTTTAAAAATTTGGAACACAATCTAGGGAAATTCAACATTTAAAAATGAATAATCACTTTAAAGCAAATTTGAAATTTTATATATCTTTTAAAAACTATGAATTTTAAAACTTGGAACACAATCTAGTGAAATTCAACATTTACAAATGAATAATCACTTTAAAACAAATTTGAAATTTTATATGTCGACCAACATTCAATTGAAGGGTTGAAAGATTTAGATTAAATAAAAAATTGAGAAAAAATCCAAAGGTAATATTGTCTCATTTTGACTATCAATAAACACCCAATGTTAATATTAAATAATAGATTTGCACAGAGATTTGAGCCCCATTAAATAGATGGATATGCACAAAATCTGAACCACTGCTTTCATATTTTGAAGTTTTTTTTTTTTTTAAATGGGCGGGGCTAGTTCCCTACAGAAGCATCATGGGCCTTCTTTTTTTATACATATATTACAAATACGTGTCAGAACTAGGCTGACAACCATCATATCATTTGATTAATCGCCATGGATCTTGATACGTTGCAGCATGCACAGCTCCGCGGATTCGAACGCGGCCGGGGGGTGTGCAAACCAACCGCCCCGACCGTCACAACATACACGCATATTTTGAAGTTATCATCTTCATACCCAAATAACGAACTAAATTAAATTTTCATTACAGTAGTTGAACAACGAATTAAATTAAATTTTCATTACAGTAGTTGTCTCATATATTTGTGTAGCACCATTTTGGCAGTGAGAGAACATACTTGGATGGATCCACACAAATAAATGAAATATTGGAATTACATGTGATTCCACCCCTATGTATGTTGTTCTGAAACAACCTCTGTTGGATGTCTCAAACCCTACAACAAGCTCAATATATTGCATCATAAAGAAAGCCAACGGCATGGGCATGGCATTACATTACAGTACAGCGACCATGGCTATTATGGAGCTTACTCGATTCTGGAGGGCAGTTTTAATTATCTTTTGTGTCTGCTTAATTCAATTCCAAGGCAGCAGAACTGTGTTCAATAATGGATTATTTGCAGAAGCCCAGTAATCGTATTCAGATGATTTCAGCGAAGACTGCCACCATATTTAATATAATATTGAAGTATATGAATAGATTCACTTGTATGTGTCGAAGTAATTAGTCATAAGACTATTTAATATAATTTTTTTGGGTGTGGGGTTTATCCACTTATATATATGTCACAAAACTATGTAATGGAATCTATCTAGGTACAACCACACATTCAACCACTACTTCAACGTGCCTATATGGCTTTAGGCTAGGTCTACATGGTAATTGAACTTCTACTTTCCAACATTCAATCCAATTGTTTTGGGATTTTTGACAAAGAAGGATATGAGGGCGTCTTTGATCCCATTTATGTGTACATAGAATACAAAACCATTAATATAATCTCAAATCACACATTCAACCATTACCTCAAGATGTCTTCATAACTTTTAAGGTAAGTAGCCCTCATGATAATTGAAACTTCCCAATAATGAAAAAAAATTCCTCTATTTTTACCAATAAATTAGACTCTATTAAACTTTAATATTTTAATTTTAAAAATTAATAAATATAAAAATTATGTTAATGGTAAAGGAGAAAGATAATTCATTATTTTTATTTTATTTTTTTATCAAATTATATAAAATTTAATCATAAAATATATGTTTTATTAATTTGATGTGAAAAATTCAATTTTACATAAAAACGATTCATTTAACTATTTTTATAAGCTTAATATTCTCTTATAACATTATCCAAAAAAAAACACCACCCACATACATATATATAATTAATTTCAATTTTTTGCAACTACATGAATAAATCATATTCTACTTTTCAAATTTACATAATTCAAGCACACTAAGTAACTTTTTCAACACTTGGCTATTCAATAATACCACAGTTATGCATTCGTATGTCAATTTTTATTTTCAACGGAGAAAACAACCGTATTCTATTAGAACATAAACGATGGTTACATATGCTACGTTTACTCATCTATGCGGCCAGTGATAGTGACGGAGTCCGTGAAAAAGAAACGGATCTAACTAATAAAACCTACTGATCTAGCTTAACAAAAACAGGGCAAAAAAATTCGTATGTCAGTTCTACCCTCGAGGCAATATAATATATGTCGTCTATTTTCCTTCGAATCAAATAAGTCCCGAGATAATTTGTAGTCTATAAACCAGAGTAAAATAAGTCTCTATAACATTTCTCCTTAAATTTCTATAAATCGTAAAATCTATAAACATAGCTTTGAAATCAATTATAAGTCCCTTTGTTCAATATATTTTGAGAATTAAATCTCTTTACATGTTAATATTTTTAATTTAGGTAAAAATATGATTATTAATTATTCTATAAATTAAACGCTTTGTAACTAGAGGTTATGTCTAGACAACGTGGACTTTGGCTTGGTTAACGTGGAAAGCTTCTTTGTGAGTGATTTGGCTTTTAATAATCTCATTGATCCCCTAGCTGATAGTGTTCAGACACTTGCACTAATTTCTTCAGGACTAGAAGGGTGCTCTCGAGTAATTTTGTCATTTATTTTTGCAAGTGTTCTTCTGGTCTAGTTTCTTTTGGGCGGTCTCTTTGTTCGGATCAGATTGAAGTCTATTCCTTGGGGATATTATTTCGCTGTCATCTCCTCCAAGCGTTGTGGGTCATGGAGTTTCAGTGTCTTTTGATATGTTGGCATTTATGGTTTAAGTTATGGATGAAATGGCTTTATTTCCTTTTGAACGACAACAATTCTCTTTGAAGAGCATTTTGGAACATCATTGAATTATAGGTAACCTCAAACTTGTTGGAGTAGTTACAAATCTTGGGCCATAGCACTGCCTCTTGATCGCAACTTCACAATGCTTATTTTTTGAAGGCTATTGTTATGTACCTTTTCCTCTTGGCTTTGCAAGTCTCTTGCATCAAACATTCTTATGGCATGTGGTCTCTATTTTGTTTTGGTGCTTCTCGTTGATGGTTTTCTCTGCAGATGGGGTACAAGGATTGAAGTTAATACTAGTTACTAGATAGTTGTACTTCTTTTTCAATTTCCATGGTTTACATCTTCTCTGGTGTACAAATCTTGGATGGTTTTAGTATTCTTGGACTTTTGGTTGTTTCGTTCAGTTCTTTAATGTCATTGTAATTATCTCTAGGGTTGTCTAAGCTCTAAATTTTATTTTATAAGGAGATATGGATATGGATATGGGCATCGCTGTGATGATGTAATCATACTTTATTTTCTCCATATATATGTCAGAGCAATTTGGTTTTCTTCCTAACAGAAAAATTCAAGATGTTGTTGCAATTGCCCAAGAGTGCATACCCTCGATCAAATCAAACAAGCAAAAAACATGCCTCATGAAAATAGATCTTTTGCGGGCATATGATTAAAGATATTGGGAATTTCTGCGACTGATTATTCATAAAATTGGTTTTCCCTTTCGGCATGTGAGATGGATAATGGTCTGTGTGACGTCGACATCAATGGCAGTTTTAATCAACGGGTTCCCTACAGATTTCTTTAAAATATACAAGGGTTTGAGACAAGGATGTGCTCTCTCCCCGTTACTCTTTATCTTGGTAATGGACTCATTTAGCAAAAGTGTAAGTGCAGCTAAATTGAGCGGTAATATCTATGGATGTAGGGCCTCTTCCACTCTCTCAACTATTCACTAACTTTTTATGGACGATGTCCTTGGTTTTGGAGCTGCTAAGCTTTCTGAATGGGAATCTTTACATCAAATTTTAACTCAATTCGGAAGGGGCTCTGGACTTATTATTAATAAATATAAGACTAAGCTTATCACTAATGGGGAGGATGTAGTGGTCATCCAACAAATTGCAACCCTATTTGGGATTAAAACTATTTTTCTATCCTCCTATTCCAAATATCTGGGCTGTTTCCTCAAGCATGACAACTATAGAATTTTGGCCTGGGAGTGGTTGGTTATTAAAATCCAGAAGAAGTTGTCTCAATGGGATCATATGTGGCTGACCCTTGGAGGAAGGGTGATAAAGATAAAATCATTCCTTCAAGGCATCTACATATTTTGGATGCACCTTTTTCTTGTGCCTTCGACAATAATCAGCAAAATTAAAGCTATTATTGCCAAGTTTCTGTGGTCCAGAACAAGAACTTCTAGAAAAATTCACCTCGTCAAGTTGGATTCAATCACTCATCCTTTAGATGCTGGTGGGTGGGGTATGAGGGATATGAAATGTTTCAATTTGGCTCTTCTCACTCATAATATTTGGAGGTTTTTTAATGAGCAGGGTATTTGGAGTAAGATCATCCTCGATAAATACCTCCTGCAACAAAGTTTGGAAGAATGGGTTGTTGCGGGAGCCCCATTCAAGCGGAGGAAATCATATATTTAGATCAGCTTGATGGCTACTGGATCTTGGTTTTGTGAAAACCTCAAGTGGCTTGTGGATAATGATGACAAGATCCTTATTAGATTGGATGCTATTAAAGGCATGTTTGGTGATCATACTCTATCCCCACAAATCATCATTTCCCTTCACTATTTGGGTATCCGCCATCTTGGTGATCTTAAGCATCGGTTCCCTAATCAGCGTCCCTCCTCTGCTTAGCCTCATTCCTGGGATTTGGGTCTCAACGTTGCTTTCGGAGTCGAATGGGAGTCCTATAGGTTGAAACTCATCAAGGCAAGGATTGTGTTGTTTGAGAGGTCTGATTCTCTTGTCTGGGGTGGACGTGGCGCTAGTGGAAATCTTGTTGCTAGTGAAATTTATTCATACATATATGGTTCCCCTTGTTCCTTCCCTAACGACATTTCGACTATGGCTATGTGGAGATGGGAAGCTCCCTTGAACATCAAGTTCTTTTCTTGGTTGGATCTTTTCAATCGCATTCTGACTTGGGATAATTTGATGACAAGGTGCTATAATTGGCTGGGCTGATGCCATTTTTGTTGCTCTTCTTTTGAGGATATCACACATTTGTTTATGGGATGCCCACATGCCAATTCTATCTGGGATCAAGTAGCGGTTTCGCTGAAAATCAGGATTGATAGGATTTGGTCTTCCATCTTGGATTGCCTGTTGTATTGGAAATTGGAACAGAGGCCATTCCGCGCTCTATCCTTATATGTTTTTTTGGGTATCTAGTGTTCCAGAAATGCCTCTATTTTTTAGAATGATTTTTATGATTGCCAATCTACTAGCGTTAAAATTGTTGGCCATTTTTTAGAAATTGATCCATGGT
Source organism: Pinus tabuliformis (assembly GCA_031772625.1). Classification (NCBI taxonomy): domain Eukaryota; kingdom Viridiplantae; phylum Streptophyta; class Pinopsida; order Pinales; family Pinaceae; genus Pinus; species Pinus tabuliformis. Next base: position 20,734,290 of record CM062811.1, read on the forward strand.
TGCCCTCATCTCCACGACGCTCTATTCTATTAGGGGATTTGGGTGATCATATTCTTTTGGGCTTCTTCGATGGGGCCTCCACTGGGGTTCATGCAGATGCGAGGCTCTTATCCGTCTCTGCCCTAGTAGGGAATATCATTTCTTCTGGAATGGTGGCAGAGGAACTAACAGTCGAGCTAAGATAGTGGCATTGTGGGGAATTCTCTAGAATGTTGTGTGGCTTGCCATTGATTCCTTTAGGGTGGCTGGAGACTCTAAGGTGGTCATAGATTGGCTGTAGTGGCGGAACTCCCTGGAGGTTCCTTTGCTTCACCATTGGATGGTCAACATCAAGGCTCTTCGTTCCCTCTTAGTCTTCTCTAATATCTCCTTCATGCATGTGTACAGACAGCAAAACTTGGCCGTTGATGTTCTATCTAAGAGAGGGATCAGTCTTTGTCTTGGTTTTATGTTTTTTGAGCTTCGGGTTGATGGCATTGTATAGGAAGTTGGCTCCTTCTCTTTCTAATCCTTTGTTTTGTTTCTTTTGGGGATTCCTTTGTTTCCTAGTTTGGTCTATCTTTTCTCCTTTGTCTTTCCCTTGTCTGTCTTTTTCTAGTGCTACCAATGTTGGTTCTTAGTGATCTCTTCGTTGCTTCTTTGATCTGGTGTTGTTCTGATTTAATGTTCGCCTACTTCTCTTTCAGTTCTACAGTCTATAAAGCCATATGTAATTTCTAATTTGATTAATGAAGAGTGAAAGTTTTTTTTTGCTGAAAAAAAAAAAAAAAAAGTACACAATCATAGAAATTCAAGTTATAAAATATATCGGACCTTGTAACATGAAAACATGAAATTATAATTTGTGTAGGTTTGCAATGAGAAGGCTAGAATATACATGAGTAGAATGTAAAAAAATCAAATTAGATCTCTCTTCCAGGATTTAAGGATGGTTAACTCTTGATACCGAGGATCATCCAAAAGGAAATGAGGTATAGTTTGCTATGATAAACATCCGACTTCCCTTGAATTCAATGGTGAATATGTTTTGCCCAAATATTATGATTACCTCTCCAACTTGTGATATTCTTATTACAAAGTGCTAATGAAAGTGGATCAAATTTTTTGAAGTCTTGTCCACATGTATCGATAAAGTGCTCGATAGAAGGCATGTGGATAATTGAATAGACTGGAGGTATTTGGATTCACATTTGTTATCTCTTTATACATATTAGTATATTCTTAGATGAATGGTTCAAACAAATGATTTAATATTCATTGTTGAACTACTAACAGAAGTTGATACGAATATACACGAACATTGGATGACAAACATGAAATTTAGTTTATCGTTTCACCTTATTTTCTTACTTAAAAGCATGGTGCTCCATTAAATTCTATTTCCAAATCACTTTAACTTTATTTTCAATAAAATTATTCTATTTTCAAATCATTTTAGTTCTATTTTCAATTCTTTGTTTATACAGGTCTTTGAATATTGTTGGAACGGTGGAGGAGACAAAGCATGAATTCACACAAAACACGAGTTGCTGCTCTTCTATTGATCACACAAAACATGATGCTTACAATGAACTCGATGAAGGGTATTTATCCTTTTCGACTAACGACTCGCCTTGACATGCATCCACATGCAACCACACATCTATCACTTAACTCGACTTGACTAACACTCAAGTACTCAATCACTCAGTTAACTAACTCTCTATGTTTAGCTAACTCCTCATGCAAGAGTAATTATCTATTTTAACACTCCCCCTTAGTTACGACTGCTAAACTAAAACATGACTCATGACAACTCAAACATGCCTGCTGGTCTATGTCTCAGCTAGGCTTACAACACCCAAGTTTCTTCTATGAAACTCAAACACATCTTGTGCTAATGACTTAGTAAATATATCAGGCAATTAATCACTAGATTTACAAGGCTTCAAGTGAACTTCTCCATTGAACACAAGTTCTCTAATAAAGTGATATCTAGTATCAATATGCTTGCTCTTCTGATGAAACACACTATTCTTGGATAGTGCAATCGTTGAGGTGTTGTCACAATATATTGTTGTTGATCCTTGTTGTTTCTGCTTGAGTCCATCAAATACTCTTCTTAACCACATTACTTGACATGCTGCTGATGTTGCTGCTACATATTCTGCTTCTGCTGATGAAAGTGTCACAATGGGCTACTTCTTAGATGCCCATGAAATCACACCTGAACCAAGGTGGAACACAAAACCATAAGTTCTCTTCCTATCATCCAAACTGCCTGCAAAATCACTATCTGTGTATCCAATCAAATCCTTCTTTTCTGTGCTTGCATACATAATGCCACAATCTCTAGTTCCTGCTATGTATCTCAAAATTCTTTTTCCTACACTCCAATGTGTGTCTTTTGGAGTCTCCATAAATCTGTAAATAAAAATCACTCCTTGCATGATATCTAGTCTTGTAGCTGTGAGATACATGAGGTTGCCAACCAATATTTTGAATAGAGTTGGATTGACATATGATCCTTCATCATCCTTACTTAAATTTGTACCTGTTACAACTGGTGTAGGGATAGGTTTGCAATTTTCCATCCTGAATCTTTTCAACAAATATTTGGCATATTTGTTTTGACAAATAAAAATTCCTTTTTTAGATTGCTCAACTTCTATGCCAAGAAATATTTCATGAGACCAAGATCTGTCATCTCAAATTATTTCATCATGGCTGCTTTAAATTCATCTATGTCAAAATCACCTGTAAAAATCATGTCATCAACATATAAGCAAACAATCAAAATCTGTCCATGCTCATTTACCTTTGTGTATAAGGTAGGCTCAATGTTGCTTCTACAAAATCCATTCTTAATCGTGTAGCTGTCGATTCTGCTATACCAAGCTCTAGGTGCTTGCTTCAGTCCATAGAGCGCTTTCTTCAACCTGTAAACTTTCTTTTCATTACTCTCAACTTCATATCCTGGAGGCTGCTGAAATAAATTTCTTCTTCTAGAATTCCATTCAAGAAGGCTGATTTCACATCCATTTGATATACTTTCTACTTGTTCTGAGCTGTTGTGGCTAGAACTACTCTTACAGTATCCAATCTGGCTACTAGAGAAAACTTTTCTCCAAAAGCTATTCCTGGTCGCTGCAAAAATCCTTTTGCTACAAGTCTAGCTTTAAATATGTCAATTTCACCTTTCTCATTCAACTTTGTCTTGTACACCCACTTCACACCAATGAGATTTTTGTCCTTTGGTAAATCAACCAAATCCCATGTATCATTCTTTTCAATAGCTTCAATTTCTTCATCCATGGCTTGCACCCAATTTTCATCTCTGGTTGCTTCTTCAAACGAAGAAGGTTGGAACGACAACAATGCAAAATTTGAATGAACATCCAAATCATCATAAATATCTTTCAGACTTCTCATATTTCTCTTACCACTGCTTGATTCATCACCTCATTGATTGTTGGGAGAATCTTGATCTGCTTGAAGATCCATGCTGCTCTGAAAATCTTGGAGTCCTTGTTGGTGTGTCTCTATTTGGTGTCTTCACCTGTGATTCTTATTGGTCCTTTTCTGCTACACCATCTTCTTCCATCAGTGGCACTTGTGCATCAACTGTTTTGTCTACAGTTCCATTCCATGACTCTTGTTCTTTGAACACAACATCTCTGCTAATTATGGTCTTCTTTGTGACAGGGTTATACAATTTGTAAGCTTTTGATTGCTTACTCTAACCAGTGAATGTGCATTTTTCACTTCTATCATCCAATTTGCCTCTTTTCTCCTTAGGCACATGTGCATAAGCTACACATCCAAATACTCTGAGATGAGATACACTGCAAGACATACCTTACCATTCTTGTGCTGGTACTCTGTTCATCACACTTTTTGTAGGAGATCTGTTGATCACATAAATAGCACATGCAACTACTTCTGCCCAATACTCATTAGACAAAGTTTCTACCTTTCAACATGCTTCTTACCATGTTCATAATTGTCTTGTTCTTTCTCTCTGCTACACCATTCTGTTGCAGTGTGTACCTATTTGTAAACTGTCTTCTGATCCCATGTTGTTTGCAATAATCATGGAATGCCTTTGAGTCATATTCTCCACCACGATTTGACCTCAATACCTTGATCTGTCAATCACTTTGGTTCTCTACTAAGGCTTTGAATTCTTTGAACTTTGCAAAAGTTTCAGACTTCTGCTTCAAGAAGTAAACCCAAGTCTTTCTGTTGTAGTCATCAATGAAAGTGAGGAAGTAACAACTTCCACCAATCGACTGTGTCCTCATAAGTCAACACAAGTTTGTATGCACTAGCTCAAGAGGTTGCTTTGCTCTGCATGCAATTTCCTTTGGAAAACTTTCACGGTGTTGCTTTCCCAAGATGCAACACTCACAAGTACTAGCAGGTTCTTTGATGGGAGGTAATCCTCTGACCATCTGTTTCTGCTGCAACAATCTTAAACCAAAAAAGTGCAAGTGTCCAAATCGAAAGTTCCATAACCAATAATCATCAGAACATGCAACTGTAAAAGAACTCACCTGACCACTATAATTCAAAATTAGAGGAAAGAGTCTGTTCCTCGTCATCTGCACCTTTGCTATCAGCTGCTTGCTTGGGGGCTTGTCATATATAACACATTCTTGACCTTGAAAGATAACTCTGTATCCTTTCTGTGTCAATTGACCAACACTTATCAAATTATGTTTGAGACTAGGAACATAATATACCTCTGAGATTGTCTTCGGCTCCCCCTTCTTGGTCAGAATGTTGACCACTCCTTTGCCATCTACTTCCACAGTCTTGTCAGTCCCCAACTTTACCTCTGTTTTCACAGATTGATCGAAATTTGCAACCAAATCCTTGTTGCTTGTCATGTGGTTACTGCAACCACTGTCTAACAACCACACACTAGTAGAAGGTTCATGCATGGTATGGAAAGCTAGGAACATGGAGTTAGTACTCTCTGTAGTGACATTAGCTCTCTGGTTCCCTTGATCAACTATCTTCTTCCTGCAATCACGAGCATAGTGACCAAATTTATTGCAATAATAACATCTCACCTTTGATTTGTCAACTCTTTGATTATTGTTGAAGCTTCTATAGTTGCTTTCACTTGCATGTTCATGCTCTTTTCGGCCAAATTTTCTGACCACCATATCTTCTACTTCGTCCTCTGCCTCTCGATCTACTTCTATCTCGACCTCTGTCTCTTGAAATAGAAACCTGACTTTTGAAAGTGGTCTCTAAAGTGGAATCCTTATTTCTGTCTATCCTTGCCTCATGCGATAGAAGTGATCCCATCAGCTCATCAACTGTCAATGATGCCAAATCCTTGGCTTCTTCTATGGCTGCTACCACAACATCAAATTTGGTAGACAAAGATCGGAGGACCTTCTCAAGTACTCTTTGATTTTTTTATGTCTTCACCATAAATCTTTAACTGATTTACGACAGTTGTGACTTGATTCATGAAAGAATCGATGTCCTCTGTCTCCTTCATCTGCAGACTTTCAAAATCTATCCTAGTGTTTTTCAACTTAACAATATTGACTTTGGTCATACCTATATAGTTTGTCGCCAAAGTATCCCATGCTACTTTTGCTGAAGACGTGATCATAATCTTCTAGAAAAGTGCTCGGTCCACTCCCTGCTGAATAAGCTGCAACACATGTGCATTCTTCTTCATGTCTTTCGTCCATTCTTCCCTCTCTGTATTACTGAGAGCTTGTTCTTCTTCTTCGTTCTTAGGTTATGAAAACCCAAATTTGACATAATCCCAAACATCATGTGTGTGCAATGTAGTCGCCATCTTAATGACCCACATATCATAATCTTTCCCTATAAACGGTGGAAACTGGGCTGGAAATTTGAGAAAGTCATCTTTCTCTAAAAATACATTTTTGAAAAAACCCTAAATTGCTTTTTGTAAAACTATTTTTAAAAAAATACCTTTTCAATAAAATCCTTAAATTTTTTATTTAAAAAAAATAAAAATAAAAACTCTTTTCAAAAACTCCTAATATTAATTTTATATATAAAAAAAATCTTAAAAAAATATGTATATAAACAAAACGAATTAATCACTCCAACCTATATAATCACCAAGAAATTAAAAACAGATTTAGGTGATAAATCTTTTAATAAAAAAAACACCTTTTGTCTTCTTAAATCATGAAAATTTTGGGCATTAGAATATATATATATATATATATATTTTTTCCATGGTTAAAATAAAATACTTTTTGTCATTTAACCTGCACTTTTTTAATAAAAGACTTCAAAGACTTCCCACGTATATGAATATTTGGAACGCTTGACACCGAACTTTGAAACTGCGAATCTTCGGAACGTTTGACTGCGAATCTCTAACGCGTTTCTCGTGAGGATAGCTTGCGATTAAAGCCCTTTAATCAAAAGAACTCCCGTGTGCACGCGACAAATTCTAATGGAACATAGCGCCCTGTATGCCACTATAAGGTGCGTTAACGCTCAAACCACGAGAGAAAAATAGTTTTTTTTCACAAGGATTATTGCAAATCCGTTTTTCGTCGCTCCGTGTAACCTCGCTCTGTGTAACCTCGTTTGTTGGAAAGTCTTCACCTTGCTCTGTGTAACCTTGTTTGTTGGAAAGCCTCTGACAAAGCATTTATTCACACAAAACACGAGCTGCTGTTTTTCTCATTCACACAAAACACAACCGGCTGCTTTTTATTCACACAAAACACGAGCTGTTGCTTTATTCACACAAAACACGAGCCGCTGTTTTTCTCATTCACACAAAACACAACCGGCTGCTTTTTTATTGAGAAGATCACACAAAACATGATGTTTAGAATGAATCCGGTGAAGGGTATTTATCCTTTTCGATTAATGACTCACTTTGACATGCATCCACATACAACTACACCTCTATCACTTAACTAAATTTGACTAACACACAAATACTCAATCACTCAATTGACCGATTCTCTATTTTTAACTAACACCTCCTACAAAAATAATTATCTTATTTTAAGAAATATACCATACAGTATAACCATCTCGTCCTGCAATAGTTCTTTCGCTGCAAACCTTTGAGTTAGCTGAGTTACATTGAAATCAGGGCGTGGTAGATTTTCCAGGATATCTGAACCTTGTGAAATATTTCTATCCCTTCGTGCAGCTGGGAATATTGAGGGTTTGCATACCCAGCCAATGCATAGAATAATACATGAGTGTCGATCTGTTGACACTAAACACACAGCGAAGCCATTAACGATTACTTTGACGGACGATACAGCGAAGCTGCTAATCCATTAACGATTTCTTTGAGGGATGGTACAGCGAAGCCGATCTGTGTGCCCATGTGGAGTCCTCATGGAATATTGAGGAGCCACTCTGACGAAGCATATTCGGCTCAGGTTTAATCTCACCGGTACATTGAAAATAAAATAAAAAAGTCAACAATAACATAAAAAATAATTAACAATAAATATTATTAATATAGAAAATTTGAAAAGACACGATGTGTATTAAAATAATAAATATTCTTTAAGCTAGCAAATTGCAGCGAAGAATTCTGCAATATTATCGAATTAGATGTTTTATATATATTTTAAAAAAAATTATATATATATATATATATTTTTTTATTTTTTTATTTATTTTTTAAAGATGAGTGAGGATATATAATAGAATTTTTGGATTTTATTGATAATTTATATCTTTAATATTTTAAAGATATTATTAATTAGAACATTTGAAAACACATGATGTGTATTAAAATAGTAAATATTTTTTAACCTAGCAAATTGTAGCGAAAAATTCTGCAATATTCTCGAAAGAGATGCCTCGTGATCATGTTAAGTTGGAACCTTGCATTATTAAAACACCAATTATTGATCCTTCTAATGACTTTGTAGTTCAGGTTCGACAGCAAGATTACTTTAAAAGAAATGAAGTCTAATTGAATTCTAATATTTTAATAAATTTAATTATATTTGTTCCCTTTGACAATCGACATTCCACTTACATTTTGCGAATGGTTTGTTGGAGTGTATTTAATACTTTATAAAAACTGATTATATTTGTTTACATTTTATAGTTTTGACACTTGAAATTCGACTTTAATTTTCAATCCTTTCCGTTGAGATTAGTGGGTTAAAGTGAATTTTAATAAATTCAATTCTATTTGTTTACATTTTAGTAAATCATAATAAAGAAAGTGCAGAGATGAATTTATGTCAAAACCTGTAATCTATTTGTTTGCGGGTTAAGTCAGAGATGAATTTATGTCAAAACCTAACTGTGAGTGATCAACATTGATTTAAATAGATGTGTTAATTCTTTTTTTTTCAGAGAGAAAAGCTTCAATATATTATATGAGAAATATAAGAGTTTAAAATTTCTCTGGATACATCCAAATTGTTCTAAATCAGTTCTGTATGCCACATAGTCTAATAAACTCCTATATTCAAAAAAGTAACATAATATCTAAGTAGCCAAATACTGTCAACTATCAAGTCTCTGTGACCAGGACAGAGAAAACATGATTATAGTGAGAACCATCATCTGGAGAGGCAAAATATTCAAATCTGAGCACTAAAAGTCTGGCAAAACAAAATCTTGGATCTGAAATGTGGTTCCTTCCGAAAATATCTCAAGATGCCAAAGTCCAGGAGAGGAGGTGAGACCCATTTTAGAAAGTGTATCGGCTGTAGAATTTTTGTCCCTGCTGATGTGCTGAATAGTGCTATCAACCATGCGGCTCCAGTAGTAGTTGATCCTGTCTCTCCAACCGGTCAGGTGCTGCGCCAAAATGATATTTCTCCTATTTACCGAATCAACCAATATCTTCGAATCTCCATAGATAGCAACCTGCTGAATGTCTAGGAAAATACAAAATTTTAAAAGTCTTGTGAGAGCTAAGGCTTCAGCCAAGTTATTGGAGCCATGACCGTCGTGCCAGAAAGAAGAAAAGTGTGTAGAATCATTTATCTTGATGTGGAAACCACAGCCACATTGTCCCTTTTGTGCGGCCCCATCGAAGAATGCAGACGGCTGAGAAAGTTGTACTGATAATGACCGAGCGGGAAATTTGTTCTTGTGTTTGATTTTCTCCTGAGGAAGAGACTCTAAATATACAGAGATAGAATCCAAAGTTTTAGCATATGAACTTCTTGAGCTATTGAAGACGCAATGGTTGCGCCATTTCCAAATATACCACATGGATAGAATACAAATTCTACGCCATAGAATATGCTGCTCACTGCATCTTATAATCCATTCTTGAATCGAATCCTGCACACCAAGTTTAAAACCATAAACTCTTTCTAATTCCTGCCAAATATGAAATGATTGCTTACATTTTAGAAATATATGCAAATTTGAATCCTCGTCCGATCTGCATAACGAACAGATGTTTGGTCCATTCCATCCCCGCTTCATTAAATTCTCCCAGGTTAGGTTTCTGTTGTGAAATGCAAGCCAAGTAAATAGAATCATCTTCGTTGGGCAACCATCTTTCCAGAAGATTTGAGGGAAAATAGGGGAACCAATTGATTGCTGTCCGATCAACTGCTGATAAATTCCATTAACAGATACGTCCTCCGCCTCATTCGGGATGTTCCAAGATAGGAAATCTGAATCTCTTGTTCTGAAAAAACCGCCATTCTGTAACCTCAACCTGATGCCATTCCAATGCTGCGCAATCTCATGGGGAATGTTCAATTCAACAACATCTTTCCACCGTGGAATGGGGCCTATCCATTCTGCAATCAATTTATCCCAATAAAAGAATCCTCTTCTGTGAAAATGATAAAGAAGGGGATCTGGGATATCAATTTCATCAGCCCCGCATTTGAAGCGGTCACTGCCAATAATGATTTTATTCCCCGTTTGAAAGCGCCAGATTAAATTCTTCAAGCAGAGCGCCTCAATCCTCCTGAAACTAAGCCATATGGGGGATCCATATGCAGCACCGATAGTACCTCTTCGGTACCAGAAATGGAAGTTCTTCTTTGCTAGATACTTTGATCGAATCATATGACTCCACGGTCCTTCACCTTGAATAGCTCTCCAAAAAGACTTGCACAAGAGAGCTCTTCCAAAAATTCTCAAATTGGTTAAACCCCAACCCCCCATAGACTTAGAAAGAGTAATATTGGATAGCTTAATGAGATGAAATTTACTCCTATCAGCATGATCCCCCATATGAAATTTGCAGAAAGCCTATTCATGTTGTTGATGATACTCACCGGAAAATGGTATAGATGCGCCCAGTATACAGAGAGTTGATTCAAAACGGATTGTACTAATATAATTCTCCCTGCCAAAGAAAGGCATCTATACTCCCAAGCAGAGATTCTCCTATAGAATCTGTCCACAATCCAGTTCCAATCAGCTCTCGAGTATCCATTTGCTTTTATCCGGAATCCCAAATACTTTATACCACTGCTGATATGTTGGGCTTTTATACCAAATAGCTCAGATAGCCAATGAACATCTTCCTGCTTGAGTTCAGAATGGTATATAATTGATTTATCCAAGTTAACCTGAAGTCCCGTAGCCCTTTGAAATTTTTCCATAATATTATGAAAGTGCATCCAAGTGGTCCTGCAAAACATGCCGAATAATAATATATCGTCAACAAAAAAGTTATGAGTCAGTGATATGTTCCTGCATATTTTGAGAGGCCGCCATGCTTGATCGATCACAGCCTTATGAATATGTAAGCTGAGAGAGTCCATTGCCAGTATAAATAATAGAGGGGAGAGAGAACATCCTTGGCGCAGACCCCTCTCCGCACTGAAAAAAGGGGTAGGAATGCCGTTTATAATAATAGCGTATTCCACAGGATCGACACAAGCCATGATCCAGTTGATCATGTTGCTCCTCAAACTGATTCTAGCAAGTAAACACCTGATATATCCCCAATCTAAACAGTCATATGCCTTCCTGAGGTCTACTTTGATTAAGACTGCCTCTCTATTCTTTGAGTGGATGGAGAATAACGCCTCTTGTGTACCAGCGATAGCATCATGGATGCATCTCCCTTTAAGAAAGCCGTATTGTTCTTTTGATAATGACTCAGATAATACTCCTTTCAGCCTCTCAGCAATGATCTTTGATACAATTTTGAAAGAAGTATTACATAAAGAAATAGGCCGATAGTCCTGAAAAGTCTGTGCATCCCGCTTTTTGGGTATGAGTGCTATGTATGTGGAGCATAATTGTTTGCTGATATTCCCCTTTATTCTGATCTCTTCCACCATCTTTAACAGATCATCCTTTATATATTCATAGAAATGTATAAGAAATTCTATAGACCAGCCGTCTGGTCCAGGGCTCTTGTCCCGGCTGAATGATTTCATGGTCGCCATCAATTCCTCCTCTGAAATAGGCTGGTATAGCTGATCATTTTTTTCATTATCAAACATCACTGGGTAAACTTCTATACCCCACAATATATCCTGAAAACTTCTATATTCCATCCTTTGATATTGCTTTTTGAAATGAGCCACCGCTTCCTTTGATATATCTTGCTGAGAGTATAAATAGCCTCCATTACCATCACTAATTTTCCATATTGAGTTTTTGACCCTTCTAGCATTGGCGAATCTATGGAAAAACTTCGAGTTTCTATCACCTTCTTTCATCCATATAGCCCTGCTTTTCAGGCGCCAGAAAATTTCTTCCTTCTTCAGGATATGCAGTTTCTTTTTTTGGAGACTCTTGATGCGTTGTCTCCTTTCAAAGGTTAAAGAGTCATAATCCGTAGAATTTGCAGCATTATCTAGTTCCTTTTGGATATCTCGAAGTTCTTTTTTATTGGATTGTCTTTTCTGAAACTGCCATTCTTTAACAATTTTCCAGATTTTGATCATCTTGTTCATAAAATTCATCTGATGAGAACCAGCTCCGCTTGCTGCAAACTCTTTCCACGCTTTTACAACGGTGTCATTAAACTCAGGGTCCTCTAGACATTGTCTATTGAATTTAAAGGGGATTCCTTTCCTGATTCCCATAGATTTCCATCCCAGAACTATCGGCCGGTGGTCCGATATGAAGCAGTTTTCTACCGAAGAAAATGGCATGCCGAGGACATCTATCAGGGTGGCATGTAAAAGGAATCTGTCTATCCGCTTTGCAATGAAAGCCTCTTCGCTCCTTCCATTGTCCCAGGTGGGCAGAATTTTGGGCGGAAGTATGTCAATGAAATTCTTCAGAAGAAATTCATTCCTGATCATAGTAGCATTTGGATCCATCTTCTTACTTTTACCCCATATTTCATCCGAGCTGAAAGTAATATTAAGGTCACCTGCAATCAACAGTGAATCAATATCAAATACTTCCGATGCAAATAGACCTTCCCAAAATGCCGATCGGTTCCTGTATGGAGCATATATGTTCAGAATGTTAATGGGACATCTAACACCTCTAACTTGTGCAGAAATCAGAATGCCTGCAATGCAACTGTATGCCTTCGCACATATCCATCGTGGATCCCACAAAACAGCTAGTCCACCAGATAATCCTACGGCATCAACAGCAGAGATGTGCCATTGAGGAAGCATTTTCCGAAAATAGGATATAGTGACCGGTATAGAATGCATAGTTTCTTGGATTAAAATGATTTTAGGACTCATAGACAAAAAAAGGTTTCTTAAGGCCAAGAATTTCAGGTCTGCTCCCAGGCCTCGAATATTAACAGATAATATGAAATTCATTTAGCAGGAAGATCAGCCTTTCCAGCTCTAAGAGGCCTGTCAACAGAGATGTCAGTAATGGGAACATCCACCAGCGAAAGATTCCTGATACAGCAATTAGATACAACACCCCTCCCCCTGAAATGCCTACTACCCCTGTTGTTCTTCCTTCTTACAGTGATATTCATAGCAGATGTAGGGCTGATCCTAGGGGAAATAGGAGACTTTGGTTTATGAACAGTGAGAGGTAAAAGAGCAAGAGATTTCTTGGATAACAGATAGTCTAAATCGCTACCAATCGAATTGATAAGCGATTGAGTCGATGAGTTAGCAGGAGTGGGAGTTATCATAGATTCAGTGCCTTTATCCCCAGGAGTAGATTCTTTATCAAGAGGCGATAGCGGATATCGATGGAGAAGATGATCAGATTTGACAGAAGAGAGTGGGATAGGAGGCAAATTTGGGACATTTTGATCCCCGATCGGTTCCATTGGATGATTCGGAGGAAGGGGAATCTCATACTCAGAGGCAGTCTCCAATTCCGGCATAGACGGAGATATCCGGAGTAAAGGATCAGAAACAATCGGCTGAGTGGGAGTATTCTGATGTTCAGTGTTCGGAGAATCTGAACTGAGGGGACGAGGAGAGATATTTGGGGAAATAGATTTCTCTGAATTCATAACAGGACCCTTTGAGCTATAAGGAAATTCTGTAAATTTTGTGAGGCCATGATGCTTTCGACCAAAAGATCGCCGTCTCGGGCAATGCTTAATTAGGTGTCCAGTATGATGACACGCAGCGCACCTAAAAGGCACACCCCAGAAGTCCAATCTCTGTCTGATGGACAATTCTCTCCAGCTGATGTCGATATGCTCCGGAAACCCACCCCTGAAAGATCTATCAATCAGAATCCAAGCAATACGCTTGTCTTTCTCCCCCCGACACCAGGGGTCAACATAAACACATCTTCCAACAGCGTTACCAATCTCAGTAAGAGTCTCAGAAGACCAGAATTCCAGAGGTAGACCAGGTAGTTTCATCCAAATAAGATTATTAGAAGGAGTGTTTCTAAGGGGATTAAATCCCAGGTACCACCTGTGCAGAGAAAGAAAACTACGGCCATATACCCATTGATGGTTTAAAATGGCTTCCAGATCCCCTGCATTAAGAAAATGAAAACAAAACCATTCTTTCAATAGCTTAGCAATAATCGGGATATACCCAATGATGGGTTTCCACTGAACTTCTAGCCAGTCTCTCATCTGATTGTCGTTCAACTCCGGGAAATGCCACCGTCCAATTAAGGCTTTATCATGAAGACTATCAATACGCTCAGTCAACTGTAAATTGTCAATACGAATAGCTCCCGAAGGTAGAGAAGTCTTTGCCGGCTTATGACATTTGCGGGAGCGATCCCCTGAAGGAACATTGCCATGTTGATATTTATCCACATCTGAACCATGTGGAGGGTTCGAAGGATGTACCAACATATCATCCTAGGTGGAGGGCCATGCAGAAGATGGTCTGGCTTTGAAATGGAGTGATTCAGCTTGTATGGCCGCGTGGACCATAGCCTCCGTGGCTGATGAATCAGATTTAAATTCCATCAAAAGAAAAGGTCTGGTACATGACCTCAATTAAACCCGAGAAATGACTAAATAAGGATTTGGACGTACACCGCTATCAGCAATGGAATGAGGCGTACAGAGTAAAGGACAAGATAGAGATGGTTCTACCTAAAGAATCTTCAGACAGTACAATCAAAGTACGCCTCGGGATGGGCCGAGCACTAACTCGAAGAGGAAAGTCTAATTAAAAAAACATGCCAGCCACCCACAAAGATATCCTCCAGATATAGATAGATTATGCAGATAGGACTTCATAACTATCGACGGCGATAATGACCAACCCACATTTATATCCGTCCTATACAGGTCTGGAGAAGATTAAGGCCATTAATACTGCTAGTCCCAAGGTGGTAAAATTTAAAATCATTCTGGAAAAACCAAAAAAAAACCAGAGATCTAATACCAGATACAGGAACCAGAGAAAATAGGCAAATCCAGAGACAGAACTCAGTATGCATGTAAGAGGATGGCCACAGATGAAACAAATTCATGAGAAATCATTCTGGCATGTAAAACAACAACAAAAGCACATATCACATATGCACCACCATGGTCCCAGTTTGCACCGGAAATCTGTACATGGTTTAGATATAAAACAGAAACTCTGGAAACTGAAACAATTGACCCAAGACCAACAAATACTGGCGAATTTATACATGAAATTTGTCCATAGACCACGATATAAGAAAACTGTTATCCGCTATAAAAGGAGAGCAATGATAATATCAAAGTGGGGAGATATATATAAACTATGGAAGTCCCTGAATTTCCAATACCCAGATAACAGTAATTTCTAATTCAGATGTCCGAAAAACAGAATGATAAAGTTAGGAGTTTCTTATAAACATACCTGGTAGTGCCGACAGACCGAGATGGGGTGCTTTTGATGAAGAGTGACGCCGGAGTTTGTCCATCAACTGAAAGGAGCGTGCAGTAACTCGGCGGAGAGATATGATGGGTTATGATTTACAGTCGAAAGATGGGAAAATGCAGAACAGAAGCTAATATTTGGTCATAGGACGTCTCAGGAGGCTGGAATATGGAGCGACAAGAAAAATAACAGTTGAAAAAGAAACAAAGTATATAGAAAATTGCTGCATGAAGGATGAAAGGAGAGTTCTCCAGGTGTCAATGTGCATGTATACGCACCTGTGAGTGGTCTAGCTTACCACATATCGATTCACAGATAGGCTGAAGGCTGTGACAAAGAAAAGCACCCCATTCGGTCGTCACGCACACCAGAGCCAGTGTCTAAATCTCTTCAATACAATCTCTTCATATAATTCACTCACATTGATTTAAATAGATGTATTAATACATCTATTTCGTCTTCTTTAATTGTATTAATACATCTATTTAAATTCACTCACATTGATTTAAATAGATGTATTAATACAATTAAAGAAGACGAAATAGATGTATTAATACAATTAAAATTGGATAACACCAAATATGTTTGGAATGCATTGATTTTTAATTTAGAATTAAGAATTATTAAAAAAGAGGATAGGATAACACTTTAACATACTCATTGTAATTTGCATTTTTTGAAATCAAATAATCGTATTTAAAGTAATTATTAATTTAAAATTGTATAAAAAAAAATAGGATAACATTTTAACATATTTATTGTAATTTGTATTTTTTGAATTTAAGTCATGTATTCACAGTAATATGTAAATGAAATTGAAAAATAGAAAACCTATAAAAGTAGTATCTAAATGAACTATATAAAAAATATATCTAAAAATTTAATTACTTATTGTTTTATTAAGTGTATTTTATAATTTAATATATTGTTTTATTAAGTGTATTTTATAAATTAATATATTGTTTTATTAAGCATATTTTATAACTTAATATAAGAGGGGTGATTTTTTCTTTGCTCAGTTAAGAGATAACTAAAAATTTAATTATTTATTATTTTATTAAGTGTATTTTACAACTTAGTATAAGAGGGGTAATGTTTTCTTTACTCAATTAAAAATTTGAGTTGATATGTTTTTTTAAAATAAAAATAAAATATTTTTTAAATAAATAACCATATCAATAATAATAAATCGATATAGATATTTGTTTAATTAGTTTTAATTAAAATGATTATAAAACATCTATAATTTTACTTTGATTATGCACATTTATAAATAAAATATTAAGATATTTATATGAAGTAACATAATTATATATCCATATCTATTATAAGTAAAATTGTAATTGATTTTTTTCATTCCATTCTTAATATACAACTAATATGTGGCTTTAAAAAAAAATAATAATAATAATAAATTTAACATGGATTATAAATAAAATATTTTAATACGTGTTTATGGGTGCAATTCAATTGGTGATTGTTGTGCTATGAAGTATTATGTAAACCAAAATTCAAATATAGGTCAAATCAACAATATATGTATGTGTATTTAAAAATATGTCTTTTAATAATATATTTTTTTAATAATATCAAACAAAAGTAATTCATTCAGAAGTTTTAATCTTGAAATTAACCAATTAAAATATGAAAATCAAATAGAACAAAATAAAATATGAAAAGACGGAAAAAAAAATATAAAACTATTATATATTATCTTCCTCCTCATTGATTCATTGGAAATATATAAAACTATTACATTTGATTGGAAATATATAAAGCTATTACATTTAGGGTTGTCTTCTCAAATGATAATTATTTTCCTGTTTTGGTTTAAATTTTAATGTCTATACTGCCTTTTCTCGAATAATAATAAAGAATGCCACAATCATGTTACACCTACATGGAAGATATGATTTTTCATCCCTCAATTCTTGCAATATAATGAGCATAGACCACTTGAGGATGGGATTAAGGGCCTTCTTCACACTGGATGTGGATTTGATGATAGTAGAAGCATTGATGGGAGAATTTCTTACACCATATGATTGTATATGCAGTGAAGAATATATATATATATATATATATATATATATATATAGTTGGTACCATTGACATTATGGTGTATAATTTTGCAAAGTGTATAATGCATTATGTAATTTTTGTACCAAGTGACTGGTAAGTTAATTATTTATTTGTTGTTTTCAAGATTATGATGCTGGTAATCACTTCCTGATAAGCTATTAAATTGTTGTAATAGACAACAATTAAATTTGGCTTTGCCTTTGTTTACAAGGATAAATTACTTATTGGATTTTTCTTCACACGTAGATCTCATTTATTCTGGATTCAATAAAGTAATAGTTAGATTTTGTTCTTTAAGAGTAAATTGGACTCATGTTTCAAATTATATTCATTGTCCATCTAATTACTAAGATTTTCCTTGAAGCGACTGTAGGATATATAGGACTCAAAACATCTTTTTATTTTTTTAATAATATCAATTCATTGATGGTATTATAGTGTCATTTCATTGCATTTTCAGTTTGCAATTTGTTGTGTATTTCATGGAAAACATAAACAATAAATTGTAAGTAAGATGGTGATGGAGGTCGCTGATGATTTCAAAGGTGGTTGATAGTAAGTGAATTGCATATCAAGCATAGTGATAGCTTGTTGAGGCTATAGTGTGTACTGGAGCTTTAGGAATAATACATCCTTTTTGTTGTGTTTACATATCTTGCTGAATTTGGTAGTCAGGGTTTTCCTGGGAGAGGTTTTCTCCTCTAAGCAATGAACACAAAGATGGGAGGGGCTACCCCCTCCTTCCGCAATGTTTTATAGAAAATAATCTGAAGAGAAAATGAGGACTGAAGTTGAAGGGGATTCGTTAGGATCTCCGCTCCCACTCGTGATGGGTGATGTATGGAAGAAAGGGTTGCGACGATGATGCATACCTAAAGCCACGTAGAATCTAAAGTTTACAATTCCGGAAAACTTTCTAGAGAACCAGAGAAAGAAAGTGAGAGATCATGCTTTCATGTGCAAATTTATAGGTATCCGACTAATAGAGAAGGAGAATGAACAATGGATAGGCCCAAAAGGGAGAGGTTGATTTACAGATATGCCCAAAAGGCTTCTTCATTATCATTTTTTCAAATTTGGAAGATAAGGAACACATTTTTGAAAGGGGGGCTATTTTCTTAATAATGTGGGTTTATACATCAGGCATTGGGAAGCTTGCTTCAAACTCGATCATGAAGATTTCACCACAATGCCAATATGGCGTTACTAAAAATCTTTGAGGGAATAGGTTAGGTTCTGGGTCGTTTTGTTAAGATATCGGAAGTGACTTAGAAAGGGAGGAATATGTCATAAACCCAGCTTTGTGTGTGCATGAACATCTCCCAAATGCTACTAGAATCCATCGAATTGGAGTATTAAGGTGAGATTTGGAGCCAAACACTAGACTATGGGCATGTCCCTTTTCGATGTCAACTTTGTCACGAACATGGTCATACCTTTAGTGAATGTCCTCTGAAGAAGAAATAACAGAACTTAATGGGCCCCTCGTCTACTAAGGGGTTCGTCCAAGTGAAAAATCGACGATGAACTACAAGGAATAAATCATTTGCAAATACATGGGGCTCTGAGTGAACGGACCCCTATTTTGTGTTAGAATCAATGGAGGATGACAGCTAGGACACTGAGACGACAAAAATGGATATTGTTCCACTGGAGTATACCATTGAGAAGGAGGCCTTGAGGAGAAAATTGGATGAAGAAGAAGACACACATACAAAATTTGTCCTTCTTGATCTATCGGGATTTGAGGAAGTGGTCCCATTGATAGATCATCAGATATCAGAACTATCGAAAGAAGAGGAAAAAAATAGTTGTGATGGTCAATGAATGTGCTGTCAGGGACTTGTTTGATCTTCCCAAAGAGGAGAAGGAAAGATACTCACAAACCTATCTACAGTGGAAATCTAAGAAACACAATATTCTAAGAGATCCAATTGCTTAATCTTTTCAGGATTTCAAGGATAAGGGGGAAGAAATCCTATCAAAAGAATTAACTAATGAACAAAAGCAGAAGATTACCAAACCTAATCAAGAAGCAAGACAACATATGAGGCTCACCCAGACTAGTGTTGAACAGGTAGTCGCTATCCCAAATAAGGGTTTGTAAAGATTCTCTATGGTCTCCATGAAAATACTTTCTTGGGACACAAGAGGGCTAAATAGAAGGGGTAAACAACATTATCTGCGATATAAAATCAAAAAGGAAAAAGCAAAAATAGAAATTTTACAGGAAACACAATTGAAATAAGGAAAAATGACCAACATAACTAGTTTTTGTTGGAAAGGATGTTAGCATATGTCACCGGTAGCCCTGAGAAATGTAGGAGGGATTTCAGTTTGGTGGAATCCTTAACTGGTGTTTTTTGAAGACTGGTTCGGCTCCTCCAGAATCTTAACAAGAAAATTTTGATGTGTAGGAACAGAGGAAAATGTGTTTCTTTCAGTAGTTGATGGACTCTCAACCCTTGCTGAGAAAAGGATTTTTGTAAAGCATTTACAAGAGACTAAAAAAATTATAGGTCTAGTGCAAGTGTGTCATTTAGGAAGGTCTCATTGGTAAGCAAACTAGAACTAATTTCTCTGAGAAGGAAGGATAAGCTAGTAAGCCACTTGAACTTGTCCATACTGATTTATGTGGTCCATCAAGGAAAAAGTCACCTTAAGGAGAAGAATACTTTATATTTTTCATTGACGATTTTTCCAGGATGTGTTGGATAGGACTTCTAAAGCATAAAGATGAAGCTTTCGAAAATTTCAAAGCTTTCAAAGCCTTGGTTGAAAATGAATCAGATCGCAGAATCAAATGCCTCAGGTTTGATCGAGGAGGGGAATTTACCTCGAATGAATTTTTCGACTTTTGTGAAGAACATGGAATAATAAGGGAATTCTCTACTGCAAGGACTCCTCAAAAAAATGGAGTAGTGGAAAGGATGAACAGAACGGTTCAACAAATGGCTTGTGCTATGCTTGATGAATCTGGAACTCCTGCAACTTTTTGGGGTGAATCTGCATTTGCTGCTGTTACTATTCTCAAAAAAACAAATGTTCGAGTAAATAGCACCCAAACTCCTCATGAACTTTGGTATGGTAAGACTCTTATGGTAAAGTACTTCAAGGTTTTTGTAAGCAAATGTTACATCAAAAGGATTGATGAAAATCTTGGCAAGTTTGAACCTAGAGCAGATGAAGGCATTCTCCTTGGTTACTCTTCTCGGAGTAAAGGATATAAGTGTTACTATAAAAGACTTGAAAAAATTGTTGAAAGTATTGATGTGGTGGTTGATGAAGAAGGCAACAATTCAAAATAGATAAAAACCGAAGATTTTGAAGACGAAGAGGACTATCCTTCAACATCAGATCAGACTAATGCTGAAGAAGAAACTTATGAGGCACCAAAAGAATAGATAAGAATAGAAGAAAAGACTCCATCCAGGTATGTACAAAAGAATCATCCAGAGACTCAAATTTTGGGGCAGAAAGAGGCAGGTGTTCAAACAAGAAGAACTATAATAGAAGCTTCAAGCTATCTAGCATTGCTCTCCTCCGTTGAACCACAAAATGTAAGAGAAGCATGCAAAGATGAATGCTGGGTCAAAGCCATGAATGAAGAACTTGAGCAGATTGAAAAGAATAACACTTGGGAATTGGTTCCTAGACCTATTGACAAGAATGTCATAGGGACCAAATGGATATTCAAAAACAAGCTGAACAAAAATGGAGATGTTATTAGAAAAAAGGCCAGACTTGTTTGTAAAGGGTATGCTCAACAAGAAGGTATAGACTTTGAAGAAACCTTTGCACCAGTTTCTAGACTTGAAGCCATAAGAATGTTCCTTGCTCTTTCTAGCTTTCAAAAGTTCAAAGTATATCAAATGGATGTGAAATCTGCCTTTTTAAATGGAGACTTAGAAGAAGAAGTGTATATTGAGCAACCGGATGGATTCATCCTTGGAAATGATCCAAAACTTTTATGCAGACTTAAGAAGGCACTCTATGGTCTTAAACAGGCTCCAAGGGCTTGGTATTATCATCTAGGCAAATACCTCCATCAACAAGGTTTTTCAAAAGGATCAACAGATAGCAATCTATATATAAAAATTGATAATGATAAATTGTTAATACTTGTTGTGTATGTTGATGATATCATCTTTGGTAGTAATGAAGAAGCCATGAGTCAAAACTTTGCGTTGGTGATGCATAAATAATATGAAATGTCCATGCTTGGTGAGCTCACATATTTTCTTGGTTTACAAGTCCAACAAAACAAAGATGGTATCTTTCTATCACAAACCAAGTACCTCAAGCAGATCTTGAAGAAATATGGCATGAAAGATTCAAAACCAGTATGTACCCCTACGGTAACAGGATGCAGCCTCAGTGCAAATGATGATTCAACAACAATACATCAACCAACCTATAGATCCATGATTGGCAGTCTGTTCTATCTGACAGGTACCTGACCAGACATCATGCATGCAGTGGGAATAGTTGGAAGATTCCAGGCAAATCCAAAAGAAGCACACCTCCAAGCGGTTAAGAGGATTTTCAAATATCTTCAAGGAACACAAAACTATGGCTTATGGTATCCTAGAGATACAGATCTCACATTTCACGCATACACAGATGTAGATTGGGCAGGAAGCACGGATGATAGAAAAAGCACTAGTGGTGGTGCATTCTTTATGGGTTCCAGATTAGTATCTTGGTTCAACAAGAAACAAAGTTCAATTGCATTATATACAGTAGAAGCAGAATATGTGGCTGCTGCATCTTGCTGCACACAACTCCTTTGGATGATGCAAACTTTGCAAGACTTCCAAATCACTTGTACTCCACCTATCTCCGTTTTATGTGATGATACAAGTGCAATCAGTATTTCAAAGAATCCAGTCATGCATTCAAAGACCAAGCACATGCCTATCAAATATCATTTTCTCCGGGAACAAGTGCTTGAACAAAAGGTCAAATTGGAGTATGTTCCCTCCAAGGAATAGGTTGCTGATATATTCACCAAACCACTACCCAGGGAGACATTTGAATACCTCAGACAGAAGCTGGGAGTAGTTGATGCATCATCTTGCTGTTGAAACTTATCTGTTTAAGAGAAAAGTGGTTGTATGCGAGTTTCATGAGGAGCATCCATGTACATACGCCGGTTTCTGTGGATACAGTCATGTATATGTTGATTTGAAGAAAAACAGTGGGCCAGACTTAGGATGAAAAGAGTCTGACATGGGTCTGACAGAGACCATCTGGCACAGGTTCAGGGGGAGCATATACTTCTAATAATGCATTGTTGGCATTATCTTAGAAGATCTTGGTTCAATTTCACAATTGTTTTTGGTTTCAGGTGGAACAGGTGTTGAGGGAGAACATGGTTGCTGGTCTGAATGATGATTGATAGATGTTGCTGATGATAGTTGTTGATGACTATCATAGTCTTGTTGTAGATATTTTATCTCTATGTCATGTATATCTTTTATCATCAAGGTCATGTAACGACCTATTTTGGTTTCCCCACTATGCCTGGGATGGATGATGTAATGTTCTTGTTTTATCATGTGTAAACTTTTGGTGTATCCCCACTTGGTTGGGTGGATGAGTCAATATTGGTATATCCCCACTTGGTTGGGAGATGGATGTATGTATGAGTCCATGGTGATAGGTAGGTAATTTATAATGTATAGAGTCATGTCTTTCTTGTAGAACATCTTTTTGCAGCCCTTGCCTATAGTCAGGGGGAGCATGGACAACACAACAAGGTAGAGATTTCAACATGTACTCAGGGGGAGCATAACCCTTTGTCCTTGATGACAAAGGGGGAGAATGACTTTGAGTGACTTGGGGTTGCCATCAAGTCCAAAGGGGGAGATTGTTGGCATTATGACACAGGTTTGGCACTATGACATAGGTGTTGTCCTTGATGGCAACTCACTCAGATGACAAATCACAGTTCAGGGTCTCATGATAAAGGAAAAAATATATACGTAGGTTCCACTTAACCAAGGCGCGTATACACGCAGGATAACCGATCAAAAGACGCGTATGTGTATGCACGCACTTTCATGCAAGGAAAAGCGCATACATGTGGGAAAACTTGTTTTTAGTCCATGGTATCTAGTCCCTGGTTTTTTTTTTGACATATGGTTTTTGGACCATGGTATTCCATCCGAAGTATTGAACCCAGGTATTGGGTCCCAAGTATTGGTTCTAAGTGGTTTTAGACCGTGGTATTGAGTAAGGCCTAAGACTATAAAAGGGGAAGGAGATCATTAGGCAAATGAATTCACTCAAGCATTGAATATCTTATGAAGAGAAAAATCTAGAATAGTGGTCATTGGGTTATGGTGCATAGATGGATCTGAATCAAGGAGGAACCTGAGTGCTAGAAGAGGGATAAGCTTTATTGATGGGTCAAGATCTCAAGGTTGGAAGAGAAGTATCTTTGTGTAATTTTGATCTATTATATTTGGCACATGACTTGATCTGTAAATCTAATAATCTGGGTATAATTGATGTCTGAATAATTGAAGAGGGTAGATTATCTTTTATAGATTTGTACGCAGGTTCAACATAGCAAAAGCGCGTATACACGCTGGTTAGGTAATTCAAAATAGCGTATACGCAAGTTGGCCTTAATACAACAGCGTATGCACGCAGGTTCTGCTTATTGAAGTAGTGTACGTCTCATAAAATATGTTTTAGCTACTTCTATTTATTGCTGCAGTGTTCTGGGTTCAAGATTGGTTTCTGGTTACTGTTGCTATATTTTGGTTACAACTTTTAGAGAAGTGATTGTTTGATTTAGTTTTGTTTAGTGCAAAGGATATTGGTTGATGTAGATACATTTGAGGATTGATTGATGATGGATCCAGTCTGAAAATTTATGAAACGTGGTCCCTGATTGAAAAGAGAAGGTTGTAGCCTTATGTAGGACAGCACCTACGTACTAGTACATCAACTAATACAAGAGCTAAGGGGGTTGTAGCTCCCTTCCAGGAGAAGCTGGAGAATGAGAGAAGGTTGTAGCCTTCTACAGGTAGAAGCCTGCGTACTGGTATAAGACTACACCAGTATAGAAATATTGTAAAAAGAAGTTTCTTATTAACAAGAAGATAGAGAAGCATCGCAACAGGTGGTTTTCACCCACATTGGGTTTCCACCTTATATCTTGTGTTCATATGTGTGATGATCTGTTATGTTTACTGCACCTCTTTACTGTCCTCATGATTAATGAAGCTCATATGCACTGATTAAAGATCCAATAGATTAATTAAATCTTAAGTTTACTGAATATATGCTAGTTTTTGTAGACACAGTTGCATGTATAAATTGCTTTCCATATCTGAAGTAGCGTATATCTAAGTTTGAAAATGAAAAATTATTTGACTTGATAATACTGATTCACCCCCCCTCTCAGTATTATTTCCAACGTAGACCCCATTAAATCGTCCCATTCGCTTTGAAAATTTTTGGTTCCAATCCAACGGTTTCATAAACTACTTGAAGGACTGATGGGATAATATAAAATTTGAAGTTCACACAAAGATGAGAGTCTTTCAACTTAAGATGAAATAGTTGGAATCCTGAATTCGCAACTGGAACAGAAGAATTTTCGATGACATATTCAAGGATAAACAAGAATTGGAAAATCACATGGCCTCAATCCAACAAAAGATCATAACCGTTGGTGGAATTGAAGAATTAGTAATAGAGGAGGCCAACACTCTAGTGAAACTGAAATATCGACACAGAAAAGAGGAGATTTTGTGGTGGCAAAAGTCTTGTATCCAATGGCTGAGGGATGGGGATCATAATACTAATTTTTTTCACAATGCTACAATACAACATAGTCTCCATAATAGAATTTTCTCTATTGTTGATAAGGATGGAAAAAGGTTTTTGTCGCATCATGACATAAAAAAGAGAGTGTTGAACTACCTCATAGAGTTATGGACAGTTCAATCACCAACTTCATTATCTAAGGTCACTACTTCCTATGTTCTTAATAATATCCCCAAATTGATAAGCAAAGAGAAAACCATGGCATTAATGAGACTGATCTCATTGTCGGAGGTGGAAGCAGTCTTGATGAATATGCCAAAGGAAAAAGCTCCGAGATTGGATGGTTTCACAATAGAATTTTATCAGGCTTGTTGGATCTTTCTAGCTAAAGAAGTGCACGAGGTTGTTGAAGAATCAAGGAGGACTAGAAACATACTTCCAAATTTGAACGCAACATTGATATCATTGATTACCAAATCATATACAATAGATACCCCAGAAGGGTATAGATCCATTGCATCATGCAATGTAATTTATAAGATCATATCTATTGTCATTGTGAATAGATTGAAGACCTTACTTCTGGCTTTAATATAATTGACTTAGACAGGGTTTGTAAAAGGTAGATAGATTGCAGATGGTATCATTGTTGTCCAAGAAATCATTCATTCACTTAAACAAACCAAACACCCATGTATGTTCATCAAGCTGGACTTATCTAAGGCACATGACATAATTGATAAGAATTTTCTCTTGGGATTTTTGAATTCGTGGCTGGAATGGGTAGGATCTCTTATCTCCACAACTTTCTTCTCAAGTCGACCTGTGAAATTCAGTTACATGTTTATGAGAATTTCTTGCGAAAAAATTGTAAGTGCACTTTTTGGCCGCACTAAATGGTTTTTCGGCTGAACTATTTAAAATTATTTGGATTTTTTTTTTTGTCAAACATTTGAATTTAAATTTTAGTCGAATGGCTATTTAAATTAATAACAATGTGCGATGGAGTTCTGGCTGAGAAGGAAAAATCCAGTGACTAAGTTTTTCAGTTGAAACTTTTTTTCAGTTGAACATGTTTTTCTTTTTGGGTCAATTTTTTTTTTGTATATATATGGGTCATTTAAACGTTTAAGAGTTTCCACACTATTTTCTTTTCGCTCGTCCGCTATTTGTGTCGACTTGTCTATTGAGTTTGTTTGTGTCGACTCACACACTGAGTATTTAGGAGTAATTTGGTGTTGTCGTTGTGGAGGAAAATTTTGCAAGTTAAGTTTATTCAAGTTTAATCTTTGTTATTGTTTTTTTGGTTTTTTTTGTGTATATTAATTTTTTGTTGGTGTTTGGCAAGATTGGTTGGCACTGGAGGAGTTCTTGCACCTCATCATTGTTGGAGGAATTTTGTCAAACTCCTCATCCGGCTGGACAACAACAAAAAACTAGTTATTTCTACCACCCAAAATATATGTATTCTTTAAAATTTTTACAAATAATGTTTGTTGAGAGATAAGTCGTTAGAAACAGAAATGCTTCAAAGTCTCAAATGCACAAATACTAACAAAACTGGTTAAATCAATGGTGAATTATCTACATAATAATCTAGTTACCTGAGTTGCCACCCCAAATAATAGCTAACTAATATTCCAATTGTTGGAACCTATTTATTTGAATAGGAATCTCATCATCTCCAATATTCTCCCTATCTTCAGATGATGATTCAGGTATATATCGAATAAATATGCAGTACTTTGGTAGAATTTTGAGAAAACTCTACAAGATTTTCTCTTGTAATTCCTTATCCTTTGAATGAACCTTACACTTCGAACATTCCCTGTGGCGGCCTTGGATTGAATTCTCCAAGTTTTTATAATGACAGAACTCTGGAAATGAAGAATGCTTTAAAAGAGAGAGAAAATTGTCATTTCTGAGCCTAGTGAAATCAATATCATAATCTTTGGACATTGTTTCAAACTCAAAATGAAGTGCACTGGAATTAACCCTTTTTAATTAATACTAAAATACTTTCTTGACCATTTATAATTAGCGGTGATAAAAGCACATCTGTTCATTTTTGTTATTAATTTATGTGAGATCCCTAATTTGATTTTTTATGTAAGTCCTCCTCTTTTTTGTATGGTCACTAATTATTTTCTCTCACAATATTAAATGGTAGGAAAGCTTAAGTTTCATCAAGTTTTTGAATTTCATTGTCTTTTGTAATAGTAAAATCCTGGCCATTATACTATACGGTGTTTATTGTAGTGTCATTATAGTCATCTGATACATATTTTTTAATAGTAAAAACCATGGCCTTCTGGTTTCTATTGTCACCTTTAGCTATAATCTCTTCTTAAAACAAAATTGGTTGGGAAAACTTTTCAGATATTTCAATGATAAACCCTGATTCCATCCCAATGGAGGAATGGAATTTAATCTTTGCACCATCGAAAAGTAGTTTATGGTTACCTAAGTTGCCATCCCAAATAATATCTAATTGATATTCCAATTGTCAGAACCTATTTATTTGAATAGGAATCTCATCATCTTTAATATTCTCCCTATCTTTTGATGATGAGTCAGGTATATATTGAATAAATCTATCGTACTTAGGTCTTGATATTGACAAGTCAATGTGGAGAATTGAATAGTAATTACAAAACTTATCAACACAAAGTTTTGAAATCATTCCATTGATGAATGATAAAATTATTTTAGTTGTGAGTATGTAAAGTGTTATTTAGAGTAAATGTTGTGATTTCAATTTGATGGATTGTTGCTCTATTTCAATACTATAGTTATTTGGATGTGTTATGAGTCTAGTAACCTTGATGTTTATTTATGGCTTCGCTAGCTGGAAGATTTTGGTTTGCACATATCTGTAAATCTTGAATATTATGAACATATTGTTGTTTGGAATATTGATTGATATGTGGCATTCTTGTATGTTGATGATTTGACCATTAGTTAGGGATCAATAAGCTCTGCAAGATTTTCTCTTGTAATTCCTTAACCTTTGATTGAATGTTACACTTCTGACTTTCCCTGCGGTGGCCTTGGATTGAATTCTCCAAGTCTTTATAACACTGGAACTCTGGAAATGCAAAATGCTTTAAAAGAGAGAGAAAATTGTCATTTATGAGCCTAGTGAAATCGAGATCATAGTCTTTGGACATTTGTTCCAACTCAGAATGAAGTGCACTAGCATTAACCCTTTTTAATTGAGTACTAAAATACTTTCTTGACCATTTATAATTAGCAGTGATAAAAGCACATATGTGATATCCTTCAACAAAGAACAATTCATGTTTGGGTATTGCCAAACCTTCAGGAGGAGTCGTACTGATATACCTTCCTATGTTTATGTTGAACCCGAAAGAAACACTAACATCATTTTCAAAATTTTGGACATGATTTATCTTGAGCCTCTGAGTTCGTTTCAGTCTACGAGAAGTGGTGGTGATAGAAGTAGACAAAGCTTCTAGAAGGTTATGCTCTTCAATGCACACAAAAACATCATCACATAAATCCACTACATACCATATGAAATTGCAAGAAACCTGCTTTCCTAGATGCATCTTTGAGAAACCTGCTTTCCTAGATGCATCATGGACATTGGTGTGAGAAAAAATTAAAGAAAGTAAGAGGAGAAAAAATAATTCTAGGAAAAAACATGCATGATTAGCCTAACAACCTTGAGACATTTAGAAAACCATGAGAATTAGGAGAGAAATATGATCCATGACAAGAATTATGATTTGTTATCAACCATTTGTTCATTGAGGTTGAATGCACTTGTTATACGTAGAGAATTCATTATGCTTTAATGATGATTTTTTATTTTGAATGTGCTCTAGTTGGAAAAGTTAAATGCAAACGTATATGGTTCGATGATATTGAATTTTTGGATCTCACTAGAAAATTATGCAGCAGTCAACATTTCTTCTTCCTCCATTTCACTTAATAACTTAGAAGCATCCATTCTAAGTATCAATAATCTGCAGAGAACAATAAATGAGAAAAACCTTTATAAATTGATCAAAGAAACGATAAAAGTGTTTCTATTATATTACATATAACCAAGCAAACGACTCTACTCAAACATATAAACTAAATATATAACTAGGCAAAAACAATCTATCACCGTAACTAGGAAAATATGAGGAATAAAGTTATTGAGAAATCACTCATATAAGTAGGTAGAAATGATTCGCTTCAAACATGGCAATATTTATATAGATTATAAAATCACTGATAAGGGAATTTATACTACGGTTGATTCAATTTTTAAATAAAAATATATTTTTAAATTTATAAAATTGGTTATTTTCATTTTTTATTGACTAAGTATAATGAAGTGATAATTAGAAAGTACACAGGGTTTCAACTCAACCATAATTATATAATTTCAACTCAACCATAATTATATAATTTGGACACATAGTAATCATGACATGTGACTCTTATCATCAAAATAGTTGTACAACTCTCATTAACCTCCTCACACATCAAATGAATCTTTTTGGGTTTTTGTTGATCACTTAATATAAAATTTGTTTATTTGGCTTCAAGATTGGGTTTGTTAAAGTATTGACCACATTAAAAATATTATGAAATGAAGCCTTTTTGTTGAACCAAAAAGAAAAATATATGAATATAAGAAAAACTAGGATCTTTGAACTAAATACCCAAAGTCCTTGAAGATATTTAAGTGATATAAGTCATAATTGATAAGCCATAAGTGATTTATAAGTGATATTTAAGTGCTAGGATCACTAGCATGAATTGACATGTTTTGATATTTAGTGATAAGCCATAATAACTCTTCAATTCACATTGTTTCCTTATTCACTTATCCTATCCATGAATAACATCCAATATGTAGAAATCTTGGTTGATGATCTAATCGATGGAAGCAAGCCAACAATCATATGCATATGAAAACTGTATGTTTTTTTAATACTAATATTGAAGATAAATATAGGATTTATGGATGTCAGTGTACTTAGTTGCATGATTGACAATCAACCCTTATTATAAAAAAGTATTGAATGACTTACATGTAGAAGATGAAAGTCCTTAGAAATTAGTTGTTTATTGATTTGAATGTGGGTATAAACTTTTGAAATGTGGAATTTTTTGCAAAAAAATCATACATGGCATGATGAAAAATATCCATTGACAGGTTAACCTTCAGTATAGTCGAAACTTGATAAACATGACAATATATGTAATTTCAAGGATTGGTATTCTCATGATAAATATAACCTTCACTGAATACTGAAGGAATCTCTTTAGGCATGGAAGTACTAATAATGATTTTAGTCTTAGGGGTATGGAGAGTCAAAGAAGTAACTCTTAGAGGATTAGAGGCCCTAGCTGTGTTGAAAACCACATTAATTTTTTATGATGAAAAATGTTTTTATCATCATAAAAAATCAACGCAGTGTAGCATGTGTTTGAAAGTTATTCTTGTGCAAACTAATTTGTTATTATTTTCTTTGCGTTAATATTTTTATTTGGGAATCATTCTTGGTTATTAATTAAAATTAGACTTTTATTTCTCGATCTATAATCAATATGATTTTGACTCTAGTCATTTTATTATATTTATTTTATCCTACCTACTATATGTAGGTTGCATCATGTTACTTGAAATTATTATAAATCATAATATTTGTTTCTTACTAATTTATAAATCATAATATTCTTATAATGTTAGTAGATGATTCTTAGGTGTTGTTCAAAGTTGTTTTGTCAAGTTGTTTAATGAATGGTAAAATTGAAAATTACAAAACATGGTACATTTTGCATTTGAATGAATCTTATAATGGTGTAGATGTCTAAAACAATCATATAACTTAAAATTGCATTATAAAACATGGTACATGTATACATTTTCCATTCATGAATAGATCATCATTCTATATATAATGGATACTATGGATGTGGGTTGATACTTAACTACTAATATAAAGTTTCTACCTAAATTTTGATACCCTTTGTAACAGTTACAATTTCCCCATATCAACTTTTCAAGTGATGTATGTTGCAAGTTAAATCATAAGTAGAATGCATGGGCCATTTTGGATTTCATTATTACCCACCAAAGTTCTCATTGATCAACCTTTGCTTGGATGTTCTCGTTAACTTCTAGCTCTTTGTTTGATGTAAGGTTTCAATTTATATTTTATGAGTTTAATCAACCATAAACATTATTTAAAACACGACACATTTTGCATGGTGCATGATTTGATGCTTAAAGGATTTACATTTAAGTTCATGAATATGAAGCAATGTTTTAAAATTTGCATCTAGTTGGTACATTTTGCATGATAATTCTTATAATGTCAGTAGAAGATAATAAGGATCTAGGTTGATTCTTTTATGAAGTTGTTTTTACAAGTGGTTTAACGAATAGTAAAATTGTAAATTACAAAACACGGTACATTTTGCATTCATGAATAGATCATCATCTTGTATAGAAGATCTACTATGGATGTGAGTTGATACTTAACTTTTAATATAAAGTTGTTCAAAACAAACATAGTACAAAATTGCATTATAAAACATACATTCTAAATTACCTTCTTTGTTTTAAAGTCTACTTTCAAATACTATTGCATTTTCATGAAATTTGAGAAATCTTAGGGATTGACAATTAAAAATTGAAATGTTGAATCAACTCAAGTTGCATTAACCTCAATATTAAATATTATGTGTGGAGCATGCATTGTTAGTTTTAATAGGTTTTGTATGCACTGCATTTATAGAACAAACACAATAAAATGCTTTTTTTTTAGCTATCAAGATGTACAAGAGATACAAAACATTTGAAATTGATGGTAATATGATTTTAATAAAGTAAATAATGTTACTAAGATAACACCAAAAACATTTGAAAAGATAAAATGACATAAAAAAGAAAAATGTAGTGCAAACATGATGGGTGTATAATCAACAACAAACACGAAGATTGTGATATGCTACATCTTTACATTATAGTAGTATTTGGGATATTTGAATTTATTTTTAACTTAATAATAAAGCTACCATATTAATGAAAACAATTTTCTAATACTTCGTACTAGCTAGAATGGACATCTTAAGAGTGCGCAAAAAGAAAGGCTAACAATCTTCTTGAACTCTTTCTCAAAGATGAATACAAGGAGAAGATATTGTTGGTCAATTCAATTAAAATTATTCTAATGGAATGCCATCGTCAATGATCCATTCATGGTTATCTTTTGACATTCTTCATTTTTTAAATTTAGATTTTTTTTCTTGATTGAACTTCTATCAACATTATACGTGTTGCACACACCAATTGACTATATTGACAACTTATGGCATCATGTTGATAGTATTGAAAGTAAACATGACTCTTAGTTTGATGAGTTTCTTGGAAAAAATATTTTTTCAATATAATAGACCTTATTTCATATATAAAATTGTTATCATCATAGTCCTCCAATAACATCATCTTTTGTTCAATGCAACACATCAAATAATACTTGACATTTTCTATGTTATTAATGGGTGCAACTGCAACAAAAACATCTCTTGCACAATAAAAAAAGAAGTGTAAATTCATATCATAAATAACAAGAAATTAGTTATCAACATGTACTTGATTTTACCATTTATTTAGATCTATATTTTAACTATTATCTAAATACTTATACAAAATAAGTTAAAAAACATAAAACACACACACACACACACATATATCCTTTGAAAGTAATTAAAATGTTACCTTCTCCAACAAGATAAAAAAAAATCAATCACCTTCAGATGACACTATAGTCTCCTCTGATTCCATCTCTTCGAAGCTTGCAATTGACATTTTCCCCTTTGTATTAAGTTATGTATGTTTCCAAACTTTCACATACATATTTTTTTCACAAACATCATTGAATTGTGTGTCCTCTATGCAAACAAAACAAAAACAAGATTATTTTCTTCTATCAAATGCAAACGCATACTCTTTTGTTTTAATTAAATGCAATTTTCAAGTCCCTTTTACTATTTCATCTTCATATGTAATCAATCTATCTACATCTTGGACTTTAATATGACTATATATATATATATATATATATATATATATAATTTTAACAAGAATTTAAATATGCTTTTTTTTCCCTTTGGAAAATTCGTAATTTTATTCATAAGACAAAATTACATATTGTAGATGTTGAAGAGCATATGCATATGGCATGTTCCTATTTTCACAGGAAACAAACAAACAAAAATAAAAAATAAAAAATATAACTACTATTCTTTTCTCCCTTTCTTTTTTTCCACCTTTCGCCAACCTCCAGTGTTGGGAGTGGCCGTTACAATGGAAAGCTGATTTTCACTTGTATGAATGGGAGTGTCTTTGTCAGAATTAGATCCTTCTGATCCATGAGTTCACTTGATGCCGGTTATTTCCATTCCTGTTAGTTGAGATGCTTGGTGTTGCATAGGGTTGCTGGGGACTTCCTCCTCCTTTTGTGTGTTGTTCTAGTCCTTTTGATCCTCCATTTCTGCTTTGTATGTTGTTGTTTCTGCTTTTTCTACTTCTTCCTCCAAGGGGGCTGTATATTGCCATCCTTTTGGTTGTTTCTGTTGCTTCTTGTTCCATTTGGGAGTTTGTTTTACTTTAGGACAAGCACTGTGGAGGTGTCCTGTTTGTAGACATCCACGGCATCGGAAGGCTGTATTTTTGTAGTCTAGTGGTTGTGTCCACTGTGTATTATTGAAATTCAAGTTTATGCTTTCTGGTAGTCCCTCACTGAGATCTACCTCAATGCATATCCTGGAAAAAGTGAATATCCCCCTTGTAAGTCTGTCCTCATCGATCTTTAGGAATTTTCCCAATGCATTCCCTATGGTGATTAATACATTGTGATGCCAGAAGTGTAATGGGAGGTTGTGCAACCTGACCCAAACTGGCATCTTTGATACCACCATTGTGTTGGCGTCAAATTCTGGAAACCAAGGGGTCATAAATAGTCCTGCATTTCCCCAGAACCATGGTCCCTTATTGAGGATATGTTCCCTTTCCTGTACTATTCTGAATTTGACTATAAAAAAGCCTTTGGGGCATAAGTATATTTCACAGTCTGGTGACCAAGCATCATAAATCCATTGGTGCAAAACATCAGATTTAGGCCAAAACCCATTAAATTTGCATATAACTGATTTGGAATAG
The DNA here is from genome assembly GCA_031772625.1 of Pinus tabuliformis. NCBI lineage: Eukaryota > Viridiplantae > Streptophyta > Pinopsida > Pinales > Pinaceae > Pinus > Pinus tabuliformis. The sequence goes on from CM062811.1 coordinate 20,768,532, forward strand.
AGATCTGTGTATAGGTCATTTACCTCGAGCATTATGATGGTAAGAACATGATTCTCAAATTTTTGTTCTATAATGTAGGGCCCTAGAAGCTCGGGTAGTGTTGTTGTTTTGGTTTGTACTTTTTCCTTACCTTTGACTACTTCCTTGAAGGATCCTATGCTTTTTGAGCTGGTTCCAACACATCCACCCCTCAGATGCAGGTTAATTATGATGGTCGAGTCTGTGGTGATGCCATAATCTTGGAGTGTGAGGTTTTCCTGTAAATTGTGGCTTGAGTAGATCAGATTTTGCCGACATGCTGGTATACCGAGGTGGTTTTAGATTTTGTATCTTAGCTCCTAAATATTCCTCCCCTTCCATATCCTCCAACAAATAGTCTTTCCTTCCAGTGTTTTAATGAAGATTTGTATCAGATCCTCTGCATTTGAGTGTGGGTCTGTCTAAGGAGGGGCTTGATCTGTTTCCCATGTGCCCAGATATGACAGATCTAAGCATATCGATGCTCTGTCTGGTTCTCTCTTTGCCAGATCATGTTCTCGATGTGGTGGTAGGTCTGTATAAGATGCGCCCAAATAGGTGTTCCATACCTTCTCCCATGTTGTCGTGATCGCCATAGAGGGTTCCCCTTTCCCTCTTATCGCAAGGTCTTCTAGTCAGTGGTGAACAGGGGAGATTGGTCTGTAGACAGCTAAATCTAGCCAGCATATGAGTCGATCTGCCTTCTAGCTGCCCACATCGTTTTTCCTTTGGCCTAATCTATAAGGTGCACCGCGAATCAGATGGGGGGAGGACCTCTGTGACCGTTGTGGAGGTCGTTCTACCACTGGGGTTTCATACCCTGTTTTCTGGTTCTAGCAAGTGGTTGCCTGCTTTCCTGCATCATTGTGCACAACTACACAAACGCCCTTGATGCCCAGGTCAGTAGGCTAGAATACATCCTCGACCGACTCTATTGGAAAGAACGCAACAACATATATCAAACCCAACGATTTTTGTGGTGTAGTCCAGTCCTGATAAAGAGATTTGATTAAATCCTCGGGCCTTCCGCCGTTCTTAGTCTTTTTTGTGGGCTCAGGGTTGTCTTTCGGCTGTTTCTAGAGGGAGGCCTAGAGGAGAGACCCATAGCAATCCACCAAGCTTGGCGTGACTGGGTCTGTGCCAAAGCCTGGGATGCATAGTGTTGTGGCGGCGAGGTCTTCCAGTTTGTTGATGGCCTCTGAGGACTGGTAAACCCTAGCTGCACGTGTCATTTTTCAGATCCAATCTCATTCCCATCTCACCCTATTTATCACATAAGTGTAATTTTTTAGAATTTAAATATGTTATTTAAAATACAATTTATATATTAGATATAATCATCTATTAGTTATTTAAACTATATAATTTATAAATGTTTAAAATTAAAAAATTAATAAAAATTATCATATATTAAAAATATATACAAGTTAATATATACGTACATACCTATGTACCTCCCTTGATGGGTTAGTCTCATGGCTTAGTGCAACAATGCACCATTGAACAAATTGTTTAGCTGAGACAAGTCAATTTGTAGAGTGGTCCATTTTATATCTTCAAAGTGCTCATTTTATACATGCCCTTGTGCCATCATGTTCTCCTTTTCCATGACTAGTCTCAAAGAAATTCCAACAATGTTTAATGTTGGTTTTCATATGAAGAAGGCACAACCAAAAGAATGATCATGAAGATTTGAATTGACTTGTGCATCCATTTGACCATATCCAGTGTTCATTTAATTTTATTCCATGACCTTTCAATGAGTCATAAATCTTATCAAAACAATGTTGTACAAAATGTGTATCATGTCTACGACCATCGCTGATATAAAAATGATATTATTTAATAACATGTCAATTCTCACTGGTGCTTTATATATGATCAACATTTTGTGCAGCATATCTATATAGAACATGGAAAATCATTGAGACTTGGTCAGAATGATAATATTCACTACGTATTTCATTTTTTGCAACAAATGTGTATTTTTCTGCAAAATCAACTATCAACAAAATGGTCCCCAATGGAAAATTTAACGGGATTTTTTGAAATGCAAGTCCTACCATCAAGCTCTATGAGAATGCTTGGTGTATTTATAAATTTTTGTCTCAAACTTCTCCAAAAATATATAAAATAAATTTCTTCTTCTTGTAAATCAATCCTTCTAACACTTGTACTACTACTTGAATCAATCGATGTATGGATATATTTATATCTCTTCCATTCCACTTTTATGTTGGACAATGATTGATCATTCATATTAATAGGATATTTGTTGTGAAAAAATTCAAATTTCTACAATGATCACATATTTTACCACCAACACATTTCTTTTGGTAAAATAATTCATGATTTTCTCTTCCACATAGAATTTGGGATATGAAATCATGGATAGTGGAAGGAGGAGGTGAATTTTTCCAAAAAAAATTACTAAAACTAAGGAAGGTGTCATAATATAATTGAAATTCCACATGATAATGACAACAACAAGTGTCACTACAGTGATAGGTTTAATACACCATGGTTTTTGTTGCACAAAAGTACAGATTGAGACATTAATTCCTCGATTCTCTTCTTTGAACTTATTGAACAACTCTATTTGAGTGGTGTCCAAGATATGTTTTGCATGTTCTTCATACTAATTTCGTGTTATTCTTCATTGCAGCACGTCACTTACTTTTGGTGAAACACGTGATTTTTTCATCCAATATTCATATATTATTTTTTAAACATGTTCTCCAAGTCTATCTTTCTATGGTTTCCTACTAATAGTTGTCTAACAAGCAAGCTCATCATTTGCATCTATTTGCAAATGAAATTTCCTATGCTCTGCAATGTTTTTTGTGAGGTCCCTAATTCTTTTTCCATAGATTTTACCAAGTGATTTTCTTTAGTAGTTGATGAAACCACTGTTATTTGTATTTCTCTATGTGCATCTAGATCATTTTTATTTCTAGATATTCCAATTGATTTTAGAGCACTATTTATATTTTGAATCACATTTTCCTTCACCTTTTTATCTTTTGTTGATTTTTGAATGCCCAATAGTGTTGTAGCTTCTTTTAATTTCTTCGATGTTAAGAGACCTCTCAAAATTTGAGCTTGAACTGTCACATTTTCATCTTTGAAGAACTTATCAATAATGAGCTTAACACAATATCATATAACATGGTCATATTTTTTATCTCCATATGTGCCCATATCAACATTTTCTAACATCTTATCATCGATAATGATTTCATCTGTAAATACGAGAATTTAATGTAAATGAGTATAAATATATATTAAATAATTAAATTAAAAATAGAGTTCATGAAATTGAAACTAATAAATATGTATAATTTCAATCATGCATGTCATATATATACATACCTTACGGTGGTTCAACTTCTTCACTTCAATCTCTTTCAACATCTTCAACATCATCATCAATCACTGGTTCATTTCTTCTTCAGTTTGTCTTTCAACATTTTCAATCTCATCATCAATGTTACGAGGAAAATCTCTCTTTGATTACATTGCAAGGTATTTTTCAAGTTAGTTCATAAAATAAAAATTAAGTTGCACAATACACTATTAAATTTTAAATATAATTTATAATATCTACGTTTACATACTTGGTTCAACTTCTTGTGGAGATTGATTTGCCCTTTCAATATTTAAGCATTCTCCCTTCTTTCTTTTGTAATAGTTTTTTGAGTATTCTCTATGAATCTCAATCTCTCTAATTTGATCATTTTTTCTCTTGCAATTTCTTTGATTCCCCATGATAATTAATTCTATATGGATTTTTAAAATCAAGCCCAAAATGTTACTTTCAAAATCAAGCCCAAAAAATCACTTTCAAAATCCAGCCCAAAAAACTCACTTTCAAAATCTAGCCCAAAAAACTCACTTTAAAAATCCAACCCAAAAAACCTGCTTTTAAATTCCAGCTAAAAAAACTAACTTTAAAAATGCAACCCAAAAAACTTACTTTCAAATTCCAGCCAAAAAAAAATCTGTCCAAAAATTAGATTCAAAGTTTGGTATTCAAAAGTTGCACATGAAGAATGTGAGTACGGAAATGACGTTGCAGCCTAGTTTATTTATAGTGTTTAGACGGAACGGTTATATCGGAGGGTTGTATCGTTTCAATTTCACAGTCGATGAAAAATATGGATAGGTTTTTTAGTCAAACTTTTTTAGAATTTTGGCTAAAAAAAATATTCCGTTAATTTTAACGTATGTTTGTGCCAAAAACAAATTGGCCGAAAAGATTTCTTTTTTCAGCCGAAAACCTGCAACTCTGCAACAACTCAACTGTGTTCACCTTTCTCCAATTTCGAAATGGTTAAACTCCATCAAATATAGTGAATTTGGATAATTGAATCTACTTTGAGAAGATATAAATTTTATGGAATTTCATAGATACTTGTTAATTTTAACTAATTTTCTAGTAAAATGTGTGCAAATTTTTTTTGAAAGTCATTATGATTCAGTGAAATCAAAATTTTGTATCTTCCAAAATACACTATGAAAAAATATGGAAAATTTATGGTGCATTACGTTGGTCCGTCTTCTTTAATGGGTAGTTTTTAGATTTTTATTTTTTTAACTAATATGTTGAGAACATAGTGCTATGATAAACATCTTAAAAATCTGTAGTTTTTTCATATTGCTTCAGTTTAAAAAATTCTAGTAATTATGAAGTGCATATGTCGGTTTCGTAAATGTAGCCATACCGAAGTAGAGTCTGTCTAGATTATTGCAGCACCTTTTTTTTTAAAACACAAGGTTAACAAATAATACATTGGTGCCAAAAAACATGACTTTTTATGAATCCCTTGATTTTTAAAGAACACACAGTCAAACAATTGCTAAGTTGACATATCAAATGTGAATAAAAAATTCTAAAAAATAAGCAAGAGAAATCTAATAAAATTTCTAACAAGTTTTCCTTTTAAGGAATTTAGACTTCTGTGATCCATAACATTGTTCAGAAACTCTTCGGCAAAATCACATAACCAATCTTTTGTCGACGCGTTTCGAACCAGACAGTGTGGTTCATCGTCAGGACAAGTTGAAGAACCAATCCGACTTAGCTTGATTAAATAGAGCGTGCAGAGACTCCAACGGCTATATTGCCAACGGCTAATTTTGACCTAATGATCAAAGTCAAACCACTAATATTCTTGATATATTAAATTCTTATTATTCTTAGAAAATAGCTAAATCAGGTAAATAATATATTAAAAGAATTCATTTGTTAATAAATGTATATGTATATCTAATATATACTTTATTTTTATTAGCTAAACTTTTGTTAATTTTACCTAAATGAATATAACTTATAATATTTATATAATCCATATTTATTATTTAAATATAATGGTCAATAAATTAAATAATCTATATTTATTATTATTCAACATTATTTAAATATAAACCAATAGTCTTAAATTACTATTAGGTAATTGTATATTAATTCGATGATTATTACAATCTAATGGTCCATTGGTAAAATATATTATTTTATTTTATTTATTATTTAAATATAATGGCCTATTCGAAATTAAACAATAAGTTATATATAATAATTTATATTTATAAAATAATCTCTATTTTTACTTAATGATTTATAATTCGAATATTATTAAAGCAAACACTAGTATTCTTGTTAAATCTTTATTATTCTTTAGAATTTAGTTACAATAGGTAAATACATTAAAGTACATGTTTATTAATAAATTGTATATCTATAAAAATAACTAACACAAACTAACTAAATACTAATGGTATATCATATATTTTTTAATAACAATTTCTTATTTACCATTTAAACCTAATGGTCCATTTGTAATTCAATTAATAATCTATATTCATTAAATAATCAATATTTATTCAATAAATTTGTTATAAAATTATTAAAATTAACTATGTCATTAGGTAAATATATTAATACTTATAAGGTCTAGAACGGTATTTACACTAATTAAATATAAAAGAAAATAGTTACAGGGAATTTCAATTCTAAGGGAATAGTGGAATTAAATATAAATGCATAAATGATTGAAATAATGGAAACATAAATCTAATCTATTTTTAATATACCTAATAGTATCATAAACGGGATAAAGTTAATACAGTAATTAGCCCGAAATTAATTAATAACCTATTCATAACTCATACCCCTTATAATAATAGGACTAAACCGAAGAATACTATAGGATACAAGGATAACGGGGAGAAAACCCGGGAAGAAAGGAGGGACCAACCGCCCAAAAACCAAAACTTAAGGAGAGGGAAGACAGAAACCCTATGACTTAACGGAAGGGGAATGAGGAGGCTCGGAAGATAAGGCTGGGACCCAGCAACTACTAATCTTCCAGCCATCATCCCTATTAAGATTGTTCGGCCTTTTCTCAATCTCCAGTTTTCTAACAAGTTTTCCTTTTATTGTAAAATGAAATTCTAAATAGAAAAATTACTTTAGCTTGTCAAAAGTTGAAAAACGTCTAAAAATGATATTTTTTTTCTTAAAAAGGGGACAAAAGTGTAACCCAACTTCAATATTGGTCAACAGATCTCCCTCAATGACCATTTATTCTACCAGAGGTATTTGACAAGGTGACCCATTATCTCCATTCTTATTCATCATTACACTAGAGGGTCAAGGCAGAATGTTTCGAAAAGTCGGAGAATTGGATTTTATACATGGCCTCAGATTTTATGGGAAGGATTTTCCCATAACCCATCTCCAATTTGTAGACGATGTAATTTTTTTTTGGGTTACCTACCAGCCAAGAGGTCGCACGACTGGACAGGATTCTAATGTCAGCCTCCAAAAATGTAATTAAAAGGGAGAAAACACAAATGTTCTTTTTCAATTGGTCGTAACTGATACAAAATTGGCTATGTCTTGCAATGGGATATCATAGAGGTATGCTTCCGGTTAAGTATTTAGGGGTACCATTAGTATGGAATTATCATCGGGCTTCCAGATGGGCTAAAATATTGGAAAGAACATGTCGTAGAGTGAATAATTGGATGTTTAGGTCCCTAAATTAAGCTAGTCATCTAGTCTTAACGAAGTTTGTTCTCCAAGCTCTCCCAAACTATCAACTTTCATTAATTCCTCTCCTAGGTAATGTTTCTCATTCTCTCATATCGCTTTGGTCGAAATTATTTTGGAAAGGGTCGTTCAAAACAAGTAAATGGGCCCTGTTAGGATGGGATAGGTTGACTCTCCCTAAACACCATGGAGGGTTGGGCTTACGAGACCCCTCTATCATTAGTACAATATATGTAATGAAATTATGGTGGTCTTGGGTGTAAGGGGGCAACCATATTTAGAAACAGATTTGGAATAGGAAATATTTGTCTCTTAATTCATAGGTTGAGAGGTTATGTGTCGATGTAAAGTGAAAAGGATCATAAATTTGGAATTGGACCTATGCATCAAAAGATAAGGTGAAACAATTTCTATTTTGGAAGATACAAGATGGGAAAACAACTCTTTTCTAGGAGGAATCATGGCAACAAAAACCACCCTTAGTCGATCGCCAACCTTTTCTTAAACTAAAATAATGGACACAAGTACAAGGAATGCGTGGGGTTGCTTATTTTTGGGTTCATTTACAATCCCCTTCAGTTTGGCATCGATAGAAGACCCAACCTAGTTGGTAGATTGTCAATACATCATTACCTTGGGTGGAATTTCAATGATATCTCCAAGGTATTTGAATACGAAGCTATATCCACAATGACATTTTACATTGCAGTAAGCCCCAATCATGAAATTTCGCTTTGGCGGAAGCTTATTTGCTACTGGTAGCTTTACATACCCAAGAGGATATTCATATTTGGAATATTGTTTGGGCTTTGGATGGATGGGCCAAAGTGTCTACCTTTCTCTGGTTGGTAGCTTGAGGATTGGCATTGGCATGGGATCACCTAAAAAGAAAAGGCTTCATAGGCCCGTCATGATGTTTGTTGTGTCCAGGGGGAAGAGGAGAAATCTCATCATTTATTTCTATCTTGTTCATATTCGCAAGAGATATAGAGCTTTATTCATGATATTTTTAACTATTTGTTGCCAAACCCATCGGATACTAAGACTTGGCTGCTGGAATGGCATCGTGTGAAGTTCAAACATCCATGGGTGTTGTCTTCATGGCACTTAATTGTTGGTTTCTCATTATGGAATATATGGTAGGAACGAAATCTAAGGATCTTTGAAGATAAGCTCAGACCTGCCTACTTAATACAAGGACAAATTTGTAAAAATATTAGAGAGACTTTGTTAGCACATCCACTGCTCCCAGCTAAGGGGCAAAAAATGGAGGAGGAGTTGCTTATATTGAAAAATCTAGAAATAAATGTTGATCACTGATATCCAGGTCATATTACCAAACACCCAAGTCAAAAATGAAAGTTGTTTTTTACTAACACCTCATAAGTATTTCTCTGTCTTAAGCTTCGATGGTTCATCTCGAGGCAACCTTGGATTAGCAGGATGCGGTGCTATATTGAGGGATAATAATTTGTAGCTAACTTATGCTTTTTCCTTCCCATGTGGAGAAACCACGAATAATTAGACAAAATTATGGGCACTGGAAAAGGGTCTTCAAACTGCAACTAGGAAAGGCATCCATTTGCCCCAGGTTCATGGTGACTCCCAAATTTCCATTAGAACGGTCCAAAATTTACTATTGGGTCATCGACCGGAAAGATATATTAGTAGTTGGTGACTCTTAGAGGTGACGAGTGCTATCAAGGATCTATTACAGAATTTTGATTACATAATTCCCATCCACAACAAGAGGGAGGGAAATCGAGCAGTTGATTGTCTCGCTAACTGGAGCAGTGGGGAGACTAATGTGGATCTGGAGGAGGAATGACCTCAAATGTTATAGCTAGATCCGATACCAAAGTTGAAGTGACACATAAAGCAGGTTCAAACACAAGCTGAGACGTTCCCCTCAGATGGGGGTGTTTTTCTGGTGAATGGTTGGCAAGGGACAGAATCCCTTGAGTTTCAAACACCATTAAAAAAAAATCATGAGTTCATGCATGAAGTTTCGCTAGCCGAGTTGGATGTGGGTATAGGGAGGTGTGTCAGGTCTTACACTTGGCATCATCATGCAACCACATGGACAATAGCTAGAGTAGGCAGTAGGCGCTCGCAGGGAATGTTGGTCACGACATTTAAGTTGCCATGGTGAGAACCCTGGGTGAAGATACTTTTCAAATGTCAACACATTTTGGTTACCTCCTTCGATGCAAGCATGCACATGCATGTATGTGGGGGATTGGTTGCAAAACGAATATCCTCTGACAGTCGATTAGTTGACATAAATGATCGTTGTATCATAAGGTTTTTGGTGTAAGTAGAAATCAGAGGAAGGTTCTCCACCTGGCACCTGGTGGGAGTATGGCCTCGAAGTCATTTTGGGTCTGAGAAGGGTTGCATGAGGTCTGACCAAGATGAAAAACAACTATGATTTCTGAGTGAAGTAATTCATTCACACTCTTCGTGGGGTATGTGAAACATATTTGAAAAGCCCTTATTATTTATGTCTCTTAAGAGTTTTATTTACAGTTTAAAAATTATTCATCTCAAACTTAAGAGTCCTATATTTAGTCACCTATATTTTGTTGAGTTCTGCATATGGTTTATGTCCTTCCTTGGAAAAGGGTGGTCAAGTTCATGTAGACATTCGGGTATAATTTTTTCTTAAATTTCTATATTTTGAGTCCAGGTCTTTGGTCGCTACCCCGAGTGTTGAAATTATGTTCTCCGAGCTATCACCACCCCAACGTTAGGTATCAAGTCTCATTATTGGAATAAGAGAGAGTCCTTTGTGTGTGATGCATTTCCTTTGTAGGATCTTACTATTAGTGATTCTTGGTAGGGATTCGGGAGCCATGAAAGGCTACAAATGTTTTTTGTTTACTTTTTACACAACACCTCATCGGAACCTTCCTTTGAATTGGCTGGTTGTTGTACTACCCTCCACTGATTTACAAACCCACGACCCTTTTGGTATATCCTTCAATTGTCCAGTTCTCGTTATTGGGGAGTGGTATAGTGGCACATTTTCTATCTGGGTCTAGCAATGTCAGTGCTCATCCAAAACTTGAAGTAATCTGGGTCCTTAGGGGGGAAGTTTCGTCCTTTTGGGTGAAAATCAGCTGGTATTGGTTTTATTTTCATTACAAAATTTCTTGTTGGTGTTTTCTCATGATATAGTTATAGTATTGGCATTTGGGTATCCTCATTCACCGGTGGCTCTTCCCATAGATATTGGGATCTTCGAGGGGTGATTTTTGCAGTCACATACTTGGTATCCCTCAAATGGATGTTCCATCTTTGGTCTGTGAAGTTTACTTCTACAACTTGGTTCTGCATGACGCCCAGAAAATGCTTACTTATTTGCAGGAGTAGTTCAACAAGACCATCCTCGTCTACACAATATCGTCTCTTTGGATGGGAGCCACTGACTAATTTTTTTGATGTCGTACCATTGGAGGTTAGTTAAGAGATTTTCACCTTGAAAGCAAAGGAATTTAGAGATAAAGTGTATCAATCTGACTCTGAATTCTGTATATGCAAAACCAACCGGGTTCCTGGCCCATGTAAATGGAGAAAACGATGTTTACATTTCTTGCACTCTATTTACCAACACCGATAGATGGCAAATCTACTTCATATGGTGTTACATGATAAGCAGGTGGACAACTATCGACACTTTGTCGGCCAGGAGGAGATTAAAATAAATATGTGGGATATTCGGTATGATATGGATGAGATAGAAGTGTGCTTGAACAAAATTGAGTGCTACATCACTACAGACTCGGATACTAATTCTTCTACATCGCAGAATGAGGAGATAGTCATAAATGCTAATCCCATCAACATGGCTAGTGGAAATTTATCTTCAGAAAATTGTGTCATTATTTCGGATGAATGAATTTTATATCATCTTATGTTATTTGGATTCTCATTTCATGATGTGTCATGTTTTTGTGTTTCTGTCGTGTTCATGTTTATGTGTTTGTGTTGTGTTCATGTAATTATACAACAATGGCTTTGATCACAAGGTTAGTTACCCAGGCTATTATTTTTTCCTTCTAAGCTTCATGGGTTGTAAAGCTTTCTCATCTTCCTTGAATAATTTCGTAGACAATATTGGTTTTGAGATGTTGAACAATTCTTTTATGGTGGCTCTGGGCCAGAAAAACTCCCAAAGCATCTCATTTGTAATATGGATTTACACTACTTATCAATAAAAAAAATTATTCAAATTTACAAAAAAAACAGTTTACAATTTGTTATGATGTCCTAATATACACAACTATCTTAAGCTATTATATTAATTTTCATATGACTACAATATACCAACATAATAATTCACATATAACTAAAATATATAAATATGATAATAACAAGAAACTTCAACATTACTATAAAACTTATCATATTTATCATAATTAACAAGTTATATTAAATAAAAATTATATTAAATCGTCTTTTCGATACTAAATAACATATGGTCAACTTTACAATAAAACCCAACATGAGCTAATAATATTATAAATAAATAAATTTAAATATTTAAAACTAATAATAATATATAATATATAATTTCCAATTATAAAACATAATTATAAACACATTAGAAAAACAGTATAATAATTTAAAAATTCATTACTATAATTTTATTTTTGAATATATTAATAACCCAACAAATTAATATATGAATATATTCATTATTGAAAAATTACTTATCCACCGACTGTTAGCCATCTATTAGATTATTAAAATATTACTTTCAGCATATAACTTTTTATTTTAATAAATTAATAATGATAGAGTATAAATGCATTAATTGTTATTAGCCTTGTCATATGTAATTCAATTACAAATATATTAATAATACACATTAAACATTTTTAGTCCTTGCTGTCTATGACATGGGACTATAGTAATCAATTTTTAGTCTTAGCATTAATCTATTTGCAAGTAACTCAAAGTTTTCTGTTGGCATTTCATGAAATACGTTTGATCAACCTATCGTATAAAGGCATTGGTTTTTACCGCTAACAAGAATTTTTTTCATCTTATTAGTCCCTGCCATCTGGCATCCGGCAGGGACTATAGTAATCGATAGGACCCCGACTTAGCATTAGTTGACCCCTGCCCTTCTCTGTTATACGGTGGTTAGAGCGGGGATATGCTAAGTTTCGTTTGCACTCACTCTTTCGCCATCCTTCGCCATCTTATTTGGCCTCTTCCCGAGGCGGAAGAGGCCGGACCATAGCTTAAACTCGTATTTACGCACAATCGAGTGGCCCTGACCGTGTGCGGTTTCGTTTTAATGCTAACATTAATTCCTTAATGTTTAATGTTAAGTGCGAATGGGCATATATATGCTAAGGTTTGCTTGTTCTTTTGCAGGTGTCGGCCGTATGCTCAAGGTTTGCATGGCGGGAGGTGTCCGAGCCAAGTTTCCTAAGCTTCGGTGTTAAGCTGCAGGTGTCCGTGTTAAGCTGCAGCTGTCCGTGGATGCCGGCAGGTGTCATGAACCTGCTCTGCCTCTGTACGAGCCCGGGAGAGTTCTGGAGCACCGATAAATATCGCCTGCTGAGCAACCCAATTGCCAAACCTCTGCAAGTCATCCCCTCTTTCGTCTTCCACCTGCTCTTTTGTGCGTCTGGAGCTTTCCACCTGCTCTTTTGTGCGTCTGGAGATTTCCCATTGCAGGCTTCAGATCCTTGCCGTTTTGTTGCAGAGGCTTTCTTTTCTGAACTCGGCCATCTCTGAGACTGTCTCGGCTGCATGCCCATCAGTATTCATCTCAGACTTTAGCAGCTTGCTTTCGTTACCCAGAGTTGCAGATTCTCCAGTAGTTTTTGATCTCATTATCTGTTCTTCCAGGTAAATGGGATGCTATGTATGCCCACCTGCGCATATTTAATTCATTAATGCACTGCCCAGAACAAATAGAATGACAGAAAGTGTTTTTTTAGAATGATAGAAAGTGCTTTTCAGGATGTTTTTTTCAGAGAGAACGAGAATGTAGTAGCCAGCAATGTCAGCAATATTCTGTTTACACTAGAAGCTAATGCTAAAAAAAGCCATAGTGTCTACGTTGATTATCCAAAATATCTACAAATTAATGCCTGCAAATTCTGATCTAAGCACATGAATTCAGATAACTTTAAAATTATTATTGGCATGGCATGAGGATGAGGAGGCCGAGCAAGCAAGCATGTGATAGGTAATGTACTGAACATAATTTTAGGCTTTACATCGATGAACTGATCATGTCAGGTCAATTTGCAGTGTAGAAAACACTGAATATCTGTAGTGGTCCCGCAATTCAGAAATTGTTGTTTCACATTATCTGTTTTGGTGTAAAAATATAAATATAAAGCGATCACTGAAGCATAGCTATAAAAAAAAATTCTGAATATATTGCTAAAAAGTTCTTTAATTGTGCTGTAGAAAACAGGGACTTAGCAATTTATGGTGTTGCTAAGCAATTTAGGTTTTATGTTGCTGAGAGTTCTCGTGTTGTTTGGCAGTCTAGAGTAAAGATACTGGACTTTGTGAAAAAGGCCATGGACGAGAGAAAAAGACATCCAGACATACACTACGACGACCTCCTCAGCAATGTCATGGATGATGGAAGGCTGGCCATGAAACTTCTGCTGTGGGCTTAACTCTGGCCTTGCATTTTTTGGCCAAATCGCCATGGGCAGTGGATACTCTCAGGGTACGTACCGGTGTTAAAAAAATCACCTGGTTTTGTATACATATTGTCCAAAACATTTTCATTAGGTCATGTAATTTGGGCATTCTGTGCACTATACTACATCTAACTATATTTTGCAAAAATTCGTCAGTCAGAGCATTTGGGTATTGTCAGAACAAGGCAACAACAGAGCCCAGAGAGGAAAACTTTAAACTGGGACGATTACAAATCCATGGATTTCACTCAAAATGTACCTGCGGGATTGTTGGGTTCCATTTTTTCTCCATTTTGCTCCTGTCCAGCTAAACTTCGGGACTGCCCACCAGATGGGATTTGCCTCTTTAGCTCCTCTCTTAATTCTTCCTCACCCTTTGCAAGCCCTCTGCCTCCCAGTAACTGCCACAGATTGAATCTCTCCCTTTGCAAGCCCTTTGCATCCCAGTAACTGCCACAGATTGAATTTCTCTGCTCATTTCCTTCATGTCCAAAAAACCTAAAAACCCCATGACAAACAAAAGACATGCATCATGTAATAGCTCACGATCTCCGAGGCTCAAATTGCAGACACAGTGCACACACAGAACCTCTACCTAGGATTTCAGTCAGTGTTCAACCTAGCTGCTCCCAGATTGCAAAGAAAAACTGAAAATATCGAGAGTCAATCACAATTCAAGGTGACGAAGGAGGGTATTGACGTGTCTAATGAGATGCAGCGGATCGACTTCCGAATACAACGACACAACGACACGGGTGTAGGACATGCACGAAAAAACGTGGCAGGCATTACGAGAACCATGAAAAGTGCGGGATTTGCTTGAATTTTCTGAGCTTTGTAACATTCTTTAAAAAATTACAAAGAGGGTAAGGGATTCTTGTAATCGGTACCTACTACAAAATCATGTAAACTTAACTTCCACAAAGACCTAAATCTTTTACTCACGTTTGAAAGATAATTGTCGTGATTTTAATGGTTTGGTATTGAAATGTGATTTTAGTTATTCACATGTGACGGTTCCAGAATACTTTGAAATACTAGTTTGGTTACAGGCATATAAATGTACTATTACCTTTTTGAACTGATTCGAGTGAATGAAAACATTGAACGCAAAATCGAACCGCGTGTTGTAATTCGCTTTATGTCTTTTCAATGAAGGTTTTTGTAAATCACGGCATTTGTAAATTTTGATGGTTCTACGTCTTCCTTTTCTTCTTCTCGCTCGTAATCTCTGCGGGAGCCCTTACTGACCACGTGCGCAGAAGTCAAGAAAACGTCAATCTTACACAGTACACTGTAGTCGATGCAATTTCAATTAGGTTGAACGATTAAATCTTTTCAAGCATTCGGTTAGTCCACAATGATTATTTTAAAGCTGCATTTCAAAGATAATGCAAGATCAGAATCTTAATTATTGTGACTAATACCACATAAAATCAAAAGATACGCGATTCGTTTTGTCTTTTGTTCCGGTATAAAGTCATATGCCAGGTTGAAATTAGGTCGACCATATATTGTAAAAAAGTAGACACCAGGACTTACCCATACATTTTGTGAAAGTACACTGACTTTTGCGATAGAGGCGGTTGATAGATGCACAGATGCTGTGTAAATTGATCGGAGCGAGTAACTAGCACTAAGCACTTTGCCTAGCTTACACAGTCTGGAGTTGGTGCTGTTTGTGGCAGTTTGAATATAATCATAATAATCGGGCGTTTCAATCGAGTGGAGCACATACTTCGGTCCAACTTACCCACCTTTCTGTTTTCATCATCGCCTTCTATATTGACCAGCACCATCTTAAAACCATTACAAAGGAGATCAAGGAGAAGTATGACTTCTGTCACTAAACTGCATTTTGATTTTGCATCTTTTGTTTTAGTATTTTTCACGTTCCTCTATGATTTGTCTATTCTTTTCATGTCCTGTTCTGATATGAAACTCTGTTCTGCCTTGGTTCGTTGATTTCATTAAATTGTAACTATCGAAACTAAGCTCCTTGAAAGCTTTTTCATAAAGTTTATAATTTCAACTTGCTTTAGCAAAGAGATATTTTCTGAATGCCTTTCATTCGGCTCCAAGCTCGTCTTAGTCATCTCTTCTCATGACATGGCAAGGGAGCTTATGAAGACTACGCACAACCAAAACTTTGTATCAGAAGCTCTACAGCTAGGCCAAAGCCTGTTAACTATTTTTTAACAGTGATTCATGTACATTGTTGCTGGGCAACTCTTTAATGCAGTGGCACTAACTTGTAAAAGTAACTTTGTATCAGAAGCTCTACAGCTAGGCCAAAGCCTGTTAACTATTTTTTAACAGTGATTCATGTACATTGTTGCTGGGCAACTCTTTAATGCAGTGGCACTAACTTGTAAAAGTAACTTGGCAGGGACTTGCTGCGATGCAGCTTCCCTTGTTAAGAATTGGTTTCATTAATATTTTCAAAAGATAAACTAATGCCAGCATTAGTTCTTGACATCAAATGTTTGGTTTGAGAAAGGTCATTAAATTAGTTACCAAAGGTGCCTGGTCCCCCACCCGTCAACTTCCACAGAGAATTCACATGTAAACACATGGCTAACACATGTTGAAAGTTTGACACATGATGAAAGTAGTTTGCATGGAGGTACCCATTTGTCCACTTCCAAAGACTATATCACAGCCAAACTTCATTAGCTTTTTGCATATTTCACAAACCAGAAAGTCTCAGCCGATAGCCAGTGGTCGAGCATAGATAGCAAGCAAGCAGGTCGTATTTAGGGATTCAATAGCACAACTGTTACAAAAAAAGCGCCTGACTTGAGGTTCTCCTTCCACTGGAGATTCTGTAAGTCATTCAATGCTAGATATTCCTGACCTTAATGCACAAGTCACTGTTCAGGATAGGATGCACAAGTGACTGTTCAGGATAGGAAAGAACTTCACGGAGTTACTGCTACTCTAGATACTGAGAAATAGAATGTATACAAAATCCTGCAAGATATTATGCATTTTTTGGCAGATACATACTGCTAGATACTCTAGTAATGCAGTATATTTAGTATGGATTTCTTTAAAATCAGGTAAATGAAAAGAACTGTCTATTCTAGGTTGATTCAACCAATTTTGTAAACTTTGTTGTATCGCTGCACTACAAATGCAGATTTTAATATGAAATATCTACAGTTTAAAAAAATGTTGCTAGATTTTGAAGATCTTAAGTGTTTATTCCATACTCACTGTTTAGGCATCTTCTTTTGAAGTTTCTTCCTTTCATAAAAATTGCATGTAGTCTATCCCTGTACTATTGACCAGTCTCGACTTTATCTCACTGAATTTGGAATTATCTTGGCTTTATATTTGCAGGACTACTCTCCTGCAATCACTAAATTACTTATGAAACAATAAGAGGATTCAATTCTGTATGAATTTCATCTTTAACTCTTTTGGTTGAAGTTCTTGCCTCTTTCTTCTTGCTACGCTCCCTCCCTTTAATGCTAGGATTGGGAGCATTAACCTATTTCATCGATATCTTTGAATCAGACTCGTTTTACTGAGGTAAAAGGAGAGCTAGAGTCTTGCTAAACAGATTATAAAAACAAACTAAAATCATGCATAAATTTATCTACAAAACTAACTTTCCCTGATTCTTGCACTTTAGGAATAAAATCCAGATAAAGGCTAAAATACTTAGAATAAGATTAGGAGGATTGCATTTCAGAACCAAACCTGGTTTTTCGCTGTTGACAAGCAATTAGTAGCAGGAGCATGAATATTTGTGACATCGACTAAAACTGTGTGCCTTTTAGGCTGAGAACTACTTGCATTGGCAGCAAGATCATCCACTGCAGCTCGCTTAGGAGCTCTTTCCCTGGATTTCTTCTCCCCACGGACGCAATTTTCCTGTCCCCTGACATCTTTAATCTCCCCACCAAAAACAGGATCCGCTAACAGACAAAGCACTAGCAATCCTTCCTTCTAAACAACATTAACGCATAATCCATTTCCACTACTTGTTAACTTCTTGACACCAAGAAGATTTTGTCATTCACTGGAACAACAGATTGCCAAAAAATAGCGAAATACTAAAATGAGAACGTGTAAAAACTAAGAAATCATTGGGAAAATTAGCCTCTCAGAGTAAAAAAAGTTTGCAGTGAAAGTCTTGCAAATATTATAAGGGTTTGAAGGCAAGAAATTCAGTTGGTGAAATTCCAGGCACAATTCGCAGTTTGTCCGGGAAGGGGCAGCGACTGAATCTGCAGAGAAAAGCTTTGGGCTACATTGATCTTTAGTTGTATAATTAGAGAACAGGGATTTCACAGCAGTGGTGTACTATCGTGGCTGATTGTTTTCCCTAGTGTTCCAACTCTTACCACCAAGAAACATGAAACTAATGACACTTGTAGTTGTAAGTGACCCATGTAATCCGGGGCAACGACTGAATCTGCAGAGAAAATATTTGGGCTACATTGATCTTTAGCTGTATAATTAGAGAGCAGGGATTTCACAACAGTTGTGTACTGTCATGGCTGATTTTTTTTCCCAGTGTTGCAACTCTTACCACCAGGAAACATGAAACTAGCGACACTTGTAAGTGACCCATGTAATCCATGCAAGTATGTTGTCGTGTTGCAATCTGAGAAATAATTGAATTAATAGCAATAATTAAAAATTAATTCAAGACTTTTATAAATCGTTTAATTAGAATGACACTTTTAAACTATTCTTTTCGCCAAGTGTATAGTTGACATATTCAACGTATTAGCCAATCTTAATTTTGGTTTATAAAGCATGGTTTCTTGGCAAAATGGTATGTTACATTTCATGGCCAGGTTCTGCCATATGTCTCAGTTAAATGGGCATTTTCATCTAACTATTACTGCACTCTATAGTCTATACCACTATCGCAATCATATATATCCCATTCAATTTCAATGTAAAGGCATTATGTCCTTACAAACAACCACACGCCATTCTTTTAAAAATCCTAAGTAGCATCCCGCTTCTGTTGATTCTTTACTTGTTGTACTCTGACATGGTAGCTTAAGAAGTTCGTTTTGTGCGAGTAACTTGTCTGAGATGTAGTTTGTTTTCTGGCAAAGGAATAAAAAAAGAAAAAACCCATGAGAATGACATGTCTGAGATGTAGCTTGTGTTCTGGCAAAGGAAAGAGTCAAAACAGAAAACTACTTCATTAATTGCGACATAATAGAAGAATTTGATGTAGACCTACCCATCCAAACTGATACAGGAAATCTTCAATGGAGATGCGGGGTATCGATCCCCGTAGCTCTCTCATGCTAAGCGAGCGCTCTACCATCTGAGCTACATCCCCAATTTGATCATATGAAATTGTATCAACTATCTTCAACGTGGTGTTTCCAAGTATACTGTAAAAGATATTCTTGTGGGTCATTGACTATGGCTAAAGAAAACTTCTATAAGGGATTGGCCAGTTGGTTTACTGCTATGGAGTAAATAATTTCTCCATGAATGTGCATGCCAAACTCTTAATTCAGCTGAATTTATTCCTGGCTTCTTTTCTCCTTGTATAAGCAATGTCCCCATTGAAAGATTTGTAGCTATTTCAAACCTGTTGTGGTTAGTAGGCAAGAAATCTATCATATTATTTGTCTACATCATTTGTTTTCCTTCTGTGAAGTGTATTCACTCTACTTTTTTCATTAAAAAAATAATTACATCTTCATGTATCTGACACTGTCTTCACCATCTTTACCTGTAGTAATAATAATAATAATAATAATAATAATAATAATAATAATAATAATAATAATAATAATAATAATAATAATAATAATAATAATAAAAAAAAAACTCTAAAACAAAACAGCTATTAAATCCTCATGGACATCATAAAAAAATTCCTATACTTTTGTAAATCATCTATGAAACGTCTCAGACTAGTCTAGTAGCTCGATCAGATTACAAATAAAAATATATCATCTATGAAATGTCTCAGATTAGTCTATTAGCTCGATCAGATTACAAATAAAAATATACAGTCACAAAAGCACTATTTGTAAACCATCAAAAATATATAAAAAAAGACCTTCACTATTCCTGTGCTCATTCAAGAGAAGCTAATTGATACTTATGTTTCCTGCATTTGTCATGAAGCTTTGGTTGAAAGCTGTGACTAAGCTCATACAATGATTGGCAGGTCTTGCATGCGTACTGTTCAATGCAAGGACTAGCTGCTATTTACTCACCAAACTTTTCTTATCAATGCATCACTGCACATTCCCACTTCGACTCCTCTCAATGGCGGCGTTCTAAAATTCTGGGGGACCCGTTGCCTTTTCTCTGCTCACAACATTGCTGCTGCAACAAGCTCTGTAACAGGCTCATTCTTACCTCATTCTTCCTTAGAAGTAGGTCGTTGCAACTAAACAGGCCACTAGTTTGAAAGTCGACATAATGAATTAGTTTGCGATTTCCGGAGGGTGCACCTGTTCAGCATGCAAATCCAAGTGCCCTTCATATTAGTTTTGCTTATTATTAATACTATTTACTTTTTGTTTTTACTCAAAGTGTTTTTTCAGAACAAACAGTTTCTTATGTAAAATTAACAGTTTGGAGCCTTCATTTCTGAGTTCCTGCCACCATTCCCTGATCCTTTGCATGAAATTCAGATGGGAAGGCCATGTAATCTCAAATTTGAAGGGGATGTTACATGTTGAACTGGCATCATGGCTGGAATTACTAGTTGCTGATCAAACCCTGGTGACAAAAATTACATGAAGAGCTCAGCTTGCTTGAGAAACTATGACTCTGTATCAAAAACCCTTTTGCTCTCACTTTCTGGTTACTTACTTACCTCCAACGTATGTGTTATTGACTAACTCCATTTTTGAATACATCAACTTGTGAGCTTTCGGCTTATTGTTTTCTGCTCTTATTTTGCAGCTTAATAGTCATTACTAGCTATACAGCTTCTGTGAATTACCAGTCTCCGAGTAGCTGAGGACTCTCGTAATCGCTCTCACGCCTTTGGTCTTGCCTGCTTGTGCTACTAGCTATAATACTATGAGCATGTTACAGATCGTGAATAGATGTGAAACTAGGATCCTATCTTGATCCTGTGGTGATTGTGCAGCATGTAAGTAAGCCTGGAGCACTCATTCATTCATTCAGTAAGCAATAGAGCAAGCAGCATGAACATCTATACCAACTATAAATTCTTACTAACTGTAAATTCCTTGAGCTTACAGCAAGGATTAGCTGCCCCACAACCCCTCTTTTTTTTATTGAGACAAGGCAAGGATTAGCTGCCCCACAACCCCTCTTTTTTTTATTGAGACAAGGAAATATTATGGTGTATTAATTATTATTTTATTTATTTTGTTATAAAAGACAATGAAGAAGAGATTATATATCTTTGAGACTCATAGAAATAAGGAATAATGCCCTAGATGCCATTTACAAGACATGTCATTTATTACTGAACAAAAGTCCTTAGTACACCAAAATTCAAGTTATTTTGTGAAAGATATCCCAACTAAAATGACACAATACAAAAAATTTTCCCACTACCATCGCTAGCTTAACCGCAATACCACACGGCTAAGGAGCCACTGGCTCCAGACACTAATAGAAAACATAACTTTATATCTTGTCCTCCCTTTGATGCCAATGATATAACTTACGAGTTTATCTCCATAAGCCTATAAGCACAAAATACCTAAGTTTTAATTCCTCCACCATACCAACCATCTTACAAGTTATTACTTCCACCAAAAGCATGAAATGTGGCCCTTTGGAGCAGCAAATCTCCAATAAGGATTGCGCTTTGAGGATGGCAAAAACTAAAGCATCACTTTGTTGTCTTCTTAAGATAGTTGTATGGGTTTATCTCTGTGCATTTACATGGATACTTGATTGCATTCTTGGAAATGGCTTGCCATAGCTCTGACAAAACTATAAAAACAAGTTTTGCATCTTACCTATACATATTAATATGATCACAATTTATTTTGAAAATGATGTAAAGTCAATATTTTATTTTTAATTTTTTTTATTAGTTTTATTTAACATGTATATAAGGAATACACATCTAACTATGGGTCTTCTGTCAAGATTCAATGGATCTATCTCGTAATTAAAGCATCATATTTATAATAGGAATGGATTTCTATATAAGTGATTTTTTAGTTGAATTTTGGAAATTTATATTTAAAGTAGAGGAAGTTTGTGTTGACCTATACTAGGGAAACCATACCAAACACATAATCTTAATTGTTTCAAAATATCAAAAGAGAAAATGGATTTTTTGGCTCCTAAATACAAAACATGGGAATTATTTGTTTGGCCACAATGACCTTTCTTGCGCATAGAGCTAAAAAAGAGAACATAAAATAAAATGAAAAATAGAGGTAGATATGCATGCATGCTTTATTTTCTAAATTGGTAGATTCAACGTAGATGGGCTCCTTGTTGTTGTCAGGAGAGTAGTTAGGATCAAGAGGAGGTTCCATTTTTCATTCAATTCTTGTAAGCTTGTGTTCCATGACCATCAGAATTCATTGTATTTGATTCAAAGATAGAATGACATCATCCTTGAGCTCATTTAGATCTACAAGCACTCTTCCCAAGATAAGCTTGAGGTGCCAGTAGATGTCTATTATGTACATGTATTGGTTATATATGCCCCTTGTATGACCAACATTAGGAGTCCAGTCTGCAACCTGAACTAGCACCTCAGTCTCTATCAAATTGTGCCACTCATTGAACAGTTCTCTTTCCAACTCAAGTGATTTCTTCTTGAATTGGTAGATGGGTCAAATCCTGGTAGTGAGTGGTTGAGCTCTGAACTTGACTTTGAGCTATGGAGTGGCCTTACTCATGACAGTAAGCTGCTTTTGCCTAACTTTGGCCATTTGAAAAGGAATGGTAGCCAACTAGAAGGATGAGAAGTCAAAGATAGGCGTGCGTAATCTGACAAGAATGGAGGGGCCTAGACAAAGTATTTTTTTCTTAACCAAACTTCTTAAAGGCTGAGAAAACTCACAACGTAAGATATTTGTAAGAAAATAGTGAGGACCAAGCTAAGGATTAGAAATAAAATTGCATAACCAGAGAATCCCAACATATCTAGGTCCAAGAGGATTCTTTGGCTCTCGGGGGGGGGGGGGGGGGGTCGCTTGGTGGACAATGTTGAGTTATCAAATCATACTAGTGCAAGGTATGAAGTAATGCATGCCCGAATAGAGCTTTGAACTCCTAGAGGACCAAAATCTAGGTGAGAGAGTCCCAACTGTAGAAATTTTGAATAATTTAACACATATTCATAGAGATTATCCTGATCATACAATTATAAGCGGAACATGTATAATACATTATCTCCTCTACGTTGATCATCAATTTACAGAAGCAGAAACATTCACAGGCACACATAGAAGCATCAATCAAACTTATTAACACAGTATGTATCCCGGGGAAAGCATCTCGCTAAAAACCCCAACTATATGTATATTATATTGATTGAATCATGTAACATTACAAAGTACAATGCTTATCACAAGCAATCCAGTACCAGCTCCACCTGTTACACACAATACAGCTCAGATCTGATCTCCAAATCTATTCCACTGCTTGCCTGCCTCCACTGCTCAATACCTGTTCAAGAACTGATGAGAATGGCTCACCAAACTCGTATTTCACCTCAAAAAATATCACTCACACTTTGTTGGACGTGAGCAAAGGCTACAATACTGGGCAAATACGTGAGCAAACTCATTGGCATCCTCAATCCCTTGATTGTGCAAGATCTAGTGCACAACTATAGTCACAACTGATAGCAATCTGATCCTCTACCACCTGTCCCTGTTGAACTGAACATGCACTGACATGCAACTGAGTTAACTGATGTATTCTATAGTTGCATTATGAGTTAATAACTTGTGAATTAATTAATAACTAATTCACCCAACTCATCTCTAGTCTATTGATCAGTTAGACTAAATACAACTAGTTTAACAAAGCTAAACTGAACACAACTCCATCAACTGCACCTCCAGTCCACTAAACTCAACTCACTTGAGTTCTAATTGAAGTCATGCATGTAACAACTCAACTGACTCATAAGAAAAGCATATTTCCTTCTGACAGCTGCATGTGCCACCTCTGTAGCTCAAACTGAAGTGCTCCAAGAGAATAAGATCAAGTTTATAGTCCAAATATTATTATGAGACAATAATATTTGACTTTTCTATTTTTGATAGCCAGTCTAAAAATAGACTTTGATCACTCACACTGTGATCACTCACACTTTGATAAAAAATAGAAGTCCATCTATTTTTCCCAACTTGACCAATCATCCATAAACAGCAACCTGCAATCCATAGACATGATCCATATGTCTAAAAATAGACATAGTCTAAAAATAGACTTGCGCCAAAAATAGCTTGCGGGCCCACTTAGTGAAGGCGACTCTTTTCACTAAGCTCCATCATCTTGTTGCACTCTCAACAAGCATTTCTTGTTGCACACTTTTCAACACTCCCTCTCAACAAGAAAGGCTTCCTCTCAAACCCAATCCTGTAACTCTGGAATGTTCTCCATGCAACACATCTGGCCGGTCCACTTGCTCTGTCATCAAAGTCTCTGACTGCTATTGCCTCTGTCGACTGAAAATCTGCATCTCTGTGCTCTTCAGTATCTAACTGCTCTAGCCTCTGTCACTTTGATCTCTGACTGCATCCGTGCTGCTGCTGGTTCTATCTCCTAGCATTGCATCTGCACTGTACCTCCCGACTGACTTCCCTGTTGGGCTAGAAACATCCTCTGATGCTGAAGCTCTACCTGCTTCTGACAAGTGCTCCCTCTCTGACATCTGCGCTACTGCAACATCTCCATGCATCTCGCACCATTGCACACCTCTCTGTGCCACCTAGCACTGTGCAAAACACGTGTGCCTCTCGCATTGCTGCAGCCTGCTAGCTATGCGTTGTCCTGGGATTCCCTGCACTGTCGCTCTCTCTGCCGCTCCATCCGCATCTGTCTCTACCCAATCAGTCAGTTCCTGCTACTACACATCGGGGCTCCCGTAGCAAGGTCTCATCTAAGAGGTTGGGTACCTCAAGGATCCTACCCCTCCTCCTTGGGACAATCAATCCACATCACCCCACCTCCTACCTGGAGGTATGGATGCATGCGATCCCTCAGCCCACCTGGCTCGAAGTTTCCCGCTACTGGAGGTCTCTGGATGAGTAGATGTCTCTACTCGATCTCCTCTCAGCTTCCCCTGTTGTGGCTCCTCCACAACCTCTTGAAGCTGCTGCACCAATTGTGGCTCCTCCACAATCGTCTGAGACTTTTTCTGGCTCTGCATGTTGAGAGGTAATATACGCTCCCTCTCAACCACCAAGTCTCCATCAGTTGCCTCGCTGCTCAAGGCTTTGCATGCATCTTGAACCTCAAGAGCATACAGGTTCCTGACCCGTGAACCAATCTCATGACAACGAAAGCATCTCACCTTCGACTTGTCAACCTTCTTCCCATCATTGGAAGAACTGGATTCGAAAAGAGAAACCTTCTCCTTCCCCTCCTTCACCTTACTCGCTAAGGCACAGTTCTCCTCATCCTGCATGGATGAAGAACCATCTCTGGTGCTCCGTCTAATCTCCTCCTGCATCAAATCCGACCATAGTCGTTCCCAATTTGGCAGTTTCTCCCTTCCATTCACCGAGTCCTGGTAGCTATGCCAACTCTTAGGAAGGTCAAGGAGTGCTAGACTCACCATCCTCATCCGACAGTCACCCCCACACTTCCCAGCTCATCCCGACATTGGGTGAACTTCGTGAGATACTGGGGCATACTGTCTCCATTCTCAAACTTAATGTTTCTGAGTTTTATCTCTTGCTTTGGAATTAAATTCGAATTCCACCAGCACAAAAACTCAACTGCTTCCGATCTAGAATTCGTGAGAACAAAGTATTTCTTGTACAGAGATCGACTGTATGGGCATTCACCGGATATCTCACCTTCCAAAAGAAGGATGAATCGAGAGGCTACCTGGCCCGATCACAGACTCTGCCTGAAGAAATAAAATGTAAACACTTTCTGAATAATAGATCTGATGATCAATACAACACTGATATCATGTAGAACTTCTTCTACAAATCAGGGTGCTCTGATACCATGTAGAAATTTTGAATAATTTAACACATATTCACAGAGATTATCCTGATCATACAATTATAAGCGGAACATGTATAATACATAATCTCCTCTACGTTGATCATCAATTTACAGAAGCAGAAACATTCACAGGCACACATAGAAGCATCAATCAAACTTATTAACACAGTATGTATCCCGGGGAAAGCATCTCGCTAAAAACCCCAACTATCTGTATATTATATTGATTGAATCATGTAAAATTACAAAGTACAATGCTTATCACAAGCAATCCAATACCAGCTCCACCTGTTACACACAATACAGCTCAGATCTGATCTCCAAATCTATTCCACTGCTTGCCTGCCTCCACTGCTCAATACCTGCTCAAGAACTGATGAGAATGGCTCACCAAACTCGTATTTCACCTCAAAATAATCACTCACACTTTGTTGGACGTGAGCAAAGGCTACAATACTGGGCAAATACGTGAGCAAACTCATTGGCATCCTCAATCCCTTGATTGTGCAAGATCTGGTGCACAACTATAGTCACAACTGATAGCAATCTGATTCTCTACCACCTGTCCCTGTTGAACTGAACATGCACTGACATGCAACTGAGTTAACTGATGTATTCTATAGTTGCATTATGAGTTAATAACTTGTGAATTAATTAATAACTAATTCACCCAACTCATCTCTAGTCTATTGATCAGTTAGACTAAATACAACTAGTTTAACAAAGCTAAACTGAACACAACTCCATCAACTGCACCTCCAGTCCACTAAACTCAACTCACTTGAGTTCTAACTGAAGTCATGCATGCAACAACTCAACTGACTCATAAGAATAGCGTATTTCCTTCTAACAGCTGCATGTGCCACCTCTGTAGCTCAAACTGAAGTGCTCCAAGAGAATAAGATCAAGTTTATAGTCCAAATATTATTATGAGACAATAATATTTGACTTTTCTATTTTTGACAGCCAGTCTAAAAATAGACTTTGATCACTCACACTGTGATCACTCACACTTTGATCAAAAATAGAAGTCCATCTATTTTTCCCAACTTGACCAATCATCCATAAACAACAACCTGCAATCCATAGACATGATCCATATGTCTAAAAATAGACATAGTCTAAAAATAGACTTGCGCCAAAAATAGCCTGCGGGCCCACTTAGTGAAGGCGACTCTTTTCACTAAGCTCCATCATCTTGTTGCACTCTCAACAAGCATTTCTTGTTGCACACTTTTCAACACCAACCTTGGTCTGGGAAGAGGAAACAACTTGGCTAGGCTAGGCAGCGTGACTAATCTATTTAAAAATCCATAGATCCTGGTAGAGAATAGGTCATCTATGATGATCTACAACAAGTTGAGAGGGAATGGAGGCTCAACAGAAGAATCCTAGACTTGAAATGTGAGGATATTTTTATGGACGTTATTCATACCAATTTCTATGAAAATATCTGTGTAGCATGCAAAATCTCGAGGGGATAGCCATTGATGGTTAATCATTGAATGCCAGATGATTGACAAGATTCTCCCCATCATGCAAAAATTTGAGAGCTATACTGTCAGCAATATAAAATATTTGCAAACCTCTTGAAATTCACTTATGTGCAGATAACCAAGATAAATAATGAATGCAAAGCAAACCCACTGGGTGGTGCATTGTGGCAATCATCAGTATTGCATGCATGCCTTAAATGATCTCAGGGGGTGGGGGTGCATGTTGCCACATACCATACTATCAACTCGTAAGCCAGTGAGATAATGGAAGTGCACTCCCCCTTTTACCACCTTAATCACCTCATTTAGAAATTTTCTATAGAATGTTATTATTAGCAATAACATATGAATAATTTTATGTGTATTGTTAACACTCAATAACCATGCAACTAATATCTTGTTCTCGCCATTTTTCAAATATATATGGTTGAAAAGTGTGTATTTATAATATAATCTTTGGGCTTACTATGTGAATTCAGTCCATTATAATTATTATCCCTTTTTCCTCTAGTTAATTACATCACATAGTATTTTACTTTATAATTACATCATATACGAGGAAGTGTAATTATTATGTTTTCTAGTTTTCCTTTAATTTCACTCTAATTTGGCACATGTAAGTGTCCTTTTTTCTTATTCTTTGTTAATTATATAATATCATGTGTTATGGATCGGTTCTTTATTATAAATCATTTAATTTTTATTTTTTGGGTGCATTAGTGGGTTTTTACAACTTTGACCAACAACTATAACATATACCTATGTTCAAAAAGTATTTTCATTATTCAGTTTGATACATATGAATATTTGGAATGAGTGTTGATAGAAGGGGTCTTGTTTTGGGTAAGAGAAACATTTTTCATCATTCTTTGGTTCCCAAATTTTGATTCCACAAAATGTATGGTTTCAAAGATGCTAGTATGGGTGAGGCTGTGAAAATTTCCTCTTTCTTTCGAGCATCACAACGCTCTTAAGGATATTGGAAATACTTTATGGTCATTTAAAAATATGGATGTTGAAAAAAATGGAGAAAAGTTTATTTACTTTTGCCAAAATTTGTGTAGAAAAAACTTAAGTAAAGGTCTACTTGACTATATTCATTTGAAACATAACACCTTTCACTAGACCCAAATTCTAGATTATGAAAATACAACACTCAGATGTCAATCATGTTACCAAATAGGACACCTACAGGACAAATGTCTCCAAGCAAAAAAACACCCCAAAAAGAAAAAAGGGCGGGACCATATAACAAAAGGATGACAACGTTTCGATCGCTTTCTCATGGAGGATGAAGAAGGAGAAATCACAAAGAACTCACCAAAACCAAGAAGAAGGGAGTACTTAGGTACATGTTGGAAATACAACTCACAAGCATAATGATACAAAATTAGAAGTGATTGATGAACGAGAACAACAAGAAAATATGTCACACAAAGAGGATGGGATGGTGGGAAAAAGGAGAGTTCATGTTTCAGAAAGTTTAGATTTAGACAAAGAAACCCCACTAGAGATATTCGTGAGTGATTTGACAATGGTTCTAATTGACCCTCAGTCACATGGATACTAGAAGGTCTAGATCTAGAGAAAGAAACGAAAGAAATAAAAGTTAAATGATTAATATAACACTTAAATTCTCATGTTTTATGTTAGATAACATCTACAAAATTTAAATTTGTCTCTTTTTCAAAATTTGAAATAAAATTATGGTTTCTTTTGGAAAAAAATAAAATATTATTAGAAAATTAATAAAAAAATATTAGAATGACAAATTTGAATTGCTAAATTTATACCCATTAATTATCTTAAAGTTTCTTAAGACATTACATTCAATTTTTTCCCTTTTATTAATTATATATTATCATGTAGTAATCGGGTCCTTTATTATAAATAGTTTTTTTTTTTTTTAAGATATGTTTTTCAACTATTTTTGAAATTTTTTAATTATATATTATCATGTAATATAAATTATATATTATCATGTAGTAATTGGGTCCTTTATTATAAATAGTTTTGTTTTTTTAAAGCATATGCTTTTCAACTATTTTTGAAAATTTGATAAAAAAAATTAGAATGCAAATTTGATTGGTTAAATTTATAGAAATTAATTGTATTAAAGTTTTTAAAGTTCTAAATTTGTTTATGCTTTAGAAGTTCATTTAAATGGCCAAAAATAACAATTATCATATTAATGAATTTTGATGAAAATTTCAAAAAGTTTAAAAGAAAGAATATTTAGACTTCACCCTCCATGACTCTGATGCATTGCAAAAAAGAGATTATCACTTTCAATTTTATCAAATTTTATAAAATTAATTATTTTATTTTGAAAATTAATTATTTTATTTAAACTATATGTTTAGAAAAATAAATATATCAAATTTTCTATATTTTAAAAATTTATTTAATTTGTTTTAACAAATTTTATAATTTAAATCTGTGATTCTAATAAAAAAACACGTGTTTTTAAATAAAATTAATCTAAAATATATATTTAAAGAAAACCAAAACATAATAAAAAAATTATAAAAAATTAAAATACAACTTAAAAAAATTAAACGTATGCATTTAAAAAAATAAAATTTATCTAAATTGATTTATTTTGTTTGAAAATGAAAACCATCTCTATCAAGTTAGTGATTTTGATATTTTTATACAAATTCGAGGTAGTCTAACTTATAGACAAAATAGACATTTTCACTAAAATTTGGCAAAACAATTTCAAGAAAGAAGATGACTTTTTGTTGTTTAAAATGCATTTTTGAATACATAAATGGATTCAGTACTCTATAAAAACCTTCGGGCACACTAATTTTACAGATTAAACGACTTAAACTCAATTTTTTTTAATCTTTGCCAGATTTTAGATAAAATTAATTAGAAAAAATATCGTAAAAAATACCATTTCCTGTATAAATTAGACTACACCTTTCAAAATTCTGCTTTAAATTCCATTAAATTAATGAGTTTAAATAAATGTTAATGAAAATTTCATTTCAATGAATTTTATATATGATTGATGGTTTGAAGGTGGACAATGTCACATTTTTTTTATATATATATGATTGATTCTGTGAATGTGGACAATGTCATATTTTTTTAATAGGATACATGGGTTTGGACCAACCACTCTTCTGACTCAGACTTTATCTACGCGTAAATAAATTATGAAGATGCAAAGGAAATTCATAATAAAATAATGGTCAACGTGAGTCTGTGCCGGTGGCAAGTGGATTCAAACCTCAATATTTCAATCAATTTGTTATTATTAGTCCCTGTCCCTCCGGTGCTGCAAGGATTATAATGATCATTTTCTTGGGGGGGGCTATTAGTTGACACAGAAACCAATGGAACCTTTTCCCCTTTTAAGCAAAGTTTTTTATATTTGAATGGATATTCCTTCTGATGCAATGAAAGATATGCTAGAATTCATTCAGAAGCATTTAATGTTTGAGATTAATATGGTTTTTTTTTCTGGTATCTCATTTTTGTGGGGACAGCGGTATATGAAAATGAAAACAGGTGGCAAGCATCAGATGCACGATGATCCAAGAGGCTAGTATGAGGATACAAGTGGCGAGCCGAGGTATTTGGTTTCAGTAAATAAAATTAAGTATTTGGTTTCAGTGAATGAAATGAAATTTTAAGGTCCACGAGACTAAACTTGTATTATATGTGGGATCTCTAATAGATGGCTTATTTTTTTATTGCATATGGTGGACAATATCAACCAATCTTTTTCTTTCCACTTGCCTTCGAGCAAAATCAACAACTCCTAGGGCGTGACAGGGGATGTGTACAGGCCCGGTATATTGGTGCTACTTTCACTCGATAAACAAAGTCAACAACAAGATCATATAGTTCAAATGAGGTTGTTGCTAGTGATTCAACCCAGGCTATTAGGTATGGAATGGGCTCTGTCATTAGTGAGATTCAATCAACTATCGATTAAAATATTAACATATAATACCATAATGGCTACTTTTCCCACAGTTCCTTTGCTTATTTTGCTTCTAGCTTAACCTTGATAGATGTTGAGTGAGATAGTGGGTCAACCACCGGTGATACTGCTTCTCGATCAACTAAATCCGTAACTCTGTTCGTTGTTGTTGGATTTGCTTCTCATGGCACAAGCTGGGATGCTACCTTATGTATTTGTACATGACAACATGAACTTGAAACAGAGGGGTATGTTGCACATAATATGGAAATAGTCTAAAAAGTTTTGCATCAAAGGAAAATCTGAAGGCCAGTGATCCCTTTACCTTAACTACCCAGAAATGGAACAAGATGACTAGAAGGGTTTTTTTATTGCAGGCTGCAGAGTGACTTGAACTGTGGCTGAGCATAAAAGCATGAATCACCTTGTGGATAATCTTGCTTATATTTGAACTAGTCCCGGATGAAGATGTATGATGTCAGATTCTTGATAATGGTGACTTTGTAGGTTTTCTATTCTCATAGGTACCGTTCTCTAAAATTGAATTTTGAACTAGCAAGCACATGACCCTGCAATAAGGCATGCATTTCAATAGATTTCCCTGGATTTCAATAAATTTCCTTCAAAAGTTGTGGAAGAAATATGAGAAACAAAAACTGAAGATTTTGTCTCAGCAAACAATTTGATTTTTTGTAAAATGAACATTTTACCATATAATTTTCCTCAAACTTCACTGTAACGTGATGTATTATTAATACCATCACACTTATTAATACCATCACACCTTTTAATAGGAAACTTCACCCATGATCCCTAAGGAACATCATCGAAGCCTCTCACTTAGCAATTTTTTTAACAAAACCACTTTTGAGTGTACATATTCACGTCACATTGTCCATGTTTGATTTATAAAAAATCAAAATAAACCTTATAACTTTTATGCCGGTGTATGGTGCTAATTCACTCCAAATTTCTTTAAATAAAATTTGCTTTCTTTCAAAGTTGCACATCTTTGTCCATGTGTTCACTTATGGGTTTCACGTAGTGCACGTTCTAAAGCATTTTTCTTGCTTTCTTTTAAAGTTGCACATCTTTGACCATGTGTTCACTTATGCATTTCACATCCTGCAAGTTATAAATCATTTTCCTTTCTACATGTGCCTCCAATTTTAAAAGAAGCTACCTAATTCACTAGGACTACTGGATGGAGTGACATCATTACTTGATTTTTTAGGTTTTAAAATTAGATCAACAATGTGATGACATTACTTAATTTTTTAGGTTTCAAAATTAGATCGATAATGGGTAGGTAGGAGAGTAGACATTACTTGATTTTTTAGGTTTCAAAATTAGATCGACAATGTGACGATGTTACTTGATTTTTTAGGTTTCAAAATTAGATCGACAATGGGTATGTAGGAGAGTCGATTTTGTAGATTATTTGTTTTCTACTTATTAAAAGCAAAATATTGTCAATTGCTCCTATTGAAGTAATATTTCATCATTCTGGACAAGAAAGAGTGACTCTTTAGGAATTCCTACAGTGAATTAACCTTCTCTATTAATTAGACTTATTGAATCGAGAATATGAATTACACTCACCTCTAGATTTGTATCTACCCTAGTCTCTACTGCTTTCAGTTAACCTCAGTGGTACACTATAACCTCCAAGGGCCTCCCTTCCTTGACATGCCCTATATAAAATATATGTTATTTGGGTTGACCTAAGCTTAAAGTGAGCACGGAGCCCAGAGTCTATGTATTGTTATACAATTGAAAGACAAATAGTTACACAACCTATAACAATTGAAAACAATAATTGAAAGACAGTCAGTTCCAAGGTGAATATTTGCAACGTAGAATAGACCAAATTACAAGGAACTAGACTTAACTTGTGCTTTCCACCATCTCACTTTCCATTATCCCCACCCCTTGCTATACTTTTCTTCCATCCCCTCTCAAGTCAGGGACTTGCTGCCCTGCAACTTCCCTTGTTACTTTATGCATTCTAGACGTACAAGTTTGTTTGTTTATGTATTCTAGATGTACAAGTTTGTTTGTTTGTTTGTTTAAGTATTTTTTTTTTAAAGTAATTGATACTTTCATTTTCATTTTATAGGTGAAGTCTAGCCTTATGGACTTTAGATGTACAAGTTTTTTTTTTTTTTTTAATAAAAAGAAATAAGTTCAAATTTAGTTAAAACATTTATGATTATATAAGAAATGTTTTATATATTGTTTTTTTATTTTTTTAAATTTTAGTTGGTAAAAGATGTCTAAGGGATTGAATTTCTTATCATTTAGATACAGAAGGGTTTGCCAACATATTTTTTTCCAATTATACTACCATTCACAAACATATTGTTTATTGATTTTATTATCATTATAAAATTATATATAAAAATTAATAAAAATTTATTAAATTAATTGGAAAAATTATTATTTAGTTCTTAACATTATTGTTATAATAAGATTGCATTAACTGATCAATTATATACTTTCTAATTTTTACTATGTAAATCAATTTAGTAAAGGTGTTGAACAACTTTTTGTTTTATTAACCATCTTTCTTTTGAGTAATTTTTTGATAATATTTTGTTCACCCTCTTTCTTTTCACTATAAATAATATTGAAATCCCATTTCAACCTCCAATTGTTTGAAATTTGAAATCTGAAGCAAAATTCATACCTGAACAAATTAGATTCTATTTTGATCCCATTTTTCATAAATGAAATTTGACTCTAAAATTGAAAACTGTAATGTAAAAGGTTGAATTGGAAGTATAATCATGTTTGTGTAACATTTTAAATTAATGAAACTAGATTGTTAGTTAATAATACATATTGATTTAATTGTTAATGATAAGTTGTTGATTGGTCAGTGAATGAGTAAAGGGTTTAGTCCTTTTCAAATTTACAAAGAAATTCAATTCTTTGACCTTCCTTTATACTACATCGACCTGTGTGCATGCTAAAATAAAAACATATTAATTTAATAAAATCTATGCGCAGACCAACCAATCTCATAAAGCAGACGAGTCGATTCCACTCAAAATCAATAGAGATGTTTATGGGCGTTCACACAGTGAAATTCTCAGCGACCGACCTGCGAGTATTATAAAAAAAGTGACTGGCATTTCATCACATTTCATGGCTATCATGGAGCTTACTCGATTCTCGAGGGCCTTTTTTTTTATCTTTTGTGTCTGCTTAATGTAATTTCCACATGGCAGAATTTTGTTGATCGTGGGATTTTTTCTTCTAAAATTTAGTAGGTATTTATTGAAATCACAAGTTTGATAAGTAATTTTTTTCAAAATGAATGGAAGTGTCCCATAAGTTTTTGAGGGTGTTGAATCCATATGTACAGTCAAAACATTAGTTTAAACAATACAAACCAAGATTTGGCCACAGATTTTTTTGCTCGATTCTGACCAGAAATCTGCAGGAAAGTCCAAAAAGTCTCACTTAAAGACTATTCCAAACTATTTTTGGTTTGAGAGACCTTTCTAATGGACGCTTTTACACCGAGATTTTCCAAAATTAATCAAAGAAACTAGATATTACCTCACATTTGCAAGATAATAGTTAGTTGATCTTTTCAAAATTAATCAAAGAAACTAGATATTACATCAAATTCACAAGATAGCAGTTAGTTGATCTCCATTTTGTCGACATTGCAAAACTTAGCAACCAAAAATTGTTTTAATCTCAAAGGAGTGACAAAATGTTTTATGCTTTACCCATCATGTTGATGGAACAAACAGATGTTTATGGAACAAACAAATAGCTACATGAAAAATTAAAAAAGGGCTTTCAGGACTTCCAACAACAAATCAAAGTCATAACTAGTGAGACATGTCTTAGTCATTATTAGTGATATATATCTCTTGTGGGGTACAAAGAGGAGAGACATATTCATAGTTTTTTGAAAATGCTAGCCGGCAGATAACATGCAAGTGAATTAGTTAATGTCCAGTTGACATTGTTTAAAATTAATTAAAGTATACAACACTCTCTAGCATATAATGTCCTAAGGTTAGTTTGTGCTATCACATAAGTTTCTCACAAACAATTTAAAAAGGGAACCGTGAATGTCATTAAACTCCAAGGCATCAAAATACAATTGGATGCAGTTATAGTTTTATGAAAACAAGCAATTATTTTGTGAAATAGATATTAACTTTCAAAGTGATTTTGTAAATTTTCAAGTGTCACAAAGAGAATTATGAACTCTCTTTCTTGATGGAAAATAAACTCTACAAATGTCCTTAAAGTTAAATCTACTGCATTAACCAAGAAACTTGTATCTCAAATCTTTAATGCATCATAGAGCTTCATTCTTTCTTCATGTGGTCAGAGTTACATCTATCACATTGTGGGAACCCATGTTCTTCCAATTTGGATTAAGCTCTGGAGTGGCCATTCCATCCTCATTTAAGGTAAACTACTACAAATATTAGTTTCATAACTTTCATAAGACTCTGTGTTTAAAATGTTAGAATATAGATCAGAATGTAATGTCTCCTGTTTTTTTACACTTGGGTATTTAAATATATTGGTCATATAGTGATGATTCTTGGAAACAAAGCTATGGATTGATAGCTAACACTAGTTTTTTCTAGACAATTAATTATGGGTTTCTAAATTAGACATAAATTAAGGCTCACGCCTCTAATTTAAAACATAAATTAAGGCCTATGACCATCCTTCAGCATATTAAACCTCTCTTTTTGCATTAGATAATTTATTTTTAACTTTGATATATTCATTAGGAAGGTTTATGAATAATTTAATATTTGTGCCTAATATTATTTATTTTTTTGTGGAATATTATGAGAATATTGGGCAGATTATGAAGAGTTGGAGGCGAAGATAATTTAGGGACTTGTTCCCTACTACTGGAGGATCAACAATAAATAATAAGTCAACAAGATATTATGGAATTATGGCACAAACTGTGGAACTCCAATGATTAAGAAAATCTAGGAATGTGTTCCATTGATCAAGGAAGTAGATCCACCACTCAAGGGAGAAGATCCACTAATCAAGGGATTTTAGTGGAGAAAGATTCCTCCATCCATGGGGAATGATTCTTAATCATTTGTATAAGTACCAAGTCGAATTTTCCTCTAGGGAATGATTGAGAAAATCTAAGAATGTGTTCCTTGTCATTTAATGCAGATTCCTAGTATTGGGGACTAGATCCACTAATCAAGGGATTTTGGTGGGGAAAACTTCTTCCATTCATGGGGAATGATCCCTAATCATTTTGTATAAGTACTAAGTCAAATTTTCCTCTAGGAGGGTTTTTGATTAGTGTTATTGTGGAGAGAGCTTGTATTTTTGCAGCTCCATTGTATTTTATTACAGGGATGTAATTCTATTGATGAAAATAATGAAGCTTGGTGTCATGTTCAACTTCTAAATCTTGTTCCCCTCCATAGGTCTTTGGGTTTCCTTGGGCTTGGCCATCCCAAGAACCTCAAAGCCCTTTTGTATCATTTTCTTTCCTTCTTTTCATTTCTTATTCACATGTATCTCTAGTTTTTATTTCTTTCTATTTATGCATTTAGTATTAATGATTTCTTGTTGTAGGATTGAGTTAAATGGTTGATAATAATAATCATTGAGTTGCTTGGAATAGTCTTCTTATTCCCAAATCTAGATTGTTGGACCTCATTTTTAGCAAGGAACAGTCAATTTCTGCTATTTTTAAGAGCATGCTAACGAGCTTAAATCGACTTGATTCCACTTGCATTAGATCACAAAACATTCTAGTTCATAAAAAAAATCACCCCATTGCATTTTCACTTGATTTGGATAGGAATTTTTTAGATTTACTAGCTCACTAGTTCTCGAATTTCTAGATTTTCAACTAGTAATGTTTTTTTATTTATTTTTAGAATGGATTAACAGAGGTCTTTTTGAGTGATTCCACTTGGAATGGGGACCTAAGACATCCTAGTTAATAAAAAAATTTGTCCCATCCAATTTGGATTTGATTTTCTTGGTCATTAAACCCTCACCAATTTCATCATTTCACAAGGAAACTTCTCCAAGCTTTTTGAGTGAATCCATCCATCTCCCGACTTTGGTTTTGAGTTCTAAGTGATCCTAGGAATTTTCCCACTCCATTCCACCCATCACACACCTTTCCTAGGCCTCCCATCACCTCCAACACCTCACATTTTGCTCTCGGTTGTATCCTGTAGGTTCACTGTAATTCCTACAGGATCATCCTGTAGGTTTCTAGTACATCCTGTAGGTTTTCCTAAAATGGTCTGTTTTGAGGCCGAATTGAGAGAAAACCTCTAGGAAGTCACCAAAATTCTCTTGTAGGTTTCTAGTACATCTTGTAGGTTTTCCTGAAATGGTCTGTTTTGAGGCCGAATTGAGAGAAAACCTCTAGAAAGTCACCAAAAGATTCCCAAGGGTCTCCCACACCATCCAACCATCTCCTAACCCTTCCATCCAACCTCCAACATCCTTAATTCACCTGCCACATCATCAAAGAAAATTAGTCTGCATACTTGATTTTGCATGAAAAGACAAAAAGACAAAAAACATATTTATTTCAGTCACTTTACTTGCACATTAGTGATGTTTGATGCTTCTTACTCCCATGATTAGATAGTAGCATTTGGTTCATGATAATTTAGCATTATTGCAAAGCATAGTTTCTTGGCAGTTAATTAGGAAATTGTATGCTTTAGCATTGTATTTCTGTCTCTTTCCTTGTACTTTTTTTCTTGCAATAGGTTAATGTTCCATTTTGAACATTTCATTCTCTGCAATTAGTTTAGGATTTTACTTCAGTACATGCAATCCATTACATCATGACAACAAAGGAATGCCACATTGTATGCCACACATATAGTGCCGACACCTCTTAAGTTTGTACGAACCCCAGGTTGATAATTAAAGTCGGTAGCCTTGGGAGTTATAGGATACTTGTTGCAATACCGAGGCTCATCACTTTTTGGCGTTGTTGCCGGGGAGGCGTTAAAGTATGCATTGTTTTCTTCCCTAGTTGATTCATTTCTTTTTAATTTTTGCAAAAACAAAAAAAATATTTTCATTAGGCATATTTAATTTCAAAACTAGAAAATTCCATTGCATTATAGTTTTCATTCAATCATAAAAACAAAAAAAAAAAAATTTCTCCAACATCAACCCACCCCCCCCCCCTCCCCCCCCATTTGATCACATGGCGTAGTAAGCGCCATATCACCATCCACTTTTGCAGGTAGAAGAGGAAGAAGAAATGGCAAAGAATGTAGAAGAAATGGATGGAGATGATGACAATGAGGAATATCGTCTCGGATTTCACATTCAAGAAACTGATGGTGGTGTGCACATGAAAAACATCCCTCCATCTTTTCTTCTAAAATTTCATGGTCTAAGGTCAGAGGATCCGGAAACCTTTCTCTTTGAATTTGAGATTGTTTGTAGATCTTATGGTTACTTATTAAAAAATAAAAAACTAAGATTGTTTCCTGCAACTTTGAAGGATAGAGCTCTTAAATGGTTCATGAGTTTAGGGACTAATTCAATAAAATCATGGAATGATATGCAAAAGATATTTATATAAAAATATAAATATCATGATCTTAAAGAAGAAATCTTTAGAATGAATCAAAGAGAAGATGAGAGTCTTGAGGATCTAATAGACAAGTTCATGTAAAATATTAAGAGGGAAAAGCTACATCATTTAGGATCTGACACACTACAAACCCTCTTACTTAGAACAATTAGGGATGAATGGATGATCTCCTTAATCTCATGAGTAGAGGTGATGTATATCAATTATCATTTGAGGAAATTTGTGAAACATGCAAACATATATCAAGAGGAAAAGCAAGAGTAGGTAAATCAACATCAAGATCGGTAAGGCAAGCTAAAACAAGTAGAAATGTTAAGAATGCAATATGAAGGAAAAGAAAATGTTGATATTTGTGTTGCAGAATCACATGATGTTAAACATTGTCCATCATTACCAAGGTTGAAGGAAGTTTACCAAGAGGACAATGGAGCAAGTCAATTTCCAATTGCAACAATGTATGTAGCTCCAAGAGGACCATGGAAGCCTATTCAGCCAGATATGATGCAAGAGCCTAATTCACAATTTCAAGCTTATGCACATCCACCTCAAAGTAATTGGAACACACCCTTTCCTTGGCAACATTGGCCATCTCAACCCCAAAACCAATCTTAGCAATAAGGTTGGCAAGGAACTTAAGGGAATCATCCACAATATCCTCAATATTTTCTTCAATATCCTCCATACCAAACTCCATGTTATCTTTACCATTCACCTCCACCACAACCACAACCCCATCCACATCCATCTCAAATATACACTTCCACTGAACTACTTGTACCACTATTTTCAAACCCACACATTGAAGTAGCTCAACCCACTTACAATGCTGAGGTACAAAACTTCCAAAAATCTTCTCTTGAGCTCAATGGTATTCACCATAGCTCAAGAAGAGTATTGCAAAAAAGTGATTCTCTTAATATCATTGAAGGACCACATCCAGAAGAAGAAGATCCAAATAAGAAGACCATAGAACAATGGGTTGCGATTGATGAAGAGTAGACATCAAAATCAGAGAT
The DNA here is from genome assembly GCA_031772625.1 of Pinus tabuliformis. NCBI lineage: Eukaryota > Viridiplantae > Streptophyta > Pinopsida > Pinales > Pinaceae > Pinus > Pinus tabuliformis. The sequence goes on from CM062811.1 coordinate 20,808,486, forward strand.
CGAGATAACTCCCTCGTGGTTACCATCAAATCCTCCATGTATTCAAGAGAACAATCAACAAAAGGAGGAATATTTGAAGGTCATGGTAGATGAAGACATGAAGAATGATCCAGATCAGCAAAAGAACCGAGGACATCACAACTATATTGAAATATGGTTCCAGACAGTCACTAAGTTGCAACATCACTCTTTTCCTCAAATATGCTTGATCCTTTCAAAGTCAAATCATTTGGTCTCTGAAATCTAGGTACATGTCAAAGCATACATTTCAAGCCTCCACATCATTTTGTCTGTCATCTTGATGTGCACATGGCTCCACTGGAAGTATTCTTACACTTGAAAGTGATTTTATTTTTCAAGTAGGGTAGGGTAGTAGAAAAAAATAAAATAAAAAATATATATATCTAAGGTGAAAACCTCCTTGGAGGCGCCTCAAATTGGCTCATTGATTGAAAACCTCCATGATGGGATCAAAGGGTTAAAAAAAAAAGAAAAAAAAAGAAGAAGAGAAAATAGAAGATCCTAGGTGAAAACCTCCTTTGAGGCGCCTAGGTAGACCTACTAGTTGAAAACCTCATTGAGGCAGCTACTAGGCCTAGAAGAAAAAAGAGAAAAAAAAAAGAAAGAAATCCTTGCTCCATACATCTCTTTGATAAATGCATGTACTCTCCAACATCTGCAAGCAACAAGAACAAGTTGGTACCAAAAGGAAAATTGGTCAAGCCTAGTGAAAAGAAGTCAAGTTTTGACTTTATCCTCCTTTGCTCAAATGCTCCAACAAGGCCAAGGCTGTTGGCATTATGAGATAAGTGTTGTCCTTGATGGCAAACCTCACTGATGACAAATCATAGTACAGAAGGTCAGCAGCAAGGAATTGATGATCAGACAGAAGGTCAGCAGCAAGGAATTGATGATCAGACTATAAGAAGAAGAGAAAGTTCACACACGCAGGTTCGTTAAGCCCAAGTCGCGTGTACACGCAGGTTGGCTTCAGCAAAAGCGCGTGTATGTGGAAAAGTACCTTTGGTCCATGGCGGTTATTCCTTGGAAGTTGTGCCTATGGTTTTGGACCTTGGCGTCTCGGCGGACGTGTTGATCCCTAGTTTTGAAGTTGATGGTATTGGATTTCTATGGTTTTGGCTCTTGGTATTGAACAAGGCCTAAGGCTATATAAAGGGAAGGAAATCATTAGGCAAGGGCATCTGAAATGTCTTGAATATCTGATGAAGCATTAGATCCAGTATGCAGGGTTATGGGTTGATGATGCATTGCTTGATCTGAGCTAAGGAGAGATCTCACCGGTTGATGGAGAACTAGATCTAAGGAGAGATCGGGATCAAATGGTTTGAAATGAACTATCTTTATGATGCTTATTCTAGATCTACATACTGACGCATGTATTGTTCTATAAATGTTATGAGTATGACTGATGTCTGGTACAGCTGCAAGTTATGAGAAATTATTTTTAGATCTGTACGCGGGTTGTCTTTGGCAAAAGCGCGTATACACGCGGGTTTGATTCATCGAAGTAGCGTATACATTGTAAAGCTTGATATTTGAAGTTGCAGATGGATCTGATGGTTATTACAGAGTTCTGTGTCTGCTCTGTGTTCTGGTGACTGTTGTTAACAGGGTTTCAGTGATTCAGAGTTTGATGATTGTTTTGAGCTTCAATGATAGTTATGGGTCCAGTATGAAAATTGGATGAAAAGTGGCCTTACAGATTATGTGTTGTGCTTCAGTGTATCCAGTCTGAAAATTGATGAAACGTGGTACCTGGAGGTGAGAAGATTGTAGGCAAGCACCTACGTACTAGTATCTAAGCTAGTACAAAAGCTAAAGGAGATCTTTGGAGCATTGTAGCAGGTAGCAGCCTGCGTACTAGTAAATGGATCGGCTAGTACAAGAGCAAGGGGGGTTGTAGCTCCCGTACTGGTATAAGACTGCACCAGTACAAATATTGTAAAAGGATTTTCTTATTAAGAAGAAGATTGAGATGACTTGCAGCAGGTGGTTTTCACCCACATTGGGTTTCCACCTTATATCTTTGTGTTCATGTGTGTGGCTCTTGTGTGATGTTTTGTTCTGTTACTCTGCACCTGTTTACTGTTAATATGCTTAATAATGATCTGATGCATTTACTGAAGATTAAGCTAACTGAATTATAAGATCTCTGGATATACGCGAGTTTCATTAGACACAGTAGCGTGTACACGCGGGTTCACTTAATTTAAGTAGCGTATATGTTTCTGAGTATGAAATTGAAAAAGTTTGATTGATCTGATAATACTGATTCACCCCCCCTCTCAGTATTATTTCCAACAATTGGAATCAGAGCAGGTCCTTTGGTAGAAGCTTGATCGCTTGAAGGAGATCCGTGGAACAATGGGAAAGAAGCTTAAGAAGAAAGCTCATAAGAAGAAGAAGACATCTCAGAAGGACTATGACAGTGGGAGAGTTGATTGGGGATTAGGTATAAGAAGCTCTTCAGATTCAGAATCAGATTCAGAATCATTATCAGGTATGAATGTGTTATCCTCTGATGTTCCTGCTATATTTCCTTGTGAAAGTGATGGAAGTGATAGTGAAACTACTGAACATGCTTTTATGGGTGAACAAGAAAGAAATGAGATAGAAGCAGAATTTAGAAGACTAAGAAGCAAAATTAGAACTCAAGAAGATATTCTGAACATAAAGGATGGAACTGCTAAGACTCAACGAGAGTTATTCAAGGAGAAATATCAAAAGTTGCAGGTTGAAGCAACATCTCTAAGAAATGAAGTCAATGACAAGAACACAACCATCAAGAAACTCAAAAATAGATCTAGCTACTATGAAAATCTTGAAGCTACAATCCTCTCACTAAAAGGAGATCTTGAAGAATCAAAGAAGCAGAATACAGATCTACTCCAAGCTATTGCAAAACAAGAAAACGAAGTCACCAGCTTAAAATCTCAACTAGAATGTGCCTTCCGAGTTCGTCAAATGCAGCAGGATCTGAATGAAGAACAAGAAAAGGAGATTCTCAAACTAAGGCATCAGTTGGAAGAAGGAAGGAAAGATGGAGAAGACATGAAGAAGCAATGTCTAGAAAAGGAGGAACAACTTCAAGTTGAGGTAAATATCTTGAAAGGTAAAATAGAAGAAAAGGATAAGCTTTTACGATTTCAAGATAGTTCTAAAGTCTTGGATGATATTCTTAGTAGTCAAAGGTCTCCTGCTATCAAGACTGGACTTGGTTTTCATGAATCTGTTGAAGGTGAATCTAGTTCACAAGGTGAGGCAAGGAACTCTAAAGAGAAATCTAAAATGATCAACAAGGAGATGAAAGGTCAACCCCATCAACATTCAAGGAAAAAGACTCCTCAAAGAAAATCTTTTACTCCTCCTATGAATAATGTTGAATGTTATGTATGTCATAATCTTGGACATGTTGCAGCTAGATGTAGAAGAAGAAGAGTTCAAGACTATTATGCGGACAGGTCATCTCAATCAAGGTACTTTAATGGATATTGCTTTGCTTGCAATATGTATGGTCACAAAGCTGTTGATTGCTACAGAAGGAACATGAAACATGTTAGATGTTATGCATGTAACAAGCTTGGACATATAGCAAAGGAATGCAGGAACAAAGGATGGACATCACACCGAAAGGAGAAAACCTCATCACACTTGAAGATATGGAGGAAGAAGGAAGTACAGTCAGCACAATGTACTGAGACACAGCACAGCACAGACATATCAGACTCAGGGGGAGCTGAAAGTGTAAACCTTCAGTGTCCTGAATCTCATACGCAAGTTCCTTAAAGGGAAGTCGCGTATATACGCGAGTTCGACACTGCAAAGTCGCGTATATGTCAGTCTGAGGAAAAGCAGTGGGGACAGGCTCAGAAAAGGGATCTGATATGATTCAGTCCATTATTTGCTCTATTGGTTAATAATTACAGTCGGCTGAAGATGTGTGAAAATGCTTTGATACTTGTAAAGATGTCTAGAAGTGTTTTTGATCCTAACTTGAGGATGATGATGTTTTGATGCTTATTGCTGATATATGCATGATCAGATCTAACAGATGGCACTGGTTGAGGGGGAGCATATGCCTTTAGTAATTCATTGTTGGCATTATGGTTAATAATCCTTGGTGATGATTCTTATATGGCCAAATGATATATCTTGCTATGATGTGACTCTTGGGGCTACATAGTTAATGATCAGATCAGATTTATGGTTGATTGCTTGATAATGCATATATGGTGCTTACATGGTGATATTCATAAGGACAAGGAGAAGTACAAAGCTTTAATACACATCTTCCTCACTTGATGATGAGTCACTTATATACTGCTGTTGTCATATGCATAAAGGTCATACAGTTATGATGCAGGCACTCTTGTGAATAAGGATTGTTGCTGTTGATGATATCAAGAAGTTTTGTCAAATGAGCTTGAGCTCAAGATACATAGTGCTGATACATGGATGACTACTCAAGGTTGCTTTGTTGGAGACATGGTGATGAGTTCTTATCTATATAATGATAGGTTGGTACTTGCATGTGTTGATTGATGCAGATGTTCCCAAGTAATGATACTTGGATCATGTAGAGCTTGATGAAATGGCTATGGTGGTTTCACACATGTGAATGACTCTGAATTCTGTTCAAAGGGATGAATTGATGCAGACATACCTTGTTATAGGTGGATGACTTATTCTCTACAGGACATTTACAGGTTGCTGATATGGAAATTGGTATACGCGAGTTGGATAAGGACTATCCGCGTATATACGCTTGTTTATGAAGATACAGACGCGTATATGATAATTTGAAGGAAATCAGTGGGTCAAACTCAGAATGAGAAGATTCTGATATGGGTCTGACAGAGACCATCTGGCACAGGTTCAGGGGGAGCAGATAAACTTCTAATGATGCATTGTTGGCATTATCTTAAAGCTTTTGGTTCTAGTTCACATTTGTTGTTGGTTTCAAGTGGAACAAAGGCGAAATTGGTTGCTGATCTGAATGGTGATTATCAGATGCTGATAGTAACTTTCATAAATCTTGGTCTTTCGTCTCTATGTCATATATCTCTTTTGTGGTATCTCTTTCATGGTGTCGAGGTCATGTAACGGCCTATTTTGGTTTCCCCACTATGCCTGGGATGATTGATGCAATATGATTGATTGTCATATGTAAACTTTTGATGTATCCCCACTTGGTTGGGTGGATGAGTCAATTTTTTGTATATCCTCACTTAGTTGAGAGATGGATGTATGTATGAGTCTTTGGTGATAGGAAGGTCTTTTATGATGTATAGAGTCATGTTCTTCTTGAAGAACATATTTTGCAGATCTTGCCTACAGTCAGGAAGAGCATGTACAACACACTTCAGCGGTACAGAGATTCAGCATGTACTCAGGGGGAGCATGGACAGATTGGTACACCTTGGCATATACAAAGGGGGAGACTATTCAGAGATTTCAGCAGGTACTCAGGGGGAGTATGGACAGTGGAATGATTCAGCAAAGGAAGAGAATATCTTGGTCCACCCTTTGCCCTTGATGTCAAAGGGGGAGAGTGATTTGGTGTTGTTGCCATCAAGTCCAAAGGGGGAGATTGTTGGCATTATGATGCATGTGTTGTACTTGATGGCAACCCTCTCATAGAAGAATATCTCACTTATGTATAACTGGGTGAATCTTCAGAAGAGATATCAGATGTGACTGATGGAGGACAGCTCAAAGGAATCAGATGATGAATCTTCAGAAGAGATATCAGATGTGACTGATGGAGGACAGCTCAAAGGAATCAGATGATAGTTCTAAGTGTGACAAGTTAGCTTTGCCATCAAGTCCAAAGGGGGAGATTGTTGGCATTATGAGATAAGTGTTGTCCTTGATGGCAAACCTCACTGATGACAAATCATAGTACAGAAGGTCAGCAGCAAGGAATTGATGATCAGATAGAAGGTCAGCAGCAAGGAATTGATGATCAGACTATAAGAAGAAGAGAAAGTTCATACACGCAAGTTCGTTAAGCCCAAGTCGCGTGTACACGCAGGTTGGCTTCAGCAAAAGTGCGTGTATGTGGAAAAGTACCTTTGGTCCATGGCGGTTATTCCTTGGAAGTTGTGCCTATGGTTTTGGACCTTGGCGTCTCGGCGGACGTGTTGATCCCTAGTTTTGAAGTTGATGGTATTGGATTTCTATGGTTTTGGCTCTTGGTATTGAACAAGGCCTAAGGCTATATAAAGGGAAGGAAATCATTAGGCAAGGGCATCTGAAATGTCTTGAATATCTGATGAAGCATTAGATCCAGTATGCAGGGTTATGGGTTGATGATGCATTGCTTGATCTGAGCTAAGGAGAGATCTCACCGGTTGATGGAGAACTAGATCTAAGGAGAGATCGGGATCAAATGGTTTGAAATGAACTATCTTTATGATGCTTATTCTAGATCTACATACTGACGCATGTATTGTTCTATAAATGTTATGAGTATGACTGATGTCTGGTACAGCTGCAAGTTATGAGAAATTATTTTTAGATCTGTACGCGGGTTGTCTTTGGCAAAAGCGCGTATACACGCGGGTTTGATTCATCGAAGTAGCGTATACATTGTAAAGCTTGATATTTGAAGTTGCAGATGGATCTGATGGTTATTACAGAGTTCTGTGTCTGCTCTGTGTTCTGGTGACTGTTGTTAACAGGGTTTCAGTGATTCAGAGTTTGATGATTGTTTTGAGCTTCAATGATAGTTATGGGTCCAGTATGAAAATTGGATGAAAAGTGGCCTTACAGATTATGTGTTGTGCTTCAGTGTATCCAGTCTGAAAATTGATGAAACGTGGTACCTGGAGGTGAGAAGATTGTAGGCAAGCACCTACGTACTAGTATCTAAGCTAATACAAAAGCTAAAGGAGATCTTTGGAGCATTGTAGCAGGTAGCAGCCTGCGTACTAGTAAATGGATCGGCTAGTACAAGAGCAAGGGGGGTTGTAGCTCCCGTACTGGTATAAGACTGCACCAGTACAAATATTGTAAAAGGATTTTCTTATTAAGAAGAAGATTGAGATGACTTGCAGCAGGTGGTTTTCACCCACATTGGGTTTCCACCTTATATCTTTGTGTTCATGTGTGTGGCTCTTGTGTGATGTTTTGTTCTGTTACTCTGCACCTGTTTACTGTTAATATGCTTAATAATGATCTGATGCATTTACTGAAGATTAAGCTAACTGAATTATAAGATCTCTGGATATACGCGAGTTTCATTAGACACAGTAGCGTGTACACGCGGGTTCACTTAATTTAAGTAGCGTATATGTTTCTGAGTATGAAATTGAAAAAGTTTGATTGATCTAATAATACTGATTCACCCCCCCTCTCAGTATTATTTCCAACAAAGGCCATGCCAATCCATCACCCTAATCTATTTTCACCATCCACCCATCATTCTCAAGCTTCTACCATTCAGTTTGCTTGTTGTGCTAAAAAACTACAAGATGCTCTGTTTTACTACAGGATACAAAAATATATAGAGCAGAAATTTGTTTTTGCCATAACTTGAAAAACATGCATCCATTTACCAATCTACTTCAGGGGGAGATGCATATGGATGATGGTAACATGCTCAAGTAGTTTCAGCAAATTCTAGTGCACGGTTTCCAATAAATTGGCCTCCATCACCTTTAGCCATTTGTGCATTTTCTCGATATCCGTACATCCATTTAAAAAGTTGTTTCATTGGAAGATGCATATGGATTATGTTAACATGCCCAAGCAATTTCAACAAATTATAATGCACGATTTCCAAGAAATCGACCTCCATCACATTCAGCCATTTTTAGTTTTTCTCGAGATCTGTGCATCCATTGACCAACATTTTTCTATGGGGAGGTGCATAATGATGATGGCAACATGCTCAAAAAGTTTCAACTCAATCCAATCTACCATTTGGGAGATATGGACAAAACAAGTCGATGTCTTGTAAACCTACAAGATACAGAACAACACCTACAGGATTGGCAGTGAGCAATTTTAAAGGAGATCCAGAGGTCAAAGAAGCTCCTCCATAGCTTATTAGTAGCATCGGGATCATTAACATCACCATCCAATACCTGCACATCAACATCAACTCAGCAACAACATGCATGTCTCTCCAACAACCATTAGGTAGGTACAGGTATGCAATATTCTTGACCTCTTCTCTTGAGCATATTATAGTTATAAATTTGTTGTCAATGCATGAGAGATGAGGTTTTATAAGCTAAGGATTGGTCAGCAGTCTTAGCCACCTTCAGCTAGTTATCTTAGCCACCTTCAGCTAGTTAATTGCAACTCACTCCTTCACTCATGCAATATTGAAAAGTTGAATTATGAAGGGTGACGATTTCAAGGAATGAGGACAGCAGTTAAAAGAAGAAATTTTTACAAAGGCCAAGGTCACCGCAACACTCCAAGCCCTCCATCCACTTTATATTCACTATCTATTAATAATTCATCCATCCCATTTCATTCTTGAGAAAAAAAGAACAAAGAGAGCATCATCTCCATTTTCATGAAATTTCCATGAGAATGGTCAAAGAGCAAAGGAGGATCACAAAAAGACACCTGTCACTCACATTTTTATTTTACCACTCATTACCATTCATTCCTCCACCATTTTTGTCATTTTTTCCACTCCTTTACTTTAGTTTACAAAGGAACTGTGTTTTCTATAGGATGATCCTGTTGGAATTACAGTGACCCAGAAATCCTACAGGAGGCAGTCCTAAGGAAAATAAATGGTGGAACAAGGTAGTAGAATGTTGATAAGGGTGTGGAAGACCTTGGAAAACTGAAAAAATAATCAAGAACCATCTTGAATAAGGGGAAGAAGGCAAACTAATGGTCTCAATAAACAAGGATTTCTTTTTGCACAAATATGTTTTTTGGCTTGTCCTTGCAGAACTTACAACCAAGATTCTTAATGCACAAAAGAGAGGCCACCAGGGCCATGGATGAGGCACAATGAAAATCAAAGACCTATGGAGGAGAACAAGATTTAGAAACTGAACATGACACCAATCTTCATTATTTTCATTAATAGAATTACATCCTTGCAATAATATACAATGGAGCTGCAAAAATACAAGATCTCTCCACAATAACACTAATAAAAAACCCTCCTAGAGGCAAATTCAACTTGGTACTTATGTAAAATGATTAGGAATCATCCCTAATGAATGGAGGAAGCTTTCCCCACCAAAATCCCTTGATTAGTGGATCTAGTCCCCAATACTAGGAATTTGCATTAAATGGCAGGGAACACATTCCTAGATTTTTTCAATCATTCCCTAGAGGAAAATTCGACTTGGTACTTATACAAAATGATTAAGAATCATTCCCCATGGATGGAGGAAGCTTTCCCCACCGAAATCCCTTGATTAGTGGATCTGCCCCTTTAATTGGTGGATCTACTCCCTTGATTAGTGGAACACATTCCTAGATTTTCTCAATCATTGGAGTTCCACAATTTGTGCCATAATTCCATAATATCTTGTTGACTTATTATTTATTATTGATCCTCCAGTAGTAGGGAACAAGTCCCTAAATTATCTCCTCCTCCAACTCTTCATAATCTGCCCAATATTCTCATAATATTCCACAAAAAAAATAATATTAGGCACAAATATTCAATTATCCATAAACCTTCCTGATGAATATATTAAATTTAAAAATAAACTATCTAATGCAAAAAGAGAGGTTTAATGTGTTGAAGGATGATCATAGGCCTTAATTTATGTCTAATTTAGAGGCCCATCAATTAACACTGTTAGTGATCTTCCACATGTCAGATGATGTTAAGATATTAGGCAATTCACCATGATTTAAGATTTTGGAAAGAGTAGGCTAGAAAGCCAAAGAAATCAACCTTCTGCCATTATGCAAGTTCAGTAAAACCCATCCAGAGTGACACAAATCAGCAGGATCTACTTAACTCACAAAAAGAAAGATGCAAATTATAATTTACACAAACAAACAAAGCTCCATTCAGGAAAAGAAATAAAAAAGAAACTCAAGGTCTTCCATATCAATGCTTGAGCTTTGAGGCCATCTAGTACAATTTCATTTGAACATAAGTTATTAGGCGACCTCTCTCCTGCTGATAATGGAGTAATAACTACATATGGCTTTTCCATACAAACATCAGAAAACATTATTAAGTCTAAATCAAAACTGCAGGCCTTGATCACAAACCAAAAGTCAACTCATTATAAAACCCTCAACAAAGTACGCACCAAACTAACATTTAACATAGACCAACCAATCTAACACTTAAGATGCACCAAACTTGCATTAAAAAAGGCATCACAAATACAAACACAAGCAAAGGAACCCACAAAGCACATGTTCTCTTTAAGTGATGCCAAAGTGCCAGAGGATGCTTTCACATCACGTTGAGAACTTGCACTCCCAAACCCTATTTTGTATTGACAAAACTTTTGCATGTAAATACTTCATAAACCATTCACCTCTCATAGTTTATGTCAATGTGGAAATATTTTCTCTCATGTCTTTTGTTGAAGTATGCTTTAACATATTTTTCAGTATTATGTCCACCTTCAGTACATCACACCTATGTAGTTCCCTTGCTTTGCAAGAAAAGTTTTGATACAATTATGTAGAATAAGTAGCCATGTTTCAGACTGTCTCAAGGCTATACAATACCTTTATGTAGTAACAACTTTTAGTGTGTGCAGAATCATCCCTGTCAAGAAAAACATGTTTTCCTGGATGCAACCCGACAAAGTTCTTACACGGATTTAAAATGAATTCTTTGTTTCCTACTGTACATCAACATCATCAATCTTTTTCCTCAATTTAACATAAGATGTAAGCATTTTTGTGAAATGTTTTCCAACTATGATATACTTATCTAGTGAAATTTTGTATCCAGTGAGGATGTAATCAACACCATTGTCATTTCATTCATTTAAATGATGCACCAGAAAGCCTGGAAGTTCGATACAACATAATTAATTTGTATTCCCAAAGTATCTTTTATGTATATGTTATACCTTCTGATGGGAACCACTATTTTAAAATATGCCAATCTTGCACATTTACAATGACCATCTCTTCATTTTGTTTCCTTCATGTTGAATATTGATGAATTTAGGTTTTTGCATAACATTTTATAAATATATTTTTTTCCTTGTCAGGATGTTACATCCAAAAAATAATGCTTCCATGATGGCTTCCAATAGACATAGGAGTACATTCACTGTAATTTATTTTAATGGATATTTCTATGGGATATATGCTTATTCAAATCCAATTTGGGATGGTCCACCATGCATCAAAATGTTTCAATGAATAGGGTGCTATCCCAAACTGAAGAAGTGATTTATTTCTCACCACTCAGAGTGAAAAGAGAGAGTGCAAAGATATAATGTCAAGAGACTTAGTATGAAGAAGGGATTTACTCTAAGATATATTGTGTAGACAGGATGCAACTTTTCTTCCTTATAAAATGGAAACATTAACACCTTTTATGTACATTATTATGGTAGGTTGAACCATATTTACAAATCTTCCTGGTAAAGTTTGAGATAAGTCTAACCATATTTCATCAGATCTTGAATTGTAATGTTACTGGAATCAAATATATACACTACCATGTTGCAACTACCAAATTTGAAAACCTGAATTTAAGAGATGTTAAAGAAAGAGTTGCTTGGAGGAAGAGTAACCATGTGCATATATAAACACAATTTATGTTATATAGAGAACTTTGAGGTACCATCTATCTAAGATCATCTCTAGTCCCTTAAAAGCACCTTTTTCAAAAAATTTGGGGTACAAATTCTAACATGTGAACCATACATGCCAATATCCAAAATAAAAGCAATTTTTTAGGTCTACATGAAACCTAGTATGGACCTTAATATCTCATCAATCCAATCCTCGTCTATCATCTTCAATTTCAATGACTTAATTTCATGATGGATATAATTTCTAAACTTGTTGCTAGTTTCAACAAACTAGGCATAATGACTGGTTCGATCAGTTACCCTTGTTTCTGATGCAAAAATAGTCAAAAGTCCTTTGGAAACAACCTCCAACATTTTCTTCTGATGTATGATTTTATTTTAGAAAGGTTCTTTACTACAAAATCCTCATTAGAACTAAGTGGAATTCTTTCAGAAATAGTTATTTCTTGTTCAATACATTTAATCTAGTATACATGCAGGGGATTTTTCTTATCTGCATGAGCTAGATGATTAGGATTTCTCTAGAACCCTTATGTCAAGGATCCCCTTTGACAACATAAAATCCCCTATTTTTTTAAGACTTTCGTCTCAAATACTAATTTGCATGCCAAATATTTCTCTCATAGTGTGTACAAATTTACCTCTCAAAGAAAATGGACTTGCGTATGAATGTACATATAAAGTGGGAAAATTTGTGCCAAATAACACAAGCATGAAAGTCAGATCCTTCACTAAATATTTTGGAGGCCCTTTATTTTACTATTATACAATTTCTCTAGCTCTTCACGGCCTCCAACCTCTTCCAATTCCTGTGAAACTCAAAAATCAATAAACTATCAATATATATTCACCTAAGATCACGCATGAATAACTCCAAACATATATGAAATACAAACCTACAAACATTTATAAGGGAAGAAGCAAAATCACTTTTGGTCCAAGGAAAAGACCATATGGTACACCATTAAACTTGTCTGCGTGATGAAGCTGCAATGGCATTTAAACAAATTTGTATGAGATTCATTAGTTATTGGAAATAAATCTATGTGGAACTTGCAGATAGATGAAGAGATGTATAGAGCTATGATAAGGAATCTAGGAACAAATCTAATGTGCAGTTGCTACCTTAATAATATATCAAACCTCAGCAAAAGGCCCAATAGGAAAACAATGATGAATATGACCATCATGGACAAAGATATGTGTCATCCCAAAAACAGTGTTACCAAGCCCCTGAGGAATTTTTTAAAATGCACAGTAGATTGATAATAGTGTGACTAACATATTGTTGTGCGTGTGAAAAATCATCATCCCTGACAAGAAAAACGATTATTCCTTGATGTAGCCTGACAAATTTCTTACACATTTAAAATGAGTTTTTCCTCAATTTAACATAATATCTAAGCATTGTTGTGAAAGGTTTTCCAAATATTATATACTTTTCTAAGGCAATTTTGTATCTAGTGAGGATGTAATCAACACCATTGTTACTTCATTAAATTAAATGATGCACCAACAACCCTTGAAATCTGGTACAACATAAATAATATGTATTCCCAAAGTATATTTTTTTGTATATGGTATACCTTCTAATGGGAACCACTATTTGAAAGTATGACAATCTTGCACATTTACAATAACCACCTCTTCATTCTCTTTCCTTCACACTAGATATTAATGAATTTAGATTTTGTAAAATAATCCACAGATATATTTTTTTCCACGTCAAGATGCCACATCCAGAAAAAAATGCTTCCATGATGTCTTCCAATAAATGTAGGAGTACTCTTGGATGCGAGTGTTTAATAATGTTGGTACAACGCAACAAAATTAGGTTGGCAAGTGGCGGGGCCACCTGGCTACCCACGCTTCCACCTAGAAGACCGTTGTCGACATTTATGGCGTTTCAATGCTATGCACAGGCTGAGGAAGCCTCACTTTGGTTCTTAAGATGGCTCATTCGGATCGCCTTCCCCCCACTCTGCCCCCTCTAAACCATAACGATCTCTCTCCTGTTGTAGAGCCGAGCTCGCGCACGACAACAGGGAGATTATGCAATATACTGTGTTGCATTGAGATGGTCGAGGGCACTCATTTCTCGCACAGTCTCCTTTGCAGCCTTTGAACTAATGCTTCAGCTCTGAATCCTAGTTTTGCATTGCGAATTACCGGTCCTCCTGCTCCCTCTAGCCATTCAATCCTTGTCATTGCTCCTCCTCGTCCTCGTCTGCCCAATTTAAACCAGATAAACATGCCTCATCTACATCACAGGATGCGCTGCAAGAGGGGAGGTAGCAGATGGCGTGCAATTTGTCCCCCCTCCCTGTCCCTCTCTGAATTGACCCCCTCTGCTGCTTCCTCACCTTCGACAACGACCCATCTCACGGGACAGTATTCTACCACCTGTAGCGGTTGAGGGTGAGCTCAGACAATAGGTTCTTGGCGTACTGAAGATGTTCCTCGGCCTCCTGTTATCTCTGTCCCTTCTATGCAACCCAATCACTTGACACAATTCCAGTTTCGTTGTACACTAGACCGCCCATGCATAATTGCTACCATTTCTGTAGCATTCAAAGAGGTGCCTCAAAGCTCTGAAGTCCCAGAGAGCCACATCCAGGAGAGGACAAACACAGGCAAAAGGAAAGCCCCTGGTAGCAGTTCACGGGTGTATAGAAGCCATGAAGATGCTCTAGAATGCACATGCGCAACTTAAGGAGACAATAATCCAAGACGTTCTAAGGCTGTAGAAGAAATGGCGAGAGATCAACAAGGAGAGGAAGATGATATGGAGGAGTACAGGTGTATGATAGTGGAAGAACTTTCTCCCACCAACGACACCTAGTAGGTCCACATTTCCTTTTCTTCCAGGTTCTGGGTACTCGGATCCCCACCTCAGTGGTCTATTTTGTTGCTTCTTTTATGAAAATGTTGTTAATTTTAATGTCAGTTCGACAAACTATTCCACTCTAGCTTTACAGGTTGTTACCCCTGCGTGGGCAGCAAAAACTTCTAGTTTTGGACTGGTTTCCCCAATGAGGGCAGTCACTTTCAGTTATAGGTTGTTAAATAGTGCATAATCTGAGACTTGCTCTGTAGAGGTCGGTGCCTCCTTGTATCATTTTGTTACATTAATAGAATTAGTTACATGTAGAAAAAAAAATGTAGGAGTACGACCACTGTAATTGCTTTCAATGGATAATACTATGGGGAATTTGTGTATTCTAATGTAATTTGAGATAAGGAGTGTTATGCATCCAATTGTTTCAATGACTAAGGAGCTATCAAAAACTAAAGAAGTGATTTCCTTGTCACCACTTGGAGTGAAAAGAGAGAGTGCAGAAATATAATGTTAAGAGGCTTAGTATGAAGAAAGGCTTTACTCTAAGATATATTGTGGAGACAAGATGCCACTTTTCTTTCTTCAAAAATGGAAACATTAACACCTTTGATGTGCATTATCATATGGTAGGTTGCAACATATTTATAAATCCTATTGGTAAAGGTTGAGATAAACTATCACCATCTTTTCATTGTGTTGGAACTTGAAATTAATGTCATTGGAATCAAATATATATACTACCATGTAGCAACTACCAGAGTTGAAAAGGTGAATTTAATAGATGCCAAAGAAAGAGTTGCTTGGAGGAAAAGGAGTAACCATGTGAAAAAATGAACATAGTTAATATTAGATAGAGAACTCTATGGTACCATACGACCACCTCTTCATTCTCTTTCCTTCACACTAGATATTGATGAATTTAGATTTTGCAAAACAATCCATAGATATATATTTTTTCCACATCAAGATGTTACATCTTGAAAAAAATGCTTCCATGATGTCTTCCAATAAATGTAGGAGTATGACCACTGTAATTTCTTTCAATGGATAATACTATGGGGTATATGCTTATTCTAATCTAATTTGAGATAAGGTCTATTATGCATCCAATTGTTTCAATGACTAAGAAGCTATCACAAACTGAAGAAGTGATTGCCTTCTCATCACTTGGAGTGACAAGAGAGAGTGCACAAATATAATGTCAAGAGGCTTAGTATGAAGAAAGGATTTACTCTAAGATATGTTGTGGAGACAAGATGCCACTTTTATTTCTTAAAAAATGGAACCATCAACACCTTTGATGTGCATTATCACATGGTAGGTTGCAACATATTTATAAAGCCTCTTAGTAAAGTTTGAGATAAATCATAACCATAATTTCCTTGTGTTGCAACTTGAATTTCAATGTCACTGGAATGAAATATATATACAACCATGTAGCAACTACTAGAATTGAAAACGTGAATTTAAGAGATGCCAAAGGAAGAGTTGCTTGGAGGAAAAGGAGTAACCATGTGAAAAAATGAACAATGTTTCTATTAGATAGAGAACTTTATGGTACCATCTGACCACCTCTTCATTCTCTTTCCTTCACACTAGATATTGATGAATTTAGATCTTGCAAAACAATCCACAGATATAGTTTTTTCCATGTTGAGATGCCACATGCAGAAAAAAAATGCTTCCATGATGTCTTTTAATAAATGTAGGAGTACAATCACTGTAATTTATTTCAATGCATAATACTATGGGGTGTATGCATATTCTAATCTAATTTGAGATAAGGCCTGTTATGCATCCAATTGTTTCAATTACTAAGGAGATATCACAAACTGAAGAAGGGATTTCCTTCTCACCACTTGGAGTGAAAAGAGAGAGTGCAAAAATGTAATGTCAAGAGGATTAGTATGAAGAAAGGATTTACTCTAAGATATATTTTGGATACAAAATGCCACTTTTCTTTCTTCAAAAATTGGAAACATTAACACCTTTGATGTGCATTATCATATGGTAGGTTGCAACATATTTATAAAGCCTCTTGTTAAAGGTTGAGATAAATCATAACCATATTTTCCTTGTGTTGGAACTTGAATTTTAATGTCAATGGAATCAAATATATATACTGCCATGCAACAACTACCAAAGTTGAAAACATGAATTTAAGAGATGCCAAAGAAAGAGTTGCTTGGAGGAAAAGGAGTAACCATGTGAAAAAATGAACATAGTTTCTATTAGATAGATAACTCTATGGTACCATCTAACCACCTCTTAATTATATTTCCTTCACACTAGACATTGATGAATTTAGATTTTGCAAAACAATCCATGGATATATTTTTTTCCATGTCAAGATGTCATATCTAGGGAAAAAAAAAATGCTTCCATGATGTCTTCCAATAAATGTAGGAATACAACCACTATAATTGCTTTCAATGGATAATACTATGGGGTATATGGCTATTCTAATCTAATTTGACATAAGGTTTGTTATGCATCCAATTGTTTCAATGACTAAGGAGCTATCACAAACTAAAGAAGTGATTGCCTTCTCACCACTTGGAGTGAAAAGAGTGAGTGCACAAATATAATGTCAAGGGGCTTAGTATGAAGAAAGGATTTACTCTAATATATATTGTGGAGACAAGATACCATTTTTCTTTCTTCAAAAATGAAACAATAACACCTTTGATGTGCATTATCATATGGTAGGTTGCAACATATTTATAAAGCCTCTTTGTAAAGGTTGAGATAGATCATAACCATCATTTCCTTGTGTTGGAACTTGAATTTTAATGTCACTGGAATCAAATATATATACTACCATGAAGGAACTATCAGAGTTGAAAACATGAATTTAAGAGATGCCAAAGAAAGAGTTTCTTAGAGGAAAATGAGTAACCATGTTAAAAAATGAACATAGTTTCTATTAGATAGAGAACTCTATGGTACCATCTGTCCAATATCATCTCTAGTCCCTTAAAAACAAAATTTCAAAATATTGGGGTACAAATTTTGACATGAACCATACATGCCAATATCCAAAATAAAAGCAAATTTCTTAGGTCTATATGAAACCGAGTATGGACCTCAATATCTCATCAATATAATCCTTGTAAATCATCTTCAATTCCAATGACTTAACTTCATGATGGATATTTATAAATTTATTGCTAGTTTCAACAAACCAAGCATAATGAATATTTCGATCTGCTACCCTTTTTTCTGATACAAAAATAGCCAAAAGTCCTTTCCAAACAGTCTACAACATTTTCTTCTGATGTGTGATTTGATTTTAGAAAGGTTATTTACAAAAAAATCCTCATTAGTAATATAGTGCCATTATTTCATAACTGCTTATTACCTGTCAAATGAAAGTCTACAAACCCTGCAAACAAGGAGTCGACCATGATGTGATATGCTAAAAATGCATTTAATCTAGTATACATGCAGGGGACTTTTCTTATCTGCATGGGCTATATTATTAGGATTTCTCTAAAACCCTTATGTCAAGGATCCCCTTTGACAACATAAAATCCCCTAGTTTCTTAAGACTTTTGTCTTGAATACTAATTTGCATGCCAAAGATTGCTCTCATAGTGTGTACAAATTTACCTCTCCAGGAAAATTGAGTTTCCTATGAATGTAGATATAAAATGGAAAAAATTGTGCCAAATAACACAAATAAGAAAGCCAGAGCCTTCATTGAAGCTTTTGGAGGCCCTTTATTTTACTATTATAAAATTTCTCTAACTCATCATGACCTCGAACCTTTGCAAGTTCCTATGAAACTAAAAAATTAATAAATCATCAAGATATCTCCACCTGAGATCACGCATGAATAACTCCAAACATATATGAAACACATTCTTACAAACAACTATAAGGGAAGAAGAAAACTCACGTTTGGTCCAAGGAAAAGACCATATGGTACACCATTAAACTTGTCTACACGATGAAATTGCAGTGGCATTTAAAAAAATCTATATGAGTTTCATTAGTTACTATAAATAAATCTTTGTGGAAGTCACAAATAGATGAAGCGATCTATAGAGCTATGATAAGGAATCTAGGAACAAACTTGATGTGCAGTTGCTACCTTAAGAAGATATGGAACATCAACAATAGGCCCAACAGGAAAGCAGCGATGAACAAGACCATCATGGACAAACATATATGCCATCCCAAAAACGGTGATACCAAGCCCCTGAGGAATTTTTCAAAATGCATGGTAGGTTGATAATAGAGTGACTAACATACTGGTGTTGAAAATCACCTTGACATAGTTGTAAAGTCAAACTTGGTTTAAATTTACAATGATTACATCATTCTGTAAATAATATTGTCAATTTACTACTTTTGTGAATTTCTTGTATGCATGTTTTCATATGATATTGCTGACTAGACTGATGCGATTAAGAGATGAGCCTGAATTAATTATTGAATTTGTTAAAAAAGTGGAAACTAAAAATTTATAACTCCAAACTAAACAAAATAAAGAGAAATAAATAAATAAACAAATCAAACCCACAAGAGGAAAAATGCATGGGCCTTACACACATTGTGCCTAGGTGTTTCTCCACAACCACAATAGAGAAACCCCTAATTTGGATGGCTAGAGAGCTAGGTTGTACATAAAACTTCTTGTTCGACCTGTGAATGAAATGGCAGGGGAAATGGAAGAAATCCTTTTTTTTTCTAAAGGTAACCTAACGGTAGATTCAAGCGAGATATTTGATATCTAGAGCGAGTCCTGGAGCATCATTATACTCACTAGTTATGAAAGGAAGAGAGTATCAGGGACAATCTGTAGGACCACATCGAATATTGACAAGTTCAATTCAACAGAGGAGGAGAAACACTCTATACTACAACAAGGAATGAAAGGTACTAATATTACTACTTCATACGAGTTAATTATAAGAACCAATCAACCTTCTGCAATGAATGATCTTGAAGACAAGAGTAAGGGATACATCAATGTGGACTATGTGAGGCCTCACAAAATAATGAATAGAAAGGGAGATGCAGACAAATTGAGGATTACTATAGGGAGGGTGAATGTCACAATGCCTGATCCACACGCAGAGTTTGATTTGTTTACAAATTATTGGATTTATGATGAGTCACATGTGCTATGTTTTCCTATGGAGTTCCCTTTATCCAAAGTTGACTTCAATTGCCAAAGAAATGGCAGGAAACATGCCAAATACCCCATATGGTGATGGAATCTCGACATTGTGACCTTCCCAGGTATTCATCGTTAATTTTGATCTTGTTCATTAGTTCAAAATTCATAAGTGATATGACTGTGATGATATGTGTAGTAGCTCCTAGAGATAGCCCCTGCATTTAGGAGAGACCAATGCCAAGGACATCTTGATGAGTATCTTAAATATTTGCTAGAAGTTCATATCACACTCAGTGTTTAACATTTTTGAGAGAAAATCGATTTAGAACCTTCCTTAAGAGGAGAAATGCAAAAGCCTGATGTAAACTATTACTCATAGAAGCATTAACATTAGATCCATAACGGTCAACATCACATGAACTTGTATTTTATCAGTTGTTATAGTATATTTGGTAGAAGACTTGAGAAAGAGGGAAAATCGATACACAGGGCTTAAATCTAAGAATCTGATGCATCAAAATTCAGAGTGAAATAGATGAAACAAAGAATTGAATGGAATGAAAAGATACATGGAGCACATTTTAAGGATTAGATTTCATATCAATATAGGCATATTTCATCAACATTAGACTTAGATGAATCCATAAATTCATGAAAACACTTCCAGCAACTACTATTACATGTAATCTAAGAAGAATAATAAGCACATATGGAACAAACAAAAACAAAGCTCATACTATAGATTCAGATGTGCCAGAATCGCCAAAAATTTGTATTAATATTCCACGGAGCATACATTTCATTGACAGTAGACAAGACTTCTCTCTTGGAAAACCAAAATTCTGAACCTTTGTTTCGGTATCATAAAATTGTTTTTATAGGGCCTAAGAGGGAGAGTCTGTTACAAAATATTCCTTCTTGATTTGATTACAGTGAATAATCATAAAAAAACTTCAGCGTACTCCATGGTATAGTTGTACTAACCGAACTCTAACTAACTTACTAAAAATAAAATATTTACATAAAACAGGGAATAAAAGTGTCATAGTCGAAAAGATTTGCAGTATCTCTAGTAATGATAAGTAGGTTGCATAGGAAGCGTTGATGGTTTGATGATTTGGAGCACAAGAGGTTTGATGGATTGCTCACATCATTTCCACAGTACTGGCACTAGTGGAGGAGCCCAGAAGAACAATTGATATGAAATATTGAGGTCAGTCAAACCTGTGTAATTCAGTCATGGATGAAACAGGGTCTTTACCATCCCCAAAATCACTCTTCAAATATTTTACCACGATCTTCCCCTTTAGAGTCGCAGTCTCCTCATGGGAAGAGTCTACTTTGATTTTAGCCTCCCCTAGTCCTTTATTGTATTGTTCCCACTAGATTAGCACTCCCTGAAATTCCCAGCAGCTAAGAAATCCTACTCTGACAATCCTATCGAACTCAGTGTTGAAGGAAACCACGTTCTTTGATACCACCTTTAGGTACTCCGCAGCTTTGACTCTAGCTTCCTCCTTCTGGAAAACCTTATAGATCATCATGATAGCAGTTACTTTTTCCACCACATCTATGGACCTCAGCTCACTGAGTGGCCTCTCATTCACTAATTGAATGAACCTTTTCAAAATCTGGGAGTTCTTTTCTCCATTCTCTTTCGCTGATAGGACAAAGCCTTCATAATATTTTATTACAGTTCTTTGTTCATCCATCAAGGTTATGTACTCCTAGTGGTTCCTTATCTCTTCAATGATCTCATCCCAAACCAGTTTCTTGGCTTGCAGCAGAGACATGTTCCCTTTCATCTTTTCATTTAACTCATATATCTTCTGGTTTTCTTCCTATATATTCTTATAGATGATGTCTACATTTGTCTTGGAAGTCTCCAACTTCTTCTCTTTCTATGTTAGGCTTCTCTGGGTGGCATCTAGATCGTTCTGAACCCTTTTAAGTTCCCCTTCTGAAATTTGTAGCTCAGTAAGGCCCTTAGTGAGTTGTTCAGTTAGGTTTTGAGGATCTTCGGGTACTATAAGTCCACATATATGTGAGTCTATTCCCATTTTCAACTATGTTTCCTCCTGCTTAAGGGCCACTATTTCATTATTCCTTTCAATGAGCCCTTTGGCTAGTATCTCCTTCTCTTCTTCTACATGTGCAAGCTCTTTAGATTGAACGTTCTCACTACCTAGCATCTTCAGTTTATACCTTAGCTCTTGGATTTCTATTTGGGAACTTTGAAGGAGGGTTTCGAAAGTATTTTTATCCTCTGGATTCACACCTAGCTTCACGACTAGCTGCTTGAAGCTCTCATTCTACATGTGGAGAGCCTTAGATTTGGATCTCTCTTTCTTCAACCTGGTTGCAAAATTTTCTAGCAACTTCTCAGCCTTGCTGATAGTCATTGCATTCCTGTTCTCACTATATAACATCTCTCCAACCTACCTGTGTAAAGTTTTCTTGTCTAGTAGGGGAACACTTGTTAAATCCAATGAAACATCCAATGCTTTGAATTGAGAACCTGAAGGCAAAGTTTGTGCCAATGGATGTTGTAGTGAAAGCTTCCTCTAATTTCTTTCTAAATCCATGGTAGCCAATAGTCTAGTCTGGTATGGAACTGAGTGCGATGTCATTTGTTGCTACATCTCCTACCTCACCTTCTTATTCTTTCTTCAATGGCCTTTCTAGTAGGCCATATTGACCCAGTAATAGTTTCACATCCATTTGCACCTAAAATAGCTACCTCTAAAGAGTATGAGGCAACAACCTGTGATGGATCCTCCAAGGTCACATGGAAACCTGGTTGATCAAGCCTTGTTTCCACTAGCTTGGTTTCATGTTCCTCTTCTTTTATCTCTTGGGTTTTTTCCTTTTTAGTTGCATGTACATCCTCCATCTTTGTATCTCTAGTTTGGTTCATGGTCCTCTTTTTTGATTTGTCCTTCGTTATTGGAGGCTCAATCTCCATCTCTATATTCATAGGCCATGAATCAAGGTTGGATTTCCATTCAATCTCAGGCCTATACTCATTTTCATAAATTGAAGTATTTATCTTTTCTCTCCTTTGGGAAATGACACCATGAGTGTCATAATGCCAGACATCCCCTAGGTCAAAATTCATTTTCTTGAGTAATGCTTCAACTGCCTTGAAGGCCTAACTGGAGTTGACAAAAAAAGGCCCCACGGGCTTTCTGAATTTAAACATATGTCCCTTCTTTACAGGGAGAAAGTGGATTTGATCCGCATTGAGACTCTGCTTGATGAATTCTAAAGAAAATATCCTCATAGGCATGAACACAGGTATATGGTAAGGGGGAAGTTCACACCCATAAACCCTAAGCTTTGTGCGATCCTAAAAAAGGTACCAGTCCCCTACCCTAGTTTCTTTGCTGAGTTGGAGAATCTCTCGTTGTTGTGGGAGAAATCTAGGGGGCGAAAAACAATGGATAACCTTATATGCAATGGTCATATAAGTTGATATAAACTTAGAGAAACCATCAATATTTGGCCTCTTCCTAAAAACAATGTCCCAATCGAACATAGATTTCCTCTGCTTTTTTCCATCCACCAAGCTGAGGTCCAGGAACTCAAACTCATCCACATGAGTATACATAAAAAAATAAAACAACAGTGAATAGTGCATGAAATAGGATGTGTTGGGAAAATGGTGCAACTAAAATATTATGGCCTCAGATAGGTAAGATGGAATATCAAATAAATGGCTAGGTTGCATCATTTTCCTTAAAAAACCCAAGGTGGCTTTGTTTTCTATGTTAGCATCATCATCCCCCAGCAGATGAGAAATTAGGGATAGGATGGGTTGGATGGGTTTAACAAAGAGGGTGATAGAGAAGTTGTTAGCCACAGGAAGAGCTTGTAGGCCAGGGGCCAAGACCATTTGTAGGAAAGATTGTTTCTCATTGGCTGGGAGGGTAGAGTAATGATAAACTAGTGTGATGTCAGTAAATTGTTGGGGTTCAGGAGAACTGGGGTAAACCAGGGCCTTTTGAATCAACTATAGGGTTACTTCGAGGATTTTGGCCCCAAAGGAAGAAACAAAGAAATTCTTCTTTTTAATATAGGCTACAGTCAACCAAGAGATGAATTCAAAAAAATTATGCATGTAAGGTGTAATTTCATAATATAAGCTGGAGTCAACTACTAGGCATGAGTCTTCCCCCTAACATGCTTGCCATTTAGGTCAAAATTAATGTCAACAAGGTGGTAGGCACATGTAGGGTTAGAAATTTGAGCATCTGTGCCCATGAGGGGGTCGATGTTGGAAGAGGGATTTTCCTCTCTGGCCTTTTGGGTCTCAAGAGATGCCTTCTTCATATTTTATGAGTATTTGAGAAATTTACAGGTCGATAGGACCGACTAGTTACCTGGTTTTCATGGATCAGACCAAAAATGATTTCGGGAGAAGGTACTTGGCCAGCTAAGAGCTTGAATGATGTTCTAAACAAGCCACTAGTGGGACAGATTGCACCGTGAGCTGAGAAAAATGTTTGAAAATACAAGGTGGGAAGGATTTTATAAGTGGAGTAGGGGCAACAGTTAGCTGACGCGGGATGATGTGATGGGAGAAACATGTGGCTAGGTGAGATTGGGTGATGATGGGGGCAAGTGGACAGGAGCGAGGGTCAGTGGATTTATCATTTTACCTTTTGAATTTGTGCTTGCTTGAAAAGGTGCCTGCAGATTAGCCCACATGGCGTGTGGTCCCCACTCCCACCATCCTCCGGCAGGTTCGATAGAGGGAGGTCATATCCCACGCTCTCCCCTGGGAATGAATCTAGACTATCAAATCCAGATCTAACTTTTCAACCCCGGTGGGGGGGCAAGCTTGTTTATTTCTCATGCAGGTTACCCCCCAATGTGCTTCGAGGGGGTGGCCGAGTGGTGATGGATGATGATCCACCCAAAAACCATTGGACATTTAACCAACTATGCGTGCCTGTGTCAAAATTCCCCTTTTCCCTGCTATGCTTTTTCAATAGGGGTCCCACAAGTAGCGTCTATTCTTTAATACCTTCCACTATAGCTCTAGGTCCTGACAGTGGCCTTCCATAGGTGATTTAACTATCTTTAAACTTAGGGTCCTTACCAATGATTCCTTAGTTAATTTAAAAGAAATTTTTGGATATGAGCCCTAGCTCTGATCTATCAACTTCTTGAAAATGATTATGAAGGGTAACAACATTGGCTCCAACTGGGGACATGGATACAATGCACTGAGAACCTACATATTAGTACCTTACTTATTGGTCAATTGAGTCATTTCACTCAGACTTTCATAAAATAAAAATAGAAATAGAAAATAGAAAGCAATGATGGTTATTACAAATGGCTCACCGGTATTTATAGTGAATAGGAGTGGACCTTTTTAGTGTTGGAAGTAAAGCTTGAGAAACTACCCATTCACAGGAAGCCCAAGCACTTCTCCTTCTAGATTTTCCAGTAGGAAGGTGTTGTTCCCTTTTTCCTTAGCAATCCTGAAAGGTCCGAACCAAAGGGGATCAAATTTTCCATGCTTTCCTTTATCTTCCCTCCTAACATCCCATCTCAGTACTAAGTCTCCTGGCTACATATACCTATCTTTTTCCTTTCCTTCGAAGAAGGACTTCATTTCTTCTTGATAACTGATCAAATTCTTATTTACCTGTCCTCTGCTCTCTTGAAGTTCCACCAATTGATTTATCCTTCTAGTCAAATCATTTGGATCTTCCTCAATGTCTCGCAAGATTCTAGCCAATGACATAGCTAACTGTATAGGAAAAATTTCTTCCTTTCCATAAACCAACTCAAAAGGGTATTTCCCAATAGCTCTCTTGGTGGTGACCTTGTTGGCTCATAAGGAAAATTTTAGCTGTGAGTCCCAATTCCTCTGATTTTCTGATATTTTTTTCTCTAGGTTTTTATTTGAGAATTCAAGAAATCCATTTCCTTGTGGGTAATAGGTGGTGGAATGGCCTACCAAAATGTTGTAGTTTTGGCGTAAATATATAAATTTGGCTAACTTAAACACATGAGCATTGTCAGTGACAACCTTCTTGGGGCAACGAAATCTGGTGAGGATTTTTTCCTCCATGAACTTAATAACTACCACATTAGTTGCATTCGTGACTGGGGTTGCTTCTACCCACTTAGTAAAGTAATCAATGGCTATGAGTATCCACTTATGTTGACCACTGGATGTTGTGGGGAAAAATGCCTATGCAGGACGATCCTATCCACCTAAGGTGTGACAGTGCCTTAGCAACAAACAGAGACAGCTATTCTGGTTTCTTCCTTTATGAAATGTGAAAGAGGGGAGATCAATGGACTTACTGGTGTCTTCCGTTTGTCCCTCGATCCAGATCCTCTTCTCTTTGGGTGTTCACAGCTACTTTCCTCCTCGCTCGCCCAAGAGAACAACTACTTGATTCCTGCGAGATCACAAGAGAACAACTACTTGCGACAAGAGAAGAACACAACACAAAGGCAAATATTCATATTCATAAATGATTCAGGATTAGAAGTAAATCAAATACACTAATGCAATCATACATCAAAGATACATCAGTATATAGGAGAAAACCAAGATAGCTTTATTGATAAATAACAAGGTTCAGGAAGAGATACAACCCAGAGGGCTCCAATCCAGCATCTCCTTCCCAGCAGAATGGAATTCCTATCTTCACCTCCCTTCAAAGCATTAAGCACCCAATGATTCCAGTCTCAAACCAATAGCAATTCTTTGCAATAACAAAATTCCAGCCTCTGGATCTCATGGAGGAGAGATCCATATATAGATGTTTGGAGAGAGGATGAGTCAGCTTGAGATCTGACTAGTGTCCTCTCCCTCTGTCAGTTCTTGATTCCACTTGGA
Source organism: Pinus tabuliformis (assembly GCA_031772625.1). NCBI lineage: Eukaryota > Viridiplantae > Streptophyta > Pinopsida > Pinales > Pinaceae > Pinus > Pinus tabuliformis. The sequence continues at coordinate 20,835,071 of CM062811.1, forward strand.
GGTTCTTGCTTCCACTTGGAGGTTCTTGCTTCCACTTGGAGATTTGGAACCTCTTACTCATCACCAGTCGAATTCCCTGAGGCAAGTGTCATTTTGGAAGCTTCCTAGGTTTTGACACCTTGAGGAATGAGCCTGCCACATGTCCAATCTCGCTCAGCGCAGGTAGCCAGTGTTGGAGTTGACATTCAGCGCAGGTAGCCAGTGTAGCCATTGACATTCAGCGCAGATGGTCAGTGGAGCAGTTGACATGATCCTGAATTGACTTGTTTTTGAGCAGTTTCAGGTGGAGAACTTCTGTGAATTGCTGTGGTTTGTTAGCCTTGTTCCTCTAGGGGTAGGAACAACAGGTTTAGGGACTTTGGATCCCTAAGATTATGGACATTTCATGCTCAATGCTGTAAGGCACAAAAATGTCTATAACAGTTGCCCCCTAAAGTATGAGGCCATTTATCAGGTGAAATGCTTTATCCAGGAGGGTCCGAAGTTCATCCAATCGCTGGGAGGAGACCTGTAATAAGATACAATACAATACATTATTTTTCATACTGCTTTCATGATCTAGCTGAGGCGGGCATTCCCATGCTCAACTTTATAAATTCATTTTCTGTACATAGAACAGACAATCGTCTGATGGTAGACTGATAATTTTGATGAAATTATCATCCTTTGAGTAGGATGATCGTCTGCTGCAATGATGTACATGTTAAATGTCTTTATCTTTCCTGAATATATATCGCAGCGCGGATGGATGAAACTAGATCCGGGGTCTTCAAACTCGTTCGATCTTCACTCTAAGTACAAGTCGATCCATGTGAGAATTGTTCTGAAGTCGAACATGGAAAGACATCGCTTGATTACCGGTTAATGATGTAAACCATTAACAAGCGCGAGAGGAATCACCGATAATGATAATGACCCTCAAGGTACTGCAGTACAATTCACGTGGTGCGAATAAAGGACTTGGCGTCGAACACCACGCAAAATCTTCTGGTCGAAGGTCATTGATGTATACCTGTCGCCGGAAGTGAGAAACTTGCCATTGAGGCATGCAAGCTTCAAAGTACTGAAGGGGTTGTTCCTAGATCAACTTCTTGGATAATGAGCTGATGTCGACAAGAAGCGATCCGTCAAAGGAGGGCCTTAATGAATCCCACATCAGTGACACAAAACGGAGCTAATGATTTTGATGGAGGTGAAAATGATCTGTGACATATGATTCAGGGTGGCGGTCATGAATGGATGAAGGATAATGTATGGCAGTGGATGGGACCCGGCTGACTCTTTCTGAACGACTTCTCTTGAACATATGGCGACACTGATGCGATGGATCGGTAGCATTACCCCAATTATGGATGGTATGGCGAGACCATGGTGATGTGACCGGTGAATGAAACAACCCAACCTGATTGTGGTACGGAGGAAAAGTGTCATGTTCAAGAGCGACTTGCTACCATCAAAGTTTTCTTTAGTTTCTCCCAATTTTTCCCCAGTCATTACTGACCAGTACCTCTTTATTTTTGTCAAGCTTGAGGAGGATAACATATGCTTGTTCTATAACTTGCCCTTCGGGCAAGCCCATCGCTATGTTTTAACGAGCCTAGCGATAGTGAGACTCGTTCTCGTCTAAAGACAAGTTTGTCGCTATTTAGTGATTTTAACGAGTCTAACGACAAAGACAACTCGGTCCCTTTTCATTTTTAGAGAGTCTGAAAAGGTACATAAAGTTAACTCCAAAATTCCTTTTTCGTCATCTAATCCCTTAAGCCCGAAAAAGTATAAAACAATACAGAAGGGATGAGTTTTCGATCGTTTTAACGAGCCGAACAAAACAAGCGCTCGATCTTTTTGTGCAATAATCCCTCAGGTCCAAAAAGATTAAAATCTAGAGGAGGGATAGCACTTCCGGTCGCTTTAACGAGCTGGAAGGCCAAAACTCGGCAATCTTTTCATATTTTACGAGTCAGTTGAAAAGATCTTAAAGAAGACTCGTCTTTTGAGGAATGAGTGATAAACAGGGTTAGCAGCTGATTCCAAGTACAGGTTGGAATTTTCCAATCACGGCAGTGTCACAAGGATGGCTAGGTGAAATCACTCTTCGCAGCTGTTCCTCAAAATGGGTAAACAATCATATGGAGGTGAACGATCGGCCAAATGAAAAGTGGAGGTGATGGTGCAAACACGACCAAGGCTTTGATGGCTGATGATATTACATTCACAGTGATTATTTACCGGGTGGTGCTTATGTTTATTTTTTAACGAGCATGAATTCCGCGTTAAAAATGCTCGGATCTTGCGTTTATTTTTTAACGAGCATGAACTTTATGCTAAAACTGCTCGTTATAAGTTTGCATGCCCCCAGCATAATAACGCAAATCGAGGTGCATGTCCCCCAAGCTTCATTGCATTCAACTCGGTGGTTGGAATGAAGGTTTACCTTTGAGACTCGGAAAGGGGATTTGTTTCATTTTTTAATGAGGTTGACACAGTAAAAGAACTATCCTCATGACTCCTTGTTTCATTTTTTAACGAGGTTGACACGAGATAAGAACCGTCCTCGGTGCCCACTGTATTTACAGTATTTCTATTAGGGCGATGATCCATGCTGACAAAATGTTTAAGAATCTTCCGAATCCATTAGATATGGAAGATTTCATATTGTAGGTTTTCATTGTGGCTACCTCCGCCAGATTACTCGCTGGCGGTAGGGCAAAAGTACCCATTAAGGCAGGGTCTTTTAGGAGACCTACTCCAATATTTTGAAGCGAATGATTGGTTCCATGGATCGTTGGAGTGCTTCCCGTAACTTGTGAACTGTCGGGGAGGAAAGTTTGTTGGTCGACGACTGTAATTCCTCCTTGAAAGGGAAATGCAATCTTCCTGAAGTAGGTCGACACAACTGCGGCCATGGCATATATCCAGGGCCTTCCCAGTAGGATGTTGTAATCGAGGTTTCCATCGATTACTTCAACATCAACTTCTACTGTTTTGCCCCCCAGTTCAACTTGCAAGTTACTTAAAATCTCGTATGGAGTGTATGATCGTCCCTCAAATGCTTTTAACGTCGTTGACGATTTCGACAAGGGTGGTGAGCCTAAATTTTTCCAGCAACTCATCGACATAATACATGTAGATGCCCCCTCATCAATAATTGTTCGATGAACAGTTTTGTTGAGGGCTTTCACTTGAATAAGGAAAGCTAGTTGAGCTGGTAACTGAGGGTCATATCCTTTATGATCAAAGGCCACAAGATTGGAATCCATTGGGTCAATCCCACCTATTGCTGATAATAAAGCTTGCTCTTGGGAGGGGCAATTTTGCGGTACCTCAAGTGTCGACATAGCGGACGGCGATTGGGCCAGGTCCTCTACTATATTATAATTTTGTGCTACTTTGGCACGAGGATTAAATGTCGATTTGTGTACTACTCCCTTTGGCGACTTTATCATTGGTTCAAGAATGATGGGTGGCACAACTTCGGTCAAAGTTGTCGTCGAACTACTAGGTTGTTCATTAGCCTTGTTATTCGACAGCTGTGGATTCCCGTAATCTTTATTCCTTGTCAAAGCATCATTTTGCTGCTTTGAGGTAGACAACATAAGCACTTGGGATCGGGAAGCATTTTGATTAGCAACCAGTTTGGTTCCCGGGCTTGGAAACGGATCAGTCAATACTGCTGGGGTTTTTGAATTCTTAAAGAGTTTCTTAACTTCATCTATATGTGGACAATCTCTCGTCCAATGATCCTCATCGCATATATGACACCCCGCAGGGGGTTTCCTTTTTCTCCCTTTCTTTTTCTTCTTGCCCCCTGGTTGCTTCAGTTGTTTGCCCTTGTCGGTCAACATGACATTTACTTCCGAGGCAAGAAGTACCTCATTTGCATTTTGACTAGAAATCTTACAGGCCTTTTTAGATGTAGCCTTTGTCGATTTCGTATCTATTTTGCCAATCACGCCATCGTCGGCGTGAGAGTCATTGTTTGATTTAGGATGAGGAAGAATTGAGAATTCCGGTCTAGGGGCATCAGGTATTTTGTCGTAGAGTGTGCCAGACTGAGTATAGACCAAGTCCAGATATTGCGCACGAGCGATGACTTGCTCTTCTGTTACGACTCCCCCTTTTGCCACATCTTCCGTGATTGTAGGAAGTAAGGATTTGATAAACCATTCAGCTAATAACTGATCAGGAACGTACGTTTTCACCATCCTACGACGACGTCGCCACTCATGTATATGATCAGATATGTGAGTGGCCGTTGTCTGTTTGAAGTTGGTTAGTAGTTCCGTTCCCGTTTCATACCTTATCGGTAATTGAAAATGGGTTAAGAAAGTCGTGGCTAAGGTATTGAAGTTGTCCAACGAAGCTCTAGGCAACTCAATATACCATTTTGCCGCTAGACCCGTTAACGTCCTCTGAAAAAGGCGAAGCCTTATCGAATCATCGTTTAGGGTGTTTGATGAACACCATAGATGAAATGTCATCACGTGATTCGATGGATCTTCACCTGGATTTCCATTAAATTTAGGAATATATGACGGAAGTTTATGCGGAATCGCTGGCCACCAAGGGGCATAAGAAATTGGATCATTCGTCAGCCGGTTTAGATCTGGTAATTCTAGAGTTGCTACAAAGGGCAACTGTTGATTCAGGTTAGGCGAAGCATACCCAGGATAAGATGGAATCGCCTAAGCAGTGGGCCTTTGCATACCAGCATAATGTATTTGATGCTGGCAACTTTGACAAGGTTGATGGGCATAACCATTATAATATGGTTTTTGATTACCACTTTGGAAATGCGATTGCCCATTACTTACAAAGACTTGTTGCTCAGGTCCTTGATATGATTGCTGGAATGGGGGTTGTTGAGTTTGAACCAGCTCTGGTTGTTGAACCATTTGCTGTTGGCCAATACTGGATGATTGACCAAGATGAGGAGTCACAGTACTTGTTTGATCCTGAGTCGCTCCAGATAAGGAGGCACTAACCTGAGGTTGTGATTGAGTCGTTGAGACAAGAGGCTGTTGTATTGAAACCTGAGAAACTTGGGGTTGACATACAACAGGTAGCGCTTGTACTTGCGACGCAATCACCATACCAGGTATGGTGGCAACATTCGACACAAGGTGGACTGGTTGCATTGAATATGCAACCCTTGTTTGCTGAGGCAGTATTGGTACCCAACCACTAGATGTAATTCCAGTTTGACCTGAACTTTGTTGTAAACTCCCATATGGTTGTTCTCCGGTAGAGAACAATGAAAAGGCATACTGCCCTCCATATGGTGGCAATCCAGTACTTAAAGGGCAGATTGGCCTTTGAAGACACATTGGATCAATTTGTTGAGTTTCAACATAAGAAATACCAGATGATAATCCGGATGAAGAAATAGGAACTAACCATGTCGTCGAAACAGTCTCTGATTGGACTCCAGCTTGTTGTTGACAATTTGCCGGGACAGATGGTATACCAGCGAACATCGTTGGAGTAGCAGCAGGAGGCTCTGCCGCTACTGTGTCGGATGACACAGTCCTGGATGTCGACGGTTGTTCAGACATATCTAGTCTATCCAAAAGATTTTCTAGCGATTCTACAAGAACTTACGATGAAAAGAGACTAACTTCGAAGATCAACAAGGGAATGGTGATGATTATTCCGTTTAAAATAAATTGTTAACGACGCTTAGACACAACTTGCTTTTTCAATTTTAAAGAGTCGAGAAAAATCTAAAGATGACTCTAGTCTCCTTCGATGTTTTAACGAGCCCGAAGTGACAAATGCTCGGACAGACTTTTTCTGTTATAGAGTCTGAAAAAGGCCAAAAGAAACTGCTCTGGAGTTCTAGGCAGAGGGTGTGCCAAACTTTTCGCAAAACCGCAGAATACTTTTTAGGGTACGGGCGGTCGATCTTCGTGAATGCTGTGTTCACTGCATTGCGATCAGTAGGGCGGCCGACACGGCTTCCTAAGGATAAAGGATATATGCCTATAGGGGTCTCCCAATATATACGCGATGGTACGTGGGAGCACAATCCGTACTAGCGCTATCGTCCCTCAGGAGGAATCACCCACCTTCCACGAGATCGACAGTCACTAGGCTTAACGACGCCGGAACACGTCTCTAGCCTAGACCTCTATGTTGTGCGTTATGTTGCAAAGCGTTGTTAGGTTCATTCAGTTTATTTTAAGTTGATCTTTTTAGAAGTTTGCCTTTCAAGGTTCACCACGAGATGTATGATACAAATTCCTAAATGCAGTCTAAAGATGATAAGCAAGCTTTATATCTTTTCAACTTTGAAAATCCTAGCTGCTAAGGGAAAAGAAAGACACCATCTTTTCTCAAAGAGCAATCAGCACACTCTAATGCACTGTTCCTAAATCAAGCATGCAAACTTATCAAAATGCAAATGCACAATGCAGGTGTTTGTTTTCCGCTTTCTTAGTATTGATGCCTACAAAGAAAGCTTTTTGTACAACTTTGAATTTGCTTTTAAATGACAGATACAAACAAGTTTACTTTTTTCGAAATCAACAAGGGTAGAAGAGATTACAACACTTTGCGATTTTCGAAATGAACACTTGCTTCGACACTTAAAAGAGACAAACTCAAACCAATAAGCAAAAGCAAATGTATAATCAACTGTAAACAACCAATGAACTCTCTCCTAAGATCACAATCAACAGATCTGAATCAAGGGCTACAGGATGATTATTTCACTCATGCAAAGGAAAACTGTAAATGATGCCACAAACACATAAAAACACTCACAGTCTTTTTGTACAAAAGGAGGTGGAATTTAAGCAGAGAAAAGGAGTTATCAGACTGGTACCTATGCTGGTTACAGGCTGCAAAAAACAGAGATCAAAATAGGGCAACAGAGAGCAGAGAACCCCAGCTACAAAAGGCAAGACTGGTTCAGCGCAACCTCAACACTGTGGTTTTGACATTCAACGCAGGTAGCCTTCACGGGAACTGCGTTGAAATGCAGAATGCCTTCACAGCAGTTGCGCTGAAGGAGAAACTCTCGTTTCTCACAGGTTCTGGGTCACAGATTGCTCAATAATCAACGGTTTCAGGCCAAATCAAAAACACAAGCAAGGTATAATCAAAGGGATGCTTTGAGAGGGTACTAAGATCTATCACAAAGGATCATCAAATAATTTGTGAGTCCATTGTTCAGATCATAGACAAAATCCAGTGAAGGATCAAGGCAGCAACTGTCTACTTTGCAACTGAGAATAACAGAAGCAGTTCGATTGTTGCTGTTGAGTCTATGAGGTAAACAATGATAGAAACACAAATAAAATGACTAAAACAAATCTCCCCAGCGGAGTCGCCAATTTTTTGTGGGGAAAAATGCCTATGCAGGACGATCCTATCCACCTAAGGTGTGACAATGCCTTAGCAACAAACAGAGACAGCTATTCTGGTTTCTTCCTTTATGAAATGTGAAAGAGGGGAGATCAATGGACTTACCGGTGTCTTCCGTTTGTCCCTCGATCCAGATCCTCTTCTCTTTGGGTGTTCACAGCTACTTGCCTCCTCGCTCGCCCAAGAGAACAGCTACTTGATTCCTGCGAGATCACAAGAGAACAGCTACTTGCGACAAGAGAAGAACACAACACAAAGGCAAATATTCATATTCATAAATGATTCAGGATTAGAAGTAAATCAAATACACTAATGCAATCATACATCAAAGATACATCAATATATAGGAGAAAACCAAGATAGCTTTATTGATAAATAACAAGGTTCAGGAAGAGATACAACCCAGAGGGCTCCAATCCAACATCTCCTTCCCAGCAGAATGGAATTCCTATCTTCACCTCCCTTCAAAGCATTAAGCACCCAATGATTCCAGTCTCAAACCAACAGCAATTCTTTGCAATAACAAAATTCCAGCCTCTGGATCTCATGGAGGAGAGATCCATATATAGATGTTTGGAGAGAGGATGAGTAAGCTTGAGATCTGACTAGTGTTCTCTCCCTCTGTCAGTTCTTGATTCCACTTGGAGGTTCTTGCTTCCACTTGGAGATTTGGAACCTCTTACTCATCACCAGTCGAATTCCCTGAGGCAAGTGTCATTTTGGAAGCTTCCTGGGTTTTGACACCTTGAGGAATGAGCCTGCCACATGTCCAATCTCGCTCAGCGCAGGTAGCCAGTGTTGGAGTTGACATTCAGCGCAGGTAGCCAGTGTAGCCATTGACATTCAGCGCAGATGGTCAGTGGAGCAGTTGACATGATCCTGAATTGACTTGTTTTTGAGCAGTTTCAGGTGGAGAACTTCTGTGAATTGCTGTGGTTTGTTAGCCTTGTTCCTCTATGGGTAGGAACAACATGTTTAGGGAGTTTGGATCCCTAAGATTATGGACATTTCATGCTCAATGCTGTAAGGCACAAAAATGTCTATAACACTGGAGGCTGGGTGTATTTCCCCAATGAAGTCTAACCCCCACTATCTAAAAGGTTCATCAATAAAAACAAGAATTAGAGAAAAAGGTTCTAATTTTTGTTTTTCAACAAACCTTTAGCACTTCTCACAGGCCCGAACATAAGTATGCACCTCACGAAACTGTTTGGGCTAGTAAAAAACTAGTTTGAGGATCTTGTGTCTTGTAGCCCTCCAACTGTAATGTCCTCCACAAACACAATTATGAAATTCATCCATAACTTTGTGGATTTCTTCCTCAACCAAACATAAAAGAAAAATCCCCACAGGATCCTTCTAGTACAATTGGCCATTTGAGATAACAAATTTCTGAGCTTACAGCCCTAGAGACCTGTATTTAATTTTATCAAAATTCACTAGGCACCTAAAAAAAAGCAGATAATGAGAAATATTTTTATACCAGTGAGACACATCATACTTCATTTGGATTTTCTAGGCCGTTGTTTCAATCTCCTTCTGCTACTCCAAATTTCCACTTTCTCCATGTCCTCCAGCTAGTAAATTTATGCCCAATGCTTGGAAATTTGCTTCAGATAGAATTTTAGCTAGCCCCTGCCCCTTGATGAGCTTGGTAGGCTTGATATCCATGTCATACTCCTAAATTTTAGCAATCCATTTGCCTCTTTTTCGCTACCTATCACCCTGCACTAGAATATATTTCACGACAGCTGTACGAACATAAGCAAATATTTTTTATTACAAGACATAGATTATGAAAGCCTTCAGGTCTTTGACCAAGGCATAGGCTTGCTTTTGAAAAATTTTATACTTTAGCTTAGCATCTCGTAGCACTTGATTGAAGAATGCCATTGGTTGCTTATCCCCCTGACTATTTTTCTGCAATAAGACAACAACCACTGTATGAGGGGAAGTAAAACAAAAAACAAAAAATGGTTTTAGATAGTTTGGTTTAACCAATACAAGGGCTTCTGCAAAAGCCCTTTTAATTTTGGAGAATGATTCACGAGACTCTACAATGCATTTCACTTCCTTATCCCTGTTCAACATCTCTATAATTTCTTTGATTATCTTAGCATATTCATGTATGAATCTCCTTAAAAAGTTGATTCTACCTAAGAAAATCTAGATCTCTTAATTATTTCTTGGTAACGGGATGTTTTTGATGGCTTCCACCCTCTTGGGATCATTCTTCACCCCCTTTTTCTCTACAATGTGTCCTAAAATATTTCCCTCACTTAGAGAAAATTGGGACTTCTTAGGATTTAAAGACATACCATATTTTCTGCATTTCCCAAAAGTGAGTCATAGGTGTTCAATATGATCCTCATCTGTATTTGAAAAACAGTGATATCATTTAGGTAAATTACTACAAGCTTGTCTTTTTCTCCCACAAAAGCTATATCCATGGCTCTATGGAAAGTGGCCCCTACATTTATGACTCCAAAAGGCATTATGGCATACATGAGCATTCCCCAAAGTGTGGTGAAAGAAGTTTTCTTTTCATATTTAGGATGCACGACTACATGATTGTATCTAGAAAATCCATCCATCATAGGCATTCGGGCAGACCCTACCACCTTCTGCAAATTGTAATCCATTTTAGGCAGTCTAGGATAATTGCCCTTTAATGAGGCTTTGTAAAGATTCCTGAAATCCACACATAACCTTATTTATTCATTCTTTTTTCTAATGAGAACTATATTTTCTACCCAATTTGAATATCTCGAAGGTACAATGATTTTAGCCTGGAGCAACTTCCTTACCTCCTTTTCAATATATTGGAGTAACAGAGGGTTAATTTTCCTAAGCTTCTATTTATATGGCTTCACTCCACCCTTCAAACGGAACTTATGTTGAATAATAATAGTATCAAATGTTTTTAAATCATCATAAGACCAAGCAAACACATCCATATAATTTTTGAAAAGGTCCAAGTACCTTTTCTTGTACTTATGAGGAACTCCCTTTGCCAACTTCATTATCCAAGGGTTTTTTTTTTGAACCAATGTTGCAGTTTTCCACTTGCTCTTCAATTTCTTTCTCAGTTGGCTTGGCAGCCACATCATTTGAGTTGAAAAATATTTCAAATGGAACCCAACCCTTAGGAATAATGTTACCCTTCATTTGTAAAATCTTTTTTCCTACAATGGTTTCTTCCCAACTGAAATGTTGTTCATCTATCACTCTCTCTTCCTCTTGGTCAATTACTGTTTTTTGAGAATTCTCTGATAACTTCCATGAAGAATTTGATCTGTTCCTTATCTTTAAACACCCACCAATGTATGAAATTATCTGGTATTAATGGTTTGTATTTGACCTCAACTTCATATCTGAGAAGTGGATTTTAAGGAGGTTTAAAGTTGTTGGCAGTTATAGCCAAGGAATCAGTCATCTGATTTATTTCTCTTTGCAAGAATTAGATATTGAAGGCTAAGAAAAAATTATCAATCAAATCCCAGACCTCATTTCGGTAAGCCTTTAATCTTGGATGTTTGGTTTGGCGTTGATTCTTGATCTATTTCGCTACTAGCTCTGAATATCAAAACACAGTCAAGCACCCAATATTAATATTTCTAGCAGCTTTGTTTTGGAGAATTTGGTATCTACGGATAAATACTAATTCCCTAGATAAGTAGCTATATCTAGAACAACAATTTAAATTGTTTTAGACTTTTCCTATAAGAAATAGATAAGATGAGAAGATAAGAAGACCTACTTGTAGTTCTGCTTTCCTCTCGTCTCCCTTGCATCGATCTTGTCGCTCCTTCCCGTACTTAATATGCTTGAGAAATACCTTGTAAACACAACAACAACAAAAAATAACCGATCAAAGCACATGATCTATTGAATATAAGTGAAAGGAATCAGATACAATTCACACATATAAGCATTATGAAACAACGCAAAAATATGGGAAAAAGGTTCAAACACTTTATTGAATAGAAGAATGAAGTACAACCATTGGTGTTTGATTCAAAGCCATTCCTCCAGCTTGGATCCCATCCACATCACATCAAAAGCATGACAAACTTGTAGCATTACAATACTTGCTTCAAAACCAAATCTCATAGAAACATTATCTCCTTACAATTCAACATAATCCAACCCCTAATCACTTAAATGAGTGGTCAATTTATAGGAAGATTAAGGAGGTTTTGTCATAAATGGTGGCATTGAATGGCCTTCCATACTTAGAATTAGTTCCATGGAGGAAGGGATGAGAGGATAGGATGCACCTTAACTCATTCCTCATCTATTTTCGAGCTCATAGGAGTTGATAAGTGAGGGAACCTTCTAGATGACTCCAAAAGATAAGAATATTCCCCAAACCCTATGTGAATTTCACTCTTTCTCGCCCAACATAGGTGAAAGGAAGCCTAAGTGCTCTACAGAGCACCCTGGCAATGGACTCAACTGCATTGCAGTGCACCTTTATAAGGGCTTACCTGCGCTGGTCCCTCTAGATGTTATTTCTGGATGTATTCAAGTCTTGAAATTGTCTGGGAAGGAGGCATTCAAAGAGGTGACTTGTTTAGGGAATGAAGCAACTGAAATTAGGGTTTGATGAGCACTAAAACACTGATCTCGATGTTGGGATTGATGTGCCCAAATGGATCTGTAACAACTACCCCCTAAAGAATGAAGTCGAAAAAATGCCAATGTCGAATGAAATGCTTTACGATGTGATGAGGAGGTATCGAAGTGGAAGGTGACCTGAGGTATCTGATTACCAGCCAATGATGTAAGCTGTTAACAGATGCGAGAGAAATCACCAATAATGATAATGATCCTCAAGGTACTGCAGTACATTCTACATGGTGTGAATGGATGATTTGATGTCGAACACCATACAAAGTCTTTCAGTTGAAGGCCATTGACGTATGCCTATCACTGGAAGCGAGAAACCTGCCATTGATGCATGCAAGCCTCAAGGTATTGAAAGGGTGTTTCTAAGTCAAATTCTTGGATAATGATCTGAGGTCAACAAGAAGTGACTCATCGCAGAAGGGCCTTGATGTATCCCACATCAACGACACGAAACGAGTGTAATGATTTTGGAGACAGAATTTAACTGACGACATAAGGTTCAGGAATGGCGGTCATGAAAATAAAGGTTTATGGTATTGCAATGAACGACTTCTCTTTAACATGTCGGTGACACTAAATGAATTGGTAGCATTGACCCAAACCAAAGTAATGGATGCTGTGATACACCATAGGTATGATAACCATCAAGCAGATAACCCATCCCAAATAGTTTGAATGAATTGGCAGCATTGACCCAAAAAAAAAAGTGATGGATGGTGTGATAGACCATAGGTATGATAACCGTCAAGCAGATAACCCAACCCAAATAGTCACGGTGATGAAGTGAAAGTGTCATGTTCAAGAGAAACCTGCTACCATTAAGTATGGGAAGGAGCGACAAGATCAATACAAGGGAGACAAGAGGAAAGTAGAACTACAAGTAGGTCTTCTTATCTTCTCATCTTATCTATTGCTTATAGGAAAAGTCTAAAACACTTTAAACTATTGTTCTAGATATAGCTACTTATCTAGGGAATTAGTATTTATCCATAGATACCAAATTCTCCAAAACAAATGGTCCAGGTACCTTTGCATGTATTTATGAGGAACTCCCTTTGCAAACTTCATTATCCAAGGGTTTTTTTTTTTCTGAACCAACGTTGTCATTTTCCACTTGCTCTTCAATTTATTTCTCAGTTGGCTTGGCAGCCACATCATTTGAGTTGAAAAATCTTTCAAATGGAACCCAAACCCTAGGAATAATGTTACCCTTCATCTATAAAATCTTATTTCCTACAATGGTTTCTTCCTAACAGGAATGTTGTTCATCTATCACTCTCTCTTCCTCTTGGTCAATTAATGTTTTTTGAGAATTCTCTGATAACTTCCATGAAGCATTTGATATGTTCCTTATCTTCTAACACCCACCAATGTATGACATTATTTAGTATTGTTGGTTAGTATTTGACCTCAAATTCATATCTGAGAAGTGGATTTTGTGGAGGTTTAAAGTTGTTGGTAGTTATAGCCAAGGAATCAATAGCCAATCATAGCTGATCTGTGTTTTGTTTTGGGGATCCCGTCGCTAGCCAATAAGAAAGGACACCATATTGTGTGAGCTGCCGCTGGCCGAGACCGGGATAGAATCAGAATCATAATAATGAATGCTACTGATACGCCTATCTGTGCTCGCCAATGAGAGAATTTCCTCTCCGTAATGCGTAAATGGTTGGTGTTTCGGTTGCACCTGTTGACTCTGCTATTGGTTCCTCTCCTCCTTGCAGCTAATCATTTTGTTATAGCTAGGGTCGAATTCAATTCGATATAGCTCCGATCGGAACTTGAACTTATGATGAAGCACTTGGTGACGAAGCCCCTGCTGATTACAAGTAAGCCGATTCTACTCCCGATCCATAGTTGACTCATTCTGCCGCTACAATGATTGGATCTGCCCAATAACTATTTCACGCTAATGATGGTCCAATCCCTACTGTTTCTGCTTTCTCCGGGGCTGTTGGTACACCGCCGGAAAGGGGAGGCAAAAGGAAAAGTACTCACTTTTATATTCTGCCTATTCGAATCCAGACACTTTTCTCCCACACACCCCAAGATTTGATCTCCGCATAGATAGATAGTGTTCCGCCAGTGCATACGATCAAGCTTTTGACTACGATTCAAAGGTTCGGGTGCTAGTGCGCCCGGGGTGAACAAGATTAGTAGGTGTTTCCCTTTCGGAGTGAAGGATGCTGTTCGAATAGTGATTTTCTAAGTCTCTTGGTTTTAGTCGGCCATAGAAGGTTGAGGGAAGAGGTCCTACTGGCAGTGAAAGGAATAGAGTTGGCAATAGAAACACTAGGAATGGTTTAGATAAAGCGTTCGTTCCAAGCTGTTGACAAACCCATGAATCTTGTTACTTCTACTCTACAATATGATAATATGATACTAATTTATCCGCCCCTGCATACCCACTAGTTCATTCCGCCTCTGATTCCGGTTCAATAACAACTGCTTTGAAGCTTTCTTAAGTGGTTTCATTCCGCAACTTAGGTTTTGGTAAGCCTGCCGATGGAATAGGATTTCATAGCATCAATGTGACCCGATACCGAGACTATGATACCGCTACTGAGAAGGTGCCTGAAACTGCCTGATTCGCCTGTTCGGGCCGGATCAAATTTCGATTCTTCTCTCTCAATAGCCCAATAAAAGAAGAGTAGGCTTCGGCAACTTTAGTCATTACAGGTTCAATTCGTACCGATGATGTTTCATCCCACCTTCGTTTGGTTCAGGGGGCCTACCGGAGCCTTAGGATATTCTTCGGAAAAGAAAGAGTTATGCATGCGACCGAGAAAGAAGGGTTTCGTTGCTGCTCGACTTCCCTCGGCTGATGATGACTCTATTTGACTTTCTTTTCTAATTCTCACTCGCTCCAGCTCTATTATCCGATCGAACTCAAACTCGTACTGCTTAAAAAGGATATGGTTAAGGTGCCGCTCCTAGGTACGATGGAGAATGAGATAGTTATGCCTGCCAAAAGGATGAGAAATGAGCAGGAGAAGCTCCCAGGTCCGGTCTTTCTCTCGGCGAGAATTGGATATTGAAGGCTAAGAAAAAATTATCAATAAATTCCCAGACCTCATTTCAGTAAGAATTTAATCTTGGATGTTTGGTTTGGCATTGATTCTTGATCTATTTCACTACTAGCTCTGAATATCAAAACACAGTCAAGCACCCAATATTAATATTTCTAGCAACTTTGTTTTGGAGAATTTGGTATCTACAGATAAATACTAATTCCCTAGATAAGTAGCTGTTTCTAGAACAATAGTTTAAAGTGTTTTAGACTTTTCCTATAAGAAATAGATAAGATGAGAAGATAAGAAGACCTACTTGTAGTTCCACTTTCCTCTCATCTCCCTTGTATTGATCCTGGTGCTCCTTCCTGTACTTAATATGCTTACCCTGTAAACACAACAAAAAACAAAGAACTGATCAAAGCACACGATCTATTGAATATAAGTGAAAGGAATTAGATACAATTCACACATATAAGCATTATGAAACAATACAAACACATGGGAAAAGGGTTCAAACACTTTATTGAATAAAAGAAGGAATTACAACTATTGGTCTCTGATTCAAAGCCATTCCTCTAGCTTGGATCCCATCCACATCACATCAAAATCATGACAAACTTGTAGCATTACAATACTTGCTTCAAAGCCAAATCTCATAGCAACATTATCTCCTTACAATTCAGCATAATCCAGTCCCTGATCACTTAGATGAGTGGTCAATTTATAGGAAGATGAAGGAGGTTTTGTCATAAATGGTGGCATTGAATGGCCTTCCATACTTAGAATTAGTTCCATGGAGGAAGGGATGAGAGGATAAGATGCACCTTAACTCATTCCTCATCCATTTTCGAGCTTAGAGGAGTTGATAAGTGAGGGAACCTTCTAGATGACTCCCTATGTGAATTTCGCTCTTTCTCGCCCAGCACAGGTGAAAGGAGCCTAAGTGCTCTGCAAAACACCCTAGCAGTGGACTCAATTGCTCTGTAGTGCACCTTTACAAGGGCTTACCTGCATTGGTCCCTCTAGAGGCTATTTCTGGATGTCTTCAAGTCATGAAACTGTCTGGGAAGGAGGCATTCAAAGGGGTGACTTGTTTAGGGCATGAAGCAACTAAAATTAGGGTATTATGAGCCATAAAACACTGATCTGGTTGGGATTGATGTGCCCAAATGGATCTGTAACAACTACCCCTAAAGCATGAAGTCAGAAAAATGCCAATGTCGAATGAAATGCTTTATGATGTGATGAGGAGGTATCGAAGTGGAAGGTGACCTGCATCAATTACAATACATATATCATGATATTTGATTTTTCATGAATTACTGAGGGAAGGCATACCCATGCTCAAATTATAAACTTTCATTACATGTACATAAATAGTCGTCTACAGATATAGACCCATGATCGAAATGACCATCAATGTAAAGTCATTGTACATGTGATTTAGTACTCCTGAAACCACAGCCCGGATGGATGAAACTAGATCCGGGGTCTTCTATCTCGTTGTACGAGACTAACCATGTGAATATGTGATCTGAAGTCAAACATGGGAAGACATCATCTGATTACCATCCAATGATGTAAGCTGTTAACAGATGTGAGAGAAATCACCGATAATGATAATGATCCTCAAGGTACTGTAGTACATTCTGCATTGTGTGAATGGATGATTTGATGTCAAACACCATACAAAGTATTACTATCAAAAGCCATTGATGTATGCCTATCGCCGGAAGCGAGAAACTGGCCATTGATGCATGCAAGCCTCAAGGTACTGAAAGTGTGTTTCTAAGCCAACTTCTTGGATAATGAGCTAATGTCGACAAGAAGCGACTCATTGCAGGAGGGCCTTGATGTATCCCACATCAATGGCATGAAACGAGTGTAATGATTTTGGAGACGAAATTTGACTGACGACACAAGGTTCAGGAATAACAGTGATTAAAATAAAGGTTTATGGTATTTCACTGAATGACTTCTCTTGAACATATCAGCGACACTGAATGAATTGGCAGCATTGACCCAAAACCAAAGTAATGGATGGTGTGATAGACGATAGGTATGATAACCATTAAGCAGATAACCCAACCCAAATAGTCAGAATGAATTGGCAGCATTCACCCAAAACAAAAGTGATGGATGGTGTGATAGACCATAGGTATGATAACCATCAAGCAGATAACTCAACCCAAATAGTCACGAAGATGAAGTGAAAGTGTCATGTTCAAGTGTGACCTACTACCATAAAGTGGTTTTCCCCTTTTTCCAATTTTCCCAGTCATTGCTGACTAGTACCTCTTTATTTTTTTTCAAGCTTGAGGAGGATAACATATGCTTGTTGTATAATTTCACCCTTCACGTGAATCCATCACTATTTGATGTTTTAACAAGTCTAGTGAAGGTGAAACTCTATCTTGTCTAGATGGACATGTTTGTCGCTATTTGATGTTTTAACGAGTTTAATGACAAATATAACTCGGTACTTTTCATGTTTAGAGAGTTTGGAAAGGGCGAAAAGAAAACTCCACAAGTTATTTTTCGTAAATTAATCTCTGAAGCCTGAAAAAGCATAAAATAATAAAAGAGAGATGTTGTTTCCAATCCGTTAACAAGCTGGAAAGGACAAGCGATTGACAATCTTTTCATATTTAGAGAGTCTGAAAAAAGCTTAAAGAGGACTCCATTTTTAGGAACGAGTGGTGTCTAGGGTAGCAACTAGTTCCGGTGATGTTGGAACTTCTCAAAACATGTTGATTTATGTGAAGAGACTGGCTAATAAGACGACTCATTGCAACTGTTCCTCAAAAATGGGTAAAACAACCAAGTGAAAGCATATGATCGGCCAAAGGGATGGTGGCAATAGGATGAAAACAACCAAGGCTCATTTGATGAAAGAGGCTGATAGAATGGCAATCAAGAGGGTTAAAAATGGAAACGGGTTCATTTTTACACAAGCTTGAACCATAGGGAACTATGCTTGGTTCAGTTTCATGTTTACACAAGCTTGAAATGAAAAACTATGCTTGGATTCAGTTTCATTTTTACACAAGCATAAAATGAAGAACTGTGCTTGAATTCAGTTTCATTTTTACACAAGATTGAAACGAAGAACTATTCTTGAGATTAGTTTACATTCCCCCAACATGATGAAAGGAAGAGTCTCCTGTAACCAAATGGAAGTCACTTCGGTGAAGCAGAACAGTTATCCAACACCTTTTTGGCTTTGTCCATATAGGGATAAAGGTGAATGGGGTGATTCCCTTCACATAACCTACAGGGAAAATTAACTTTACCACTAGGTGCTGTTAGCCTCCTGTTGCAACAGGGTATCATCTTTCATGATTGACATTTTTACATGCCAAATATGTCATACTTTGCAGGCTGCAGTGTTCCATATTTCCACGAGGTGCCATGAAGTATGCTTAGTCCAAATGCACTACTGTATTCCATTTTTGATGGGTAGTTCCAGTTTTTGAAGAGTTTTCATTTAGGGGAGGTCCAAACAGTCTAATCTTGGTCTCCCTAGGTTTCAATTTCCTGTTGTAGAATATAGAGAATGATATATGTCCAAACAGTTTAATCTTGGCAGATCTGTAGATAGGTAGAGAATCAAAGGGACCCAACTGTTTAATCTGGGCCCTGGCAGAAATAAGTGCAGATTTAGATAGGAAACATTCAAAAGAAAAATTGTAAATCTGGGTCTCCAAGTCTAAGTGCACCCAAACCAAAAAGAAGAAAAAATGTTAGGAAGGTAGGCTGGGTAGGTAGCTATGTGGTTGCAGAATGATAATTTATGATCAATTTTGTGTTACAAAGTGCTTTATCTTTACAGATTACAGTGCAGGCAGTTTTCATGCAAAGGAGCTCAAAGGTGGACATAACTAACTCCCCCTTCTTCTAATTTCCCAAGTCACTTACTAACTTCCCAAAGAGGTCAAGATCTGCTTGATTCCTCTTAGTTTCATCATCCTCCATATCAGTTGCCTTGGTGAAGATCTGCTTCACTCAAGGATTTTATTTCTTTTCAAACTCTTTTCCCCAAAATTAGCCTAAGGTCCCTGACCTTGGCGCCTGCTTATCATCTCCATATTAACTACTAACTCTAGTATATAACTCCCTATCAGTTTTCCCCCTTCCCCTACTACAACTTTGTATATAAAATTCCCCTATGTAAATATCCCCTCCCTGGCAATATAGCCATATTCTTTATAAGTCCGGGAAAAAATGGTCCATCTGGGGCTGCTTTTAGCCCATCCGTGTCCAAGCAGGGATTAATCTGACACCTGGCCAGATTAATAACCTCTCCCCTAGCCCTAAAAACCTCAAAAATCCCTCTATTCCACCCCTAACCCAAAGTTTGTACATAAATCATTAAACCCACGCGCAAAAAACCCATGTTCCACCCCTCTTTCCTAAGTCCTAACTATAAATACATTAACCGCGCTCATTTTAAACCCATAAAACCCCTTTCCCTAAGTCTAAACCCCCACGCGCATTATTAAAAACGGGATATTCCCTGCATATTCCCCCGCCCTAACCCTCCGTTTCTTTGTCCGCCCCGCCAGCCGTTAGATCTGGCCCATCCCAGATCTACGGTGGGCGGGCCTTTTCGCGCGCCAACTGCCCGAGCTTTAGCGTCCGGGAGTTCGGCGGTTTTACCGTCATACTCCCGCCACGCGTCAAGCTCTGGGGTGTGGCGGAGCCCCTCCCCCCAAAACCGCCTAGGTGCTAAGGCGGTGCGCCCAAAACCGCTTACCGCCCTCCCCTGTGACGTAAGCCCCACGTCACAATGACGTGTCATCCGCTTGCGTGGCTCCCTGCCACCGTACCGCCAAGTCACCAGCCACGTGGCCTCTTGCCACCGTACCCTGCCACTGTACATGCCACATCACCGTCCGTACATGATGACGTCACCTGCTGACGTCATCCCGCCACATCATCATGTTGAAGTCACCCGCCATACAACGTCCCCTCATGCCGACATCATCAACACTTTTTTGGCGCGAAGGAGCAAAAATCGCACTTCGGAGCCCCGGAATTAGTTTCTGAGGCAGTTTTTGATGAGCGATTTGCGCCTAGCGCAAATCACTCATTGCTAGATTTTTTAGGCCAGAATGGGGAATCTTTAGGGAATCTTTTCATTTTGCAGCCCCCAGGAAGCCCGAAAGGCGCCGAATGAACCATTTTTCAGGAGTGAAAATCGCACTTCGGAGCCTCGGAATCAATTTTTGAGGCAGTTTTTGATGAGCGATTTGCTTGCTAGATTTTTAGGCCAGAATGGGGAATCTTTAGGGAATCTTTTCATTTTGCAGCCCCTAGGAAGCCCGAAAGGCGTCGAATGAACCATTTTTCTTCGCGAAGCACTCAGAAAGGAGCAGAAAATAGTTTTGAAGGAAACAGAGGCCGAACAACGGCCATTAATTTGTGATTAGACCCACAGCACGTCAGAACAGCATCAGTTTATTGCCAAAGAGTATCAGAGGAAGAAGAAGAGCCAAAGAGTATCAGCCAAAGATTTTTTAGGGGCTCGAAGCACCTGAACATTGATGAGGCCCCCAGAAAGTCAAATCAAGAGGCGTAAGCCCATCCTTGCCCTCAAATCATAGTTAAAGCTTTAAATGCAGACAGACAACAAAAAAGCAGAAACCCATACACATTTATTGCAGAAAACACTGCACCAAGCCGCCAAGGACTACATCATTTACTCAGTTTTGATACGGCAGCCCTGAGCGCAGCCCGAGATATTTTTTTTGCATTTATTTCTGGATAGGATTAGGTTAAGTAATCATCTTTCTTTCAGACCTATTTAGGTCAAGTTGTAATAAAAGCAGTTGTAGAGAGTTTTTCCCTATATATACCGCCCTCTACATTGTTTCAAGGGTTGGTAAATTGAGAATTTTCACTAGAGACTCGCATTGTATACCTGAGTTTTTTCTATAATCAAAGATTGCTGAAAGCTGGGAGAGCAAACTGTCTGTTGTAAATGAATGTTTGGAGATATGAAGATGGAATTCTTGTGCTGCAGTCTGAAGCAATAAGTGCATCTTACCTCTGTTTATTGTTTACCACTATCTAAATAGCAGAAAGAAAGAATAGCTTAGAATTTGTTTAAGTACACTCTATGCTCAATTTCTGCTGTTTCTTTATGTTTTCCTCTGAATGAATGAATTGGTTATGAATGTGAATTCCCCCGGGCTCATATTTACCCCGATTCACCTGTGTTTGCCAATTATCTAGGGATTCTTTACTGCCCCTAGGTAGAGCTTTGTTACCCCCATCTGTTAAGTTGATTGAGAGATTCTTAACTGCCTCTTATTACTTAGCATTCTTTCCATCATTTAAACCTGAAATATTGTTTCATGCTCAGCTATCTTGCTCCATTTTCCCTCTCTTGTGACTGAAGAAATGCACCAGCAGTTCTCCTCCTCGACTCCACGCCCAATGGTTTGAAACTTCCAGACTATGCCTTGCCTCTCTGTCTGAAAACATCAATTTTCCCACCAAAAACAAAACAAAAACCCTCCGAACTCAAAACCTAGCCTAAAATCCTTTTCAACAAAGCTAAATCTAAAAGAGAGAGCCCTCTCTGATTGCAGGTTGGCTAGAACCTGCAGTCCAAAGTTGGTCTGTGGTTACCTCGGCCGTATCCTTTTCCGGAGCTTAAGGACAACCTGAGTGATAACATAATGGCGACTCCGCTGGGGACCTTCCTCAGATAGTTTCACGAAGAAGGTAAGAAAGCTCCGCTGAGACCATAAATCAAACTTTCCAATTGCTGTTTATCTCTTAAAACTATAGATGAAGCCTGAATGTCAGCCAGGAAGCCTTTGAAACTGTTTTTGCTTTGCATTAACAGGAGTAAATAAATGTTGCTTCAGTCAATCTTCATGCTAGTTTTAAGTTACAAATAAGTTGTCCCAAATTTTAAATAGTCCCTTGTCAATTACAAAAACATTCCCAGGAAAAATACCCAAAAAACAATTCGGAAGCTGGCTCCCAAGAAAAATCCACGATATACCAGATCAAATCCAGATCCCAACCCTCCAGCTGTTTTTGAAAACCCTAACATAATCTCGAAAATCCTTAGGAAGCAAGAAGGACAGGAAAATTTTGCTGATTTGAGCCCTGAAACAGCTTACCCTAGCAGTATTCCGACTCCTGTCAAGGTTTTGTTCCGTTCAACCCCTATTTCCCTTAGTTCATCATCTACATCTCGTAGTACTCCTTCCACACCTTCATTCACTGTACATACTAACACTACTGCTGTATATAGCGTTCCAGTTACTCCTGTGATCCCCGTTACTCCAGTTGTTCCACTTATCCCCGTTGTTCCACTTATACCTACCAATATGGCTAATAGATATGCACCCCTGCAATTACCTGCTAATGCTGGGGCTTTACCTCAAGAGTACCAATCTAAAATTACCTATTTTGACAGCACCGGTCCTTTCACAGCCCTTCAGCACACCAAAAAGATGCAAGACTATTTTGAAAACTACGAAATAGATGATGATAGCATAAGAATGAGAATTTTTGTTCAGAGTTTAACAGGTGATGTAAGAACTTGGTTCAGATCACTTGCTGCAAATTCCATAACCACCCCAGATGAGCTTTACCAATCCTTTACCAACAGATGGGAGAAAAAGAAAGACCCCTTGCACATACTAGCTGAATATGATACGATCAAACGAGGTCCTCAAGAGACTGTTTTGGAGTACTGTGCAAGATTCAATAATGTATATAACGCAATACCACAGAACTTAAGGCCTCCACCTGACCTTGCCTTATACAAATTTCCCGATGGATTCGACCCGGATATGGCATACCAGTTAAAAGAAAGAGCTCCTCACACCCTTGCAGACATGCAAAATGCTGCTGTTAGTGTAGAAGCCAATTTGATTGCCAAAAGAAACAGAGCTAGAATGGAAAGAAGAACCACCTTTAAGGAAGAACCCTCAGCTTTTGATCAAAAGCTTGATGCTATCATCAGTGGCCTGCAAAGGCTGGGAGAAAGAGTAGAAAATGTTGAGAGAAAAGCATCATGGGAAGGACAACAGTCTAATACCATAAGGAACCCAAATTTTAGGAAAACGCAAAACACAAATGCTCGTAGGC
Source organism: Pinus tabuliformis (assembly GCA_031772625.1). NCBI lineage: Eukaryota > Viridiplantae > Streptophyta > Pinopsida > Pinales > Pinaceae > Pinus > Pinus tabuliformis. The sequence continues at coordinate 20,858,200 of CM062811.1, forward strand.
CTAACCAAGACCATGATATAAGACCCCCTTTCCAAGATAATTATGTTGAAGGATCTACTTCTATTGAACCCATAGAGGACACTCACATGAACTTAATGGATCTAAAGAGCGAGCACCAAACTGTCCTGTCCCAAGAAGACCAAAATGAACCCGATTACAATCAGTTTCAAACTAGGTCTGGCGAGTATTTTGATTTTAAACAAGGTTATGATACCGTTGTGTATGAAGTACACAAACAATATAAGCTGAGAACTAGGACCATTGACATTTCCGAACCTAGCAAAACAAAGGATAGCAAACAGCCCAACAAGATCAAAGGCAAGGCTGTCATAACAGAACCAGCTGATATACCTATTCCAAACCCGCATCAAGTGACTGTAGAAGACATAACAGAAATACAGCCTTCCAAAGATCAGCCTTTGTCACCTTCTTCCTCGAAAGAAAGCTCGAACAGGGTTCCAAAAAACTTTCCTGAAGTTGAAAAACCGCAAGCTAAAACTTCCCATAGCAGTGATAAACAAGAGCAAAATGCAGACAATTCAAATGAAACAGAAAAAACTGCCATTATCAACACCAAGACTCCACTGGAAAAGCCATTTAACTTAGAGACAGAAATAGCTAAGTTAAAAATATCCATTCCCCTCTCAGAACTTGCCAAACACGATGTATATAGGCAGCAAATTCAAAGATCACTTCAAATGCCAGAGGTTAAGGATGATGTAAATGTTTTAGATGACACCCCAGAGCTGCTATTTGGCCCAGAAGTTAATGGAAAATCAACACATGGACCGGTCCCACCCTTTTATGTCAGTTTGCATATACATGACAAAGTTTTGCACAACGCTATGTTTGACTCAGGGGCATCGCACAATCTTATGCCCAAAGCAGTTATGGAAAAACTGAATCTTGATGTTACAAGACCTTACAAAGATTTATACTCATTTGACTCAAGTCAAGTGAAATGTCTAGGCCTCATCAAAGACTTGTGTGTCTCCTTAGTCCAATATCCCAACAAGACCATCCTCATGGATGTAGTGGTTGCTGACATTCCACCAAAGTACGGTATGCTCCTGTCAAGATCATGGGGAGCAAAGCTCCAAGGATCCCTTCAATTAGACCTTTCCTATGCCACCATTTCAGTCTTTGGGCAACCAAAGAGACTGTATAGAGAAACGATCATGAAATATGTGGTAAGTAGTGAGAGCAAGCCTGAAAATTTTCCCATTTACTCGATCCACTCTGATATGGACTCCTTTATTTTGTTTAATGATGATACAAATTCTCCAATTGATAATGAGCCCTTTACTCTAGAGCAACAAGCACACATCAACGAAGAGTCGGTTGCACATACCCACGAAACTGTCACAGCAGTTGATGCAACCAGCCTACCAAAAGAAGTTCCCCAAACAGAAATTTTAAATCTGCCCAATCCTAAAATAGCTCAATCTCTTGATACTGACCATAAGCAAGAAATCACATGGTATTTAGAATTTGATGGCTCTGTCAACAAGTTAGGAGCAGGGGCAGGTGTATGGATTCACAACACATATAACAACCATGCAGAAGGCCATGCCTACAGACTGAACTTCAAATGCACAAATAACATGGCAGAGTATGAGGCTCTGCTTTTAGGCCTTAAACTCCTCAAAGCTCTAGGAGCTGCAAAAGTGTCTATTTTAGGAGACTCTGATTTAATCATACAACAGATGAAAGGCAATTTTGTAACCAATGACAACAGAATGAGAGCCTATAGGACTGCTGCTACTAATATACTCCAGGCATTCACTGAATTCAAGCATGACAAGATTTCCAGAAATCACAACATTCATGCACACAGCCTAGCCACCTTTGCTAGTACATGCAAACTTCCTTTTGACCCAAACCATCACTTTACAGCTGAAATAAAACATAGGCCCGCTGTCCCAAATAACGTTAAAGATTGGCAAGTATTCGAAAATGATGCCCAGATTAATAATTTCCTCACCCTTGAGAATGAGTTTTCGAATATTAACATTGACATGGATGCTATGAATGGCTCCCAACACCAAAAAAATGAAAATCAGCAAGATATAACAGCTGCAACAGTCAAGCAAATCCTGAAACCAACTATTTTTGACAAAGAAAACATAGAACAACTGAAACAAATACACTTGGAAGATATAGCCAAAACAGAGGCAGAGATCATTGACTTAAAGGATAATTTTATACCTGCTGGCCTAACCCCACTAGAAGACATGTTTGATGCTAATGACGTGCCAAGAAAGCCAAAATTGCAGCCTATAAACACTGATATAGAGGAACACAACATTGGGACAACAGAAAAGCCAAAAATGATCAAACTGTCCAAAAATTTACCACCTGATCAAAAGCCCAAGTATATTGACTTATTCAAAGAGTTCCAAGATGTATTTGCTTGGAGCTATGAGGATCTGAAATCCTATGACACCTCGGTGATCCAACACACCATTCCTTTAAAACCAAACCAGAAACCCTTCAAACAGAAACTTAGAAGAATTAACCCTATGCTTCTTCCCCTGATTGAGAAGGAAGTAAAGAGGATGTTTGAAGCAGGCATAATAGCACCCATCAGATTTTCTGAATGGGTGTCCAATCTTGTTCCTACGAGGAAAAAACAGGAGAAATCAGACTTTGTGTAGATCTCAGAAATTTAAATCAAGTCTCCCTAAAAGACCATTACCCTTTGCCTAAAATGGACCACATTTTGCAAAGAGTAGTGGGATCATCTAGAATCTCTTTGCTAGATGGTTTTTCAGGTTTCAACCAAATACTTGTTCACCCGGACGACCAAGACAAAACAGCTTTTACTACACTGTGGGGAATGTTCAAATATGTAAAGATACCATTCGGTCTTAAAAACGCTGGTGCTACCTTTCAACGTGCAATGGATATTGCTTTCGCCAAAGAAATACATGACTTCCTAGTTGTCTACCTTGATGACTTAACCCCATTTTCCAAATCTGATGAAGAACACCTCAAGCATCTCAGGCAAATTTTCATGACATGTAGGAAATATGGCATTTCCTTGAACCCCAATAAGTCTCTGTTTGGCCTCGAAGAAGGCAAGTTACTTGGCCACATCATATCAAAGGATGGGATCAGAATTGATCCCGAAAGAATACAAGCCATCCTCCAAATCCCATTTCCAAGAATCATTAAAGAGCTACAAGCATTCCTTGGGAAAATCAACCTCTTGAGAAGATTTATTCCAAATCTAGCTGAGCTGATAAGATTGTTAAGCAACATGTTAAAGAAGGATGCCAAGGTAAAATGGTCTCTTGAAACCAAGCAAGCATTTGAGAGTATCAAATCAACCTTAACACAAACCCCTGTCCTAACTAGCCCACAGTTTGACAAAGATTTTATCATATTTTCGTTTGCATCTGATCACACTATAGCCGCTGTCCTTTTGCAAAAGGATGAGCAGGGAGCTGAAAAACCAATCGCTTTTTTCAGCCGAGCTCTAAGAGACGCCCCTTTGAAATACCCAATAATGGAAAAGCAGGCCTACGCACTTGTTAAGGCCATCAAGGATTTCAGAGTGTACATTTTATATTCACACGTGATTGCCTATGTCCCACATGTTGCTGTAAAAGACATATTGACCCAAGAGGGATTAGAAGGCAAAAGAGGCAAGTGGATTGCAAACATCCTTGAATATCATGACATAGAAATGAAACCAACCAAGCTGATAAAGGGACAAGGTTTAGCTAAACTGATGTCCGAAACAAATTTTCAAGCCTTAGAGATTAACCAGCTGGACAATGAACCGGAGCTCGCGACTCCACAGATCAGTGAAATATTTTTACAATCCCCATGGTACGATGATATATGCTTTGTATTGTTAAACCTGTGTACTCCCCCAGAATTGTCCAGAACCAAGAAAAGATTTTTGAAAATGAAGGCTTTAAAGTTTTGTGTTATAGATGGTGCATTATTTTGGAGAAATCACGAAGGTATATTGCTTAATTGTTTAACCATGAATGAAACTAACAATGTCATGAAAGAATTCCATGCAGGTGACTGTGGAGGACATCTATATTGGAAGTCCACTGCTGATAAAATTTTAAGGGCTGGTTTTTATTGGCCCTCTCTTTTTGCAGATGTAAAGAAGTTTTCCATGTCATGTCACAAATGCCAAATTTTTTAGGGCAAGAGAAAGCTGTTACCCCTGCCCCTTAAACCCATCTCAACCGAAAAACCTTTTCAACAATGGGGTCTTGACTTCATTGGAGAAATCCATCCCTCTTCCTCAGGCCAACACAAATGGATCCTAACAGCCACTGACTATTTCACTAAGTGGGTTGAAGCCATTCCTTGTAGACAAGCCAATGACACCATCATTATCCAATTCCTTGAGTGCAATATCCTTTCTAGATTTGGCTGCCCTGAGAAAATCATCACTGACAATGCCGCTGCCTTTAAGTCCAAAAAGATGATTAATTTTTTCCATAGATTTCATACTACCTTGGGCCACTCCACAGCCTATTACCCTCAAGGTAATGGCTTGGCCGAATCATTTAACAAAAGCCTCATCAACATCATAAAGAAAGTGCTGGAAGAAAACAAGAAGAACTGGCACAAAAAACAGGTAAATGCCCTATGGGCGGATAGACTTTCAAGCAAAAGATCAATTGGGATGAGCCCTTATGAGCTAGTATATGGCATGGAGGCTAGATTTCCTTCATCCCTGGGCATTCCTACTATCAAGCTGTTACAAGAGATTCAGGCTGAACCGAATGACATTCAAAGAAGAATCAATCAGACCATCCATCTGCAGCAAACCAGAGAACAAGTTTATGACAGAGCTCAAATTGTGCAAGAAAAGCTCAAAAAGATGTTTGATAAGAGAGCTAAGGCTGAGGATTTCAATGTTGGTGACAAAGTTCTAAGATGGGACTCAAGAAGGGAAGACAAGGGCAAACATGCCAAGTTTGATTTTCTATGGAGAGGTCCATTGGTTATTTCTGCTGTTCAGGGAAATAACACTTATTTTTTCAGATCTGTAGAGGATTGTTCTGCTGAAGAAGGCCCTGTCAATGGCCGTATGCTGAAGCATTACCATGACCCCTTTTAAAGGGACACAATGCAGTTTTGTATATATCTTTGTACAGTCTTATTTGTATATATCAGCACTTTGTTTGCATTTTTATAAGCAAGCCAATTGTTTAAAGAACAACAGTAAATTCTGTGAAGACGTAGCTGATGCAAGTGCCCCAGTTCTAAAAACTTTGTCTTTGTACCAATGCACAAAACAACAAAAGGAAAACTGTCACATTACAAGCAATTCATGGTAGAAAAGAACTATCCGCAATCAAAGGCATGTTCCAGCAGCATTGTACATAATTATCAAGCACGCAGAAGAAAGCAGGTGATGTTGTAAAGTTCAGAGTAATCCAGTTGAGGAGGAGGTCATTCATAGTTCAAAGTTTATATTTTTAGCAGCCAGAACAAATGTTTCCAGTCTACAACAACCATAGAAGATCAAGGCAGTCTGACCTGCTGTTCTTGGCTTTTCACAAGGAAAATCCATCCCCAAGTGGAGCCACTGTTAGCCTCCTGTTGCAACAGGGTATCATCTTTCATGATTGACATTTTTACATGACAAATATGTCATACTTTGCAGGCTGCAGTGTTCCATATTTCCACGAGGTGCCATGAAGTATGCTTAGTCCAAATGCACTGCTGTATTCCATTTTTGATGGGTAGTTCCAGTTTTTGAAGAGTTTTCATTTAGGGGAGGTCCAAACAGTCTAATCTTGGTCTCCCTAGGTTTCAATTTCCTGTTGTAGAATATAGAGAATGATATCTGTCCAAACAGTTTAATCTTGGCAGATCTGTAGATAGGTAGAGAATCAAAGGGACCCAACTGTTTAATCTGGGCCCTGGTAGAAATAAGTGCAGATTTAGATAGGAAACATTCAAAAGAAAAATTGTAAATCTGGGTCTGCAAGTCTAAGTGCACCCAAACCAAAAAGAAGAAAAAATGTTAGGAAGGTAGGCTGGGTAGGTAGCTGTGTGGTTGTAGAATGATAATTTATGATCAATTTTGTGTTACAAAGTGCTTTATCTTTACAGATTACAGTGCAGGCAGTTTTCATGCAAAGGAGCTCAAAGGTGGACATAACTAACTCCCCTTCTTCTAATTTCCCAAGTCACTTACTAACTTCCCAAAGAGGTCAAGATCTACTTGATTCCTCTTAGTTTCATCATCCTCCATATCAGTTGCCTTGGTGAAGATCTGCTTCACTCAAGGATTTTATTTCTTTTCAAACTCTTTTCCCTAAAATTAGCCTAAGGTCCCTGATCTTGGCGCCTGCTTATCATCTCCATATTAACTACTAACTCTAGTATATAACTCCCTATCAATTTTCCCCCTTCCCCTACTACAACTTTGTATATAAAATTCCCCTATGTAAATATCCCCTCCCTGGCAATATATCCATATTCTTTATAAGTCCGGGAAAAAATGGTCCATCTGGGGCTGCTTTTAGCCCATCCGTGTCCAAGCAGGGATTAATCTGACACCTGGCCAGATTAATAACCTCTCCCCTAGCCCTAAAAACCTCAAAAATCCCTCTATTCCACCCCTAACCTAAAGTTTGTACATAAATCATTAAACCCGTGCGCAAAAAACCCATGTTCCACCCCTCTTTCCTAAGTCCTAACTGTAAATACATTAACCGCGCTCATTTTAAACCCATAAAACCCCTTTCCCTAAGTCTAAACCCCCGCGTGCATTATTAAAAACGGGATATTCCCTGTATATTCCTCCGCCCTAACCCTCCGTTTCTTTGTCCACCCCGCCAGCCGTTAGATCTGGCCCGTCCCAGATCTACGGTGGGCGGGCCTTTTCGCGCGCCAACTGCCCGAGCTTTAACGTCCGGGAGTTCGGCGGTTTTACCATCGTACTCCCGCCACGCGTCAAGCTCTGGGGTGTGGCGGAGCCCCTCCCCCCAAAACCGCCCAGGTGCTAAGGCGGTGCGCCCAAAACCGCTTACCGCCCTCCCCTATGACGTAAGCCCCACATCACCATGACTCGTCATCCGCCTGCGTGGCTCCCTGCCACCGTACCGCCGAGTCACCCTCCACGTGGCCTCCTACCACCGTACCCTGCCACTGTACATGCCACGTCACCGTCTGTACATGATGACGTCACCTGCTGACGTCACCCACCGTACAACGTCCCGTCATGCCGACGTCATCAACACTTTTTTGGCGCGAAGGAGCAAAAATCGCACTTCGGAGCCCCGGAATCAGTTTCTGAGGTAGTTTTTGATGAGCGATTTGCGCCTAGCGCAAATCGATCATTGCTAGATTTTTAGGCCAGAATGGGGAATCTTTAGGGAATCTTTTCATTTTGCAGCCCCCAGGAAGCCCGAAAGGCGCCGAATGAACCATATTTCTTCGCAAAGCACTCAGAAAGGAGCAGAAAACAGTTTTGAAGGAAACAGCGGCCATTAATTTGTGATTAGACCCACAGCATGTCAGAACAGCATCGGTTTATTGCCAAAGAGTATCAGAGGAAGAAGAAGAGCCAAAGAGTATCAGCCGAAGATTTTTTAGGGGCTCGAAGCACCTGAACATTGATGAGCCCCCCAGAAAGTTAAATCAAGAGGCGTAAGCCCATCCTTTCCCTCAAATCATAGTTAAAGCTTTAAATGTAGACAGGCAGCAAAAAAGCAGAAACCCATACACATTTATTGCAGAAAACACTGCACCAAGCCGCCAAGGACTACATCATTTACTCAGTTTTGATACGGCAGCCCTGAGCGCAGCCCAAGATATTTTTTTTGCATTTATTTTTGGATAGGATTAGGTTAAGTAATCATCTTTCTTTCAAACCTATTTAGGTCAAGTTGTAATAAAAGCAGTTGTAGAGAGGTTTTCCTTATATATACCGCCCTCTACATTGTTTCAAGGGTTGGTAAATTAAGAATTTTCACTAGAGACTCGCATTGTATACTTGAGTTTTTTCTATAATCAAAGATTGCTGAAAGCTGGGAGAGCAAACTGTCTATTATAAATGAATGTTTGGAGATATGAAGATGGAATTCTTGTGCTGCAGTCTGAAGCAATAAGTGCATCTTACCTCTGTTTATTGTTTACCACTATCTAAATAGCAGAAAGAAAGAATAGCTTAGAATTTGTTTAAGTACACTCTATGCTCAATTTCTGCTGTTTCTTTATGTTTTCCTCTGAATGAATGAATTGGTTATGAATGTGAATTCCCCCGGGCTCATATTTACCCCGATTCACCTGTGTTTGCCAATTATCTAGGGATTCTTTACTGCCCCTAGGTAGAGCTCTGTTACCCCCATCTGTTAAGCTGATTGAGAGATTCTTAACTGCCTCTCATTACTTAGCATTCTTTCCATCATTTAAACCTGAAATATTGTTTCATGCTCAGCTATCTTGCTCCATTTTCCCTCTCTTGTGACCGAAGAAATGCACCAGCAGTTCTCCTCCTCGACTCCACGCCCAATGGTTTGAAACTTCCAGACTATGCCTTGCCTCTCTATCTGAAAACATCAATTTTCCCATCAAAAACAAAACAAAAACCCTCCGAACTCAAAACCTAGCCTAAAATCCTTTTCAACAAAGCTAAATCTAAAAGAGAGAGCCCTCTCTGATTGCAGGTTGGGTAGAACCTGCAGTCCAAAGTTGGTCTGTGGTTACCTCGGCTGTATCCTTTTCCGGAGCTTAAGGACAACCTGAGTGATAACAGGTGCATTCCCCCCAAGTTTCGTTACATTCACCTTAGTAGACTACTTTTGGTTATCATGTGGATGGAATGAAGGTTCATTTATGAGATCAAGTGAAAGAATCGACTGGGATTTTACAAGATCTATTCAAAGACTCGACTTGGAACTTTGCTCTAGGGGACCTTGTTTCATTTTTTAGTGAGCTTGACACAAGACAAGGAAATCTACTTAGATTCCTTGTTTCATTTATTAATGAGCTTGACACAAGACAAGGAACTATGCTCATGGGAGTTGTTTCATTTTTTAATGAGGTTGACACAGTAAAAGAACTATCCTCGTATTCCTTGTTTCATTTTTTAACGAGGTTGACACAAGACAAGGAAATATCCTCATATTCCTTGGTTTCATTTTTAAACGAGGTTGACACAAGATCAAGAACTATCCTCATGGACCTGTTTCATTTTTTAATGAGGTTGACACAGTAAAAGAATTATCCTCATATTCCTTGTTTCATTTTTTAACGAGGTTGACACAAGATAAGGAACTATCCTCATAGACCTGTTTCATTTTTTTAACGAGGTTGACATAGTAAAAGAACTATCCTCATAGACCCTTGTTTCATTTTTTAATGAGCTTGACACAAGACAATGAACTATGCTCATATTCCTTGTTTCATTTTTTCAACGAGGTTGACAAAAGACAAGGAACTATCCTCATGGGAGATGTTTCATTTTTTAATGAGGTTGACATAGTAAAAGAACTATCCTCATACACCCTTGTTTCATTTTTTAACAAGGTTGACACAAGACCAAGAACTATCATCATATTCCTTGTTCATAACTCATAATAGGTCATGACTTCCAAGAGGTTCTCATCAGATGGGAGAACAACGCTTTGGAAGGAAAGATCTAGTTCCAATGCCCCAAGTACATAATGTACAACATCATGGAATTGATAATCTATTGATGAAGGTATGGAACTGGCTTCCACATAATTAACCCGTGACGGGGATGATACCATTGGTACAAAAGGACCATTTAGAGAAGATGGTTGACTGGAAGCCATGTTTGGACCGAGAAATGAAAGCTGGTCAACGGTGACAATTCTGCCTTCATGCGGGAAACACATCACTCGAAAGACTGTTGAAACAATAGCTCCTATGCCATAAACATTGTCGTGCCCTAGAAGTAAATTGTAATCTAAAGGGACTGGGACTACCATCACATTCAGATAAATGATTTTTCCTCCCAAAGTAATAGGTATCTGAGGGAGGATCCCTAATGGTTGACTGGTTCCTCTGTTAAAAGCGAATAGATTTTGGGTAACAGGCACAAACGGCGGTGAACCAAGCACTTGCCAAGCAGTTGAGGAAAGGATACTCACAGATTCACATTCATCTATAATAGTGCCTGATACAATCATATTACAAACTTGTACTATGATTTGGAAATGCACATAAGAAGGAAGACAGAATCTTGCTAGTCGATTGCAATCAAAGGAAGTGACCAGACTACTTGGAGGGGGTACCATAGAAATGGGAGAATTAACCCCTTGAGTTACGAGAGCAGGAGGATTTTCCTCCTGTCTTGATGGAATAGGAGGACTGCCCCCAAGCTCATTAGAATCTGAAGAAACAAAAAGAACTTGAGTGGTATCATATTCACTCTCTTCGGGAAAGGTACGATTAGCTGAAGGTGAAATCGGGTCAACTGTTACCTCGACCTGTTGATTTGGGTCGAGTATAGACTCATAGGATTCACTTTTAGAGAGAGTGGGTTTGACCAATAGTTGATTTTGGTCAGTCAATTCATCAACTAGTGAAGGATTTAGGGAGAGTTTCCTGTAACGAGATGGAAGTCATTGTAGTGAAGAAGGACGGTTATCCAACACTTGTTTGGCTTTATCCAGATAGGGACAAAGGTGAATTGGGTGATTCCCTTCACATAACCTAAAGGGAAACTTAACTCTACCCTTCTTTCCATGAACTTTAATTCCACTAGTTGATGGTGTGTCACCAGCATCATCTCTAGAAGTTGATGACACAGGATGATATGAACAGGAAGACCATTCTTCTAAGATCTGAGGAATATCAGGACAATTTCGAAGAAGATGGTCTCCCGCACAAAGTTTGCATGGATATCGAACTTTGTGAGGCTTGGTGGATAGTTTTGCATCGGATGTTGCATTCAAAGCAATGGTTGCTTGGTTGCCCCTCTGCTGAATTTGCTTCTTCTTCTTCTTCTTAGCCACCTGGTTACTAATACCAATACTTTCACGAGGCAAAGAGGAAGAAGGGGAGGAAGAAACAACTGAGGAGGAAGGCAAAGGGTCAACCTTAGGATCAACTGGAGGTTGATTTTGTCCAATTGGAGGTGTACTTGATTGCAGAGAAATCACAATATTTTGAACCAAGGAGGTTGAAAATAACCATATTGGCAAGCCAATAGTAAGTCTCAGAAGAGACAATGTAGCCATATAAGGAGCACCAATATTTCCAAAAGGAGGAAAAGGACTAGGATTCCCATCAAAAGGAATTCCTTGATCGGTGGAATCCAGATTTGTCGCCATATGTTTCAACCTAAGATCAAATAAGGAGTGAGCGTGGAGGATGTTATATATGGTCAATTAATTTTATTTTAATAAAAGTAACATAAGAAAACAAAAGAGGGATAATCTAGGCAAAAGGTTTACCAAGCAACTGTGAACTGCAGAATACCTCTCGATGAACCGAGAAGTACAGGCAAGCAATCTCCCCGAATGTTGTGTTCAGTGTATCATAGTGTACAAGGTGGCCGACTCAGTTACCTAAGGATGGATAGCAACCTAGTTTTGTCCTCCCATATATACCCAAAAGTATGTGGAGGCCCAATCTATATAAGCATTGTCTAATGCAAAACTGCACAGTGAGAGAATTCCCATATACTTTACGTACTGTAACACCGCCCTATATACCCAAAGGTACGTGGACGAGCTACGATATACTCACGTACGTGGAATGAGGTATCACACTTGGGATGTATTGCAGACAAGTTAGCGACAGCTACTTTGTTTTACGACGTTGGAACACGTCTCTAGCCTAGACCTCTAAATGTTTTTTGTTGGGTGACAAAGCTCCATTAGGTAAATTCGGATAAATTTTAAGTTGATCTTCTTTAGAATTTTCCTTTCAAGGTTCACCATGTGATGTATGTTTGCAATTCCTAAAATGCAACTAATATGATAAGCATTATTCTCATTCAATTGAACAATGAAAACCTTAGCTAGTAAGGATAGAGCAATCATATCTTTGACAAAGAGCAAAGAGCACAACTAATGCAATTTCCCTAGTTATTCCTTTCAATCATTCAAAAAATACAAAATGAACGATGCAAATTTTTCTTTTCGATTTACTTAATGTGAATATGAACAAAAGGAAATATGCACATAAAATCAATCAATCTTCCATAAGAACGAAGACTTTTACGACAATTCTAATTCGAAGGAAGAGAAGACTTTACGACACTTTCTTTTGAACAAAGATTAATAAACTATATTCTAACTTTTACTATGGGCTGATAATGAAAAAGAAAACATTAAATAAACATTAATCAATCAAATCAAAGTAGGGTTGGAAAAGGAGATAAAAAACTTGTTTTCTGAGACATGACATTCATTGATCAATCAGAAAGAAATCAAATAGAAGAAATTTGGAAAAAATTCAATCCAAAGGTGGGAATTTTACATAAGGTGGATCAGCGCAGGTCAAAGAGGGCCTAACTGCGCTGCAGATCACTGTCTCTCACTTAAGGGTGCTCTGCAGAGCACTGTCCCCTGACCAAACCTGCACTAATTCCTGAGAGGCCACTCAAGAGTCATCTAACCTCAATTTTTAACCAAAATTCAATGCAAAAGAGATGAAATACAATCAATGAAGACAAGTAGGGTCTACAAGCATGTTCTAGGTGGTGGATAAGCTACTAGGAAAGAGGATCTTTCCCCAATGGAGTCGCCAATTTGTTTTGGAGAATTTGGTATCTATGAATAAAAACTAATTCCCTAGATAAGTAGTTGTATTTAGAACAACAGTTTAAAGTGTTTTAGACTTTTCCTATAAGCAATAGATAAGATGAGAAGATAAGAAGACCTACTTGTAGTTCCTCTTTCCTCTCGCCTCCCTTGTATCGATCCTGTCGCTCCTTCCTGTACTTAATACACTTGATAGGTACCCTGTAAACACAACAGAAAACAAAGAACCTATCAAAGCACACGATCTATTGAATATAAGTGAAAGGAATCAGATACAATTCACACATATAAGCGTTATGAAACAATACAAACATATCGGAAAAAGGTTCAAACACTTTATTGAATAGAAGAAGGAATTACAACCATTGGTGTCTGATTCAAAGCCATTCCTCCAGCTTGGATCCCATCCACATCACATCAAAAGCATGACAAACTTGTAGCATTACAAAACTTGCTTCAAATCCAAATCTCATAGCAACATTATCTCCTTACAATTCAACATAATCCAGCCCCTGATCACTTAGGAAGATGAAGGAGGTTTTGTCATAAATGGTGGCATTGAATGGCCTTCCATACTTAGAATTAGTTCCATGGAGGAAGGGATGAGAGGATAGGATGCACCTTAACTCATTCCTCATCCATTTTCGAGCTCATTGGAGTTGATAAATGAGGGAACCTTCTAGATGACTCCAAAAGATAAGAATATTCCCCAAAACCTATGTGAATTTCGCTCATTCTCGCCCAGCGTAGGTGAAAGGAAGCCTACGTGCTTTGCAGAGCACCCTAGCAGTGGACTCAACTGCTATACAATGCAGATTTACAAGGGCTTACCTGCGCCGGTCCCTCTAGAGGCTATTTCTGGATGTCTTCAAGTCATGAAACTGTCTAGGAAGGAGGCATTCAAAGGGGTGATTTGTTTAGGGCATGAAGCAACTGAAATTAGGGTTTAATGATCCCTAAAACACTGATCTGGATGTTGGGATTGATGTTCCCAAATGGTTCTGTAACAAGTTTGCAGACCTTGTAGCAAGGTTTCATATTCAACAACGTTATTAGTGGCTTCAAACTCCAACTTGAAGGAGAGAGGGATAAAGCTTCCCTTTGGGGGGCACCAACAACACACCTGCCCCATTTATTTCCTTGGAATAAGAATCATCAAAGTATAACTTCCAAACTTTATCACACTCTAGTAATTGTTGGTTTAGCTAGACTAAAGACTCCATCCGTGTTTCCTCAAGGATTAGTTCACTTTCCTCTAATAGCAAGCAAGAGAAATATTTATCTTTACCATATACACTGGCATTATTTGAATGGTTAGCTCTGGTATTTTTTTTTCACAAATATTGATTCTCTATATGGTTTTCTTTCTTCTCCACCAAATACGAGGATGGTAACATGTGTTAAATCCAATTTGATGGATCCTCCAATCTTAGACCCCCATGACTTGGACAAGAGCATACTGAACCTTGTAGGGATATCAACTACTACAATATCCATTACCACACTTTTTGCAAGGATTTGGGCTAAATTAACAACCAAATCTTTAATCATCCCTAGACATTTTACTCTTTTGGAGTCAAAAGAATAGAGATATTTATATGGCCTTGTTATTTGTAACCCCAATTGCTCCATAATAGACAATGGAATCAAATTGTGAGAAGCTCCTGAGTCAAGCATGCAGTTGTGTAATAAAAGCTCATGAACTACCAAAGTAACATAAAAAGGGGCAATGGAAGAGTCTTGTTCCTCAACATGAGGTCCAAATACAACCATGGGCCTTTCTTCCTGGAGGTTTAGACTATCATGCAAAGAAGCCATTGAGAAATGGAAACAAGAAATTCCAGTTTAATTTTTCCTTGAATTAAATTGAGTTAAAATCGAATTATATTCTCATAGCAAATTGTAAATAGTTAATTAAGTTTAATTAACTTAATTAGAGTAGGAATTTTGATTTGGAAGTCTTTCTGTAGTCATGTATATGTTCTCCCTAATTTTTAGTGGTCTAGTATGAGTTTAAATTGAGTTGGAAATTAGATCACTCAGTTTAGTAAGTTAAGTTAAGCTGAATTAGTTCCAAATTGTTTGTGGAACTAATAGAGAGTTAACAATCAGTTGGTGCACTAGTGCATCCACAAGTGTGACTCTAGTTAACTGAAGATTCCCTCATCAGAAGCTCATGCATGTCGACTCTGAGAAAGACCCTATTGAGACTAGAGTGCAGGGACAATGTACTCTCAGTTTTATTATTTAATGGAGTGTAAATATGATGCATGCATCAAAGATTGATATTTTTTTTGGATTGCGCAGGTTTGGAAGCATGAATTCCATTTAAATACGGGCTATTCATCCTATGAATAGCGCAAGTGATTAAGGGCTTGGAGAGCTGCAGAATTGGATAAGTGTTGGCCAATAACTTGCTTGTGAGTTGAGAGAGTTGAGCATACTTGTGTAGAATTGTTCTAGTGAGAACAAGCTTTGTATCTTCACTCATATTTCTGATATATGCCATACATATAGTGGGGTTTTGAGTTGTAGATTTCCCCAGATACATCTTGTGTTATGTGCCATTGATTTATCTTCTTCTTATTCATATTGTTTTCATCGATCTATTAGCTTCCACTGGTTGAAAGTAGAAGTAGATTCTTGTCCTGGGCTTTAGTACATTGCATGGGATTGTGAATCTACATGATTTTCTACATGGTATCAGAGTTGAGAATAATATACTAGAGGAGATTTTGAAGTTTTGAGTTTTGGGTTACAAGTGAAATTTGAATTTGAAATACATACTTCAGGATCAGCAAATGATGTTCTATGGTTTGCAACTCGAGTATGCCTTGGAAGGCAGCTAAAATTTTATAGCCTAAATGGATAGAATGGAGGTTGTTCTAGAGGATAATGGCTTGAAGGAATTTGATAATCAAGAAATTCCTAAGCCACCAACATCAGATGCACAAAATTTGGCTGAATAGAAGAAGTGTGTGGCGAAGGTGAGGCGGATAATCCTTGAGAGAGTTCGAGACCACATTGTCTCAAGTCTCCATGGCAAGGAAATTGTCTATGTTATGTGCAAATCATTGATGAACTTGTATCAAAACAACAATGACCAAAGGAAATTGGCATTGAAGGACAAACTTCAAAAAATCAAAATGGATAAAGGCGAGACGATTCTAAAATACTTGACCAAGTTCACTCAGTGTCGTGATGAACTTGGAAGTGTTGGAATCACAGTTGTCGAGGATGATATGGTGAGTATTTCTCTTCTAGGACTCCTTAAGAGTTGGCGTAGTTATTAGGACTCTGTCAATGGTTGGGAGAAGCTACCGGATTAGGAACGATTATGGTTGGATTTGATGCAAGAGGAGATCAAGAGGAATAGTAGGGATGGCTCTTCATCAAAGACTGGTGAAGAAGAGAACTATGCCTTAGAGATTACGGCTAAAAAGGGGAAAGGTAAAGATTCCCATTCCAAATCAGATTCTTATCATGGAGATAAGAATAAATACATGATGAAAGTTAAGTGCTTTCATTGTCATGAGCTCGGCCATTTTGCTACAAATTTTCCACTCAAGAAGTCCAAGAAGAAGTACTCTGGAGGAGCTACAGGTGAGGCTTTGGCCTCTCAATTCGAATTGGAATTTTTCCTAATTGCATGCTTGGTGTCATTAATGATGGGAAGTGTATGATACTTAGACAATGGAGCTTCATTCCACGTGACTGGCGAAAAAGAGTTATTCAGTGACCTTGAGGAGAAAGATCTCCAGATGCATATCGAGATGGGTGACGATGAGAAGTATAGTGTTACTGGATTGGGCATGATTACTTTTAAGAGGGAGCATGGGCTCCACTCACCTTGAAGAATGTTATGTATGTGCCCAGGCTGAAGAAGAACTTGGTATCCATTTCCATGCTTGAGGATAGAGGCTATGATGTGATCTTCTTGAAAGGAAAGGTGTTCCTTCAACATGTAGCCACGGGTCAAGTAAAGAAGATAGGGATTTGGGTGAAGAATATATATGAGCTATAGGTAGAGGAGTGTGCTACTTTGAGCACAAAAGTAGAAAGGGTGCAGATTCGATACATTGGTGAGTTGTGGCACAGGTGATTGGGCCACTTTCATCATGGGGCTTTGAAGGCATTGCAACAGATCTCTATCGGTCTTCTCGATGGTATGCTTAAGCAAGTTGATACATGAAAGGGGTGTACTTTGGGAAAATACACCAAGTATTCCTTTCACAATAGAGACCCTCGAGTAGAGTCTATTCTAGAGCGAGTCCATTGAGATGTATGTGGAAAATTCTTGACAACATCCACGACCAATAATAGGGATTATGTTATATTTATTGATGTCTATTCTCGTAAATGCAGGATATTTTTCATGCAGAAAAAGGATCAAACTTTCACAAAGTTTTGTGAGTTTAAAAAATTGGTGGAGAAAGAGTCAGCCAAGAAGGTTAAAGATCTACAGAGTGATAATGGTGGTGAGTATCTCTCAAATGAGTTTAAGAAATTCTGTGCAACGAGAGGGATTAAACGGGAGTTGATAGCACCCCATAACCCTCAGCAGAATGGGGTTCCTGAGAGGAAGAATATAATCATAGTAGGGGAAACAAAAGAAATGTCGCAAGATCAGGGCCTAGCACTACACTTGTGGGTTGATGCATGCAACACCACAGTTTATGTTCAAAACCATAGCCCACATTGGATACTTGAGATGAAGACAACAGAGAAGGCTTATTCCAATAAGAGGCTAGATGTTGGTCACTTAAGGATTTTTGGGTCATATGTATATTTCCATGTGACCAAAGATGCATTGAAGAAGCTTGAGCTGACAAGAGAGTTGGGGATATTTGTGGGGTACAGTGAAACACCTCACAACTATCGGGTGTACTTTCTGACTAGTAGGATGATAGTAGTTTGCATGGATGTCAGATTCGATGAGGAGAAGGCCATGTGAGTTTCTCTTGAGAGGGAGCTTGAGCTACGTGCAGATGAGGAGATTTTAGCTCCTAAGGTTGAGGAGCCTCATATTGATTTGGAGCACCCACATGTAGAGGATTCGGGAGTGGAGACATCCACTCAAGCAGAGTCTTCCAAATAGGGAAGAAAGTGCACTAGAGAGGCTCACAAATTGTTGGATGATACATGGGAGAATGTGGGAGCACCCACTTCTCAGTGCAGGCAGAGGAGGTCACCTGAGAGGTACACTGAATACATGGCTCTTATGGGTGAATGTGTTGTGATAGAGCCATCTTCCTTGAAGGAAACAGTGCAACTTCCAATTTGGGTTGATGCAATGGTGGAGTAGTATGACTCCATAGTTCATAACAGTGTTTTGGATGTCTTTTACCTTTGCAGTTTCAGGGGAGGGGTGAAATGAGAAAGAGGGTGAACTAATAGAGGCTTATTCATTTTTTACTCTTGAGAAGAATGTGCCAAATGATAGACCACCTTCTTGAGGAAATTCGAAAAATCTAGAGGGAAAATATGAACAATTTATCATAGTCTTTTAAGAGTTGGAAGAGGATACTTATGGAAAACAGGGCACAAGAATAGGGGTGACAGGAGTTATTTCCTTCCAGATCCTCCTAGATATTATCCTTTTGGGGTCATGTACAAGAGGATTTCTCTGTTGTTAAGTATCTGAGTGAGTGTGTGGCCTTTTGAAAGCGAAGGTGGTCAAAATGAAATTTAAACAATGGAGTCCCTAAGGTGAGAGATATTCAACCCACACCCCTTTATGCTCACCTTACCAAAACGTGTACAAATTTCATACCCAAGGAAGATATTATGATTCGTCCCTGACAATGATGCAATAACATGTTGTGGCTCCTAGAGACAACCCCTGGGTTGAGAAGAGACCAATGCCTAAGACATCTTGATGAGTGTCTTAAATATTTGTTGGAAATTCATATCACACTCAGTGTTTAACATTTTTGAGATAAAATTGATTCAGAATCTTCCTTAAGAGGAGAAATGCAAAATCTTGATGTAAACTATTACTCACAAAAGCATTAACATTAGATCCATAGTGGCCAACATCACATGAACTTGTAGTTTATCAGTCGTTATAGTATATTTGGTAGAAGACTTGAGCAAGAGGGAAAATCGATACACAGGGCTTAAATCTAAGAATATGATGCATAAAAATTCAAATTGAAATAGATGAAACAGGGAATTGAACTGAATGCAAAGATACATGGAGCGCATTTTAAGGATTAGCTTTCATATCAATATAGGCATATTTCATCAAAATTAGACTTAGATGAATCCATAAATTCATGAAAACACTTCCAGCAACTACTATTACATGTAATCTGAGAAGAATAATAAGAACATATGGAACAAACATAGAAAGAGAACATACTACAGATTTAGATGAGCTAAAATTTTCAAAAAATGGTATTAATATTCAACAGAACATACATTTCATTGACAATAGATAAGACTTCTCTCTTGGAAAACCAAAATTCTGAACCTTTGTTTTGGTATCATAAAATTATTTTTATAGTGCCTCAAAGGGAGAGCCTCTTACAAAATATTCCTTCTTGATTTCATTACAATGGATAATCATAACAAAACTTCAACGTGCTCTATAGCACAATTTTACTAACTGAACTCTAACTACCTAACTAAAAATAAAATATTTACATAAAACAATACATAAAAGTTTCATAGTCAACACAATCTATAGTATCTCTAGTCACAATAGACAGGTTGTGGAGACATCATCGATGATTCAATGATTTGGAGCTTGATGAACTGCTCACATCTTTGCCACAGTTCTCGCGCTGGCAGAGGATCCTGGAAGAACCGTTGATATGCAATTTTGAGGTTGATTAGACCTGTGTAATTCAGTCTAGAACGAAATATGTCTTTTCCATCCCTAACAGTTGAAAATCCCTCTTTATATAATTTACCACAGTCTTACCCTTCAGAGTAGCAATATTCTCATGGGAAGAGTCTACTTTTATTTTAGCCTCCCCTAGTCTTTGACTGTGTTTTTCCCACTGGATTAGCACTCCCCCAAAGTCCCAACAGCTAGGCAATCTTTCTTTGACAATCCTCTCAAACTCAGTGTTGAAGGAAACCACGTTCTTTAATACCACCTCTATGTACTCCTCAACTTTGATTGTAGCTTCCTCCTTCTGGACAACCTTAGAAATCTCTGTGATAACAGTTACTCTGTCCACCACATCTATGGGCCTCAGCTCATTGAGTAGCCTCTCATTCACAAACTGAATGAAACTTTTGGAAATCTGTGTTATTTTCTTAAACCTCCTTAGCTGATAGGATGAAGCCTTCATAATATTTGATTATAATTCTCTATTCATCTATCAAGGTTATGTACTCCTAGTGGTTCCTTATCTCTTCAATGATCTCATCCCAGACCAGTTGCTTGGCTTCCAACAGAGACATGTTCCCTTTCAGTTTTTCCTTTAAATCAAAGAACTCCTCGATTGTTTCCTATAGATTCTTACTGATGATTTTTGCAATTGTCTTGGAAGTCTCCACCTACTTCTCTTTCCAAGTTAGGCTTCTCTGGGCAACATTTAGATCATTTTCACCCTTTTAAGATCTCCTTTTGAAAGTTGGAGCTCAATGAGGATCTTAGTGTGTTGTTCAGTTGGGTTTTTAGGATCTTCAAGTAGTATCATTGCACATATATGTGAGTCTATTATCATTTGCATCTCTGGTTTCTGCTACTTAACGACCACTATTTCATTATTCCTTTCAATGAGATCTTTGGCTAGTATCTCCTTCTCTTCATATACTATGAAATATCTTTATATTGAACGTGCTCACTACCTGGCATATTCAGTTTATGCCTTAGCTCCTGGATTTTTGTTTCGGAACTTTGAAGGAGTTTTTCAAAAGAACTTTATTCCTCTAGATTCACACCTAGCTTCACAACCAGCTCCTTTAAGCTCTCATTCTGCATGTGGTGATCCTTAGAGTTGGCTCTCTCTTGCTTCAACTTGGTTGCATCCTTTTCCAACAGTTTCTTGGCCTTGATTATAGTCATTACATTCCTATTCATCTCACTATAACATATCTCCAACATTCCTATGGAAATTTATCTTGTTTGGCAAGGGAACACTTTTTAAATGTAGTGAAACATTTAAGGTTTTCAACTGAGAACCCGAAGGCAAAGACTGTGCCAGTGGATGTTGTAGTGAAAACTTCATCTGATTTATTTCTAAATCCATTGCAGCCAATAATTTGGTCTAGTATGGAATTGAGTGAGATGCCATTTGTTGTTGCATCTCCTCCCTCACTTTCTTATGTCCTTCTTCAATGGCCTTTCCAGTAGGCCAGCTTAACCCAATAATAATTTCACATCCTTTTGCACCTAAAATAGCTACCTCTGAAGAGGATGAGGAAGCATCTTGTGGTGGATCCTCCAAGGTCAATTGGAAACCTGGTTGATCTGGCCTTGTTTCCACTATCCTAGTTTCAAGTTCCTCTTCTTTTGTCTCTTGGTTTTTTCCTTTTTAGCTGCATGTACATCCTCCATCTCTGTATCTCCAATTTGGTCCATGGTCCTCTTCTTTTCTTTTTCCTTGGTTACTGGAGGCTTGATCTCCATTTTTATATTCATAGGCCATGAATGAAGGTTAGCTTTCCATTCGATCTCAGGCCTATAATCATGTTCATAAGTTGAAGCTTTTATCTTCTCCCTCCCTTGGGAAATGACACCATGAAGGCCATAATTCCAGACATCCATTTGGTAAAAATTCATTTTCTTGAGTAATACTTCAACTTCCTTGAAGGTCTATTTAGATTTGACAATAAAGGCCCCACAGGATTTCACAATTTAAACATATGTCCCTTCTTTGCAGGGGCAAAGTGGAGTTGTTCCTCATCGAGACTCTACCTGACGAATTCTAGAGAAAATATCCTTATCGGCATGAACACAAGTAGATATTAAGGGGGAAGTTCACACCCAGAAACCTTGATCTCTGTGTGATCCTAAAAAAGGTACTAGTCCCCTACCCCGGTGTCTTTCCTAAGATTGAGAATCTCTCTTTGATGGGGGATAAATATGGGGGGATAAGAACCACGGATAAACTTATATGCAATGGTCATATAAGTTGATATAAACTAAGAGTAAAAATTATAATCTGACCTCTTCCTAACAACAACATCCCAGTAGAACACATATTTCCTCATCTTATTTCCATCCACCAATCTGAGGCTTAGGCACTCAAACTCATCCACATGAGTATACACAAACAAATAGAACAACAATGAATAGTACCTAAAATAGGATGTGGTGGGAAAATGGTGCAGCTGAAATCTTATGACCTCATATAGGTAAGCTGGAATATCAAATAAATGGCCAGGTTGCATCATTTGCCTTAAAAAACCCAAGGTGGCTTTTTTCCCTATGTTAGCATCATCATCCCCAGCAGATGAGAAAATAGGGATAGGATGGGTTGGATGGCTTCAAGGGCAATGGTAAGCTGATGTGAGATGACGTCATGGGAGAGACACGTGGTTGGGTGAGATTTGGTGTTGACGAGGACAGGTGGACAGGAGCAGGGGCCAATGAAGTTACCTTTTTACCTTTTGAATTTGTGCTCACTTGAAAAGGTGCCTGAGGATTGGCCTAGGTGGCGTGTGGTCCCCACTCCCACCATCCTCTATCTAGTCAGATAGTGGGAGGGAGGATCCCACACTCTCCCCCTGGAATGAATCTGGACCGTCAGATCCAGATCTGACTTTTCAACTCTGGGGGGGGATTTTTTATTGCTCATGTAGGTTAGCCCCCCGAAGTTCTTACGGGGGGTGGCTGAGAGGCGATGGTCGATGATCTGCCCAGAAACTATTCAACATTTAACCAGCAATGTGCGCTTGTGTAAAACCTCCAGTTTGCTTTGCTATGCTTTGCTGATAAGGGTCCAATGAGTACCGTATGTGCTTTGAGACCTTCCACTAGGGCTCTAAGCCTTGATAGTGGCATTCCATAGGTGATTTAAATGTCTTTAGACTTAGGGGCCTTTCCAATGATTCCTTAGCTTATTTAAAATTCCTTTTTAGATATGAGCCCTGGCTCTAATCTATCAACTTCTTGAAAATCATGATGAAGTGAAATAATAATCTACATGCGTGCCTCCAGTTTTGAATGCATTTGAATTCTTGGAAAAGCCTAGGGGAAAGAGGCTTCTGTATATGGGTCAGTTAATTAACAAGAACAAGTGGGAAGAATCGATGTTGTGCATTCTCAAGAATATGGTGCTAAGGGAAGATTCGACAACCCAGAACAAAGGGAAAATATTGTGAGATGATAATGGTTGTTGGATTTAAATTGGGATGACGTAGGTGGAGGCTTAGGCACTTGTAGAAGACAACGAATCTCTATAGTGTCACCAAGAGGAACCTCATAATAGAATGCATATCAACATAATTAAGATATGAATATATTCATTATTAAAAAAATAGTTTTGGGCCAAATGTTATGAATCTATTAGATTACTAAATTATTATTTATATTATATAATTTTATATTTTAATAAAATAATAATGATAAAGGTATAAATGCATTAATTGTTATTACTTTTGTAATACATAATTTAATTATGAATATATTAATTATACATATTCAAACATTTGTTTTTGTACTCAGAGGCATTCTGTAAGGGAGAAGGGATCCACCTCCACACCCCTTGTTTGTGGGACAAGGGACCCACCTCCTGGTAGGGACTTGAGTACTAAGTCTACGAAGGCATACATACTGTACCCACCTCTAGTTTTGAACTTATGACCTCTTAGGAGGAAACACGTTCTCTTAACCCTTAGGCCCACTTAACTTGTATAAGCACATCAAAATTTAATTTTACAATATAACAAGATTCTTAACCATGAACATTCATCCTAGTTTACCATGGATATTATTAACTTCTAAATAGCCTTTCTTACAATACCATGGGCTAATATTATGACTTATCAATACCACATACTCAAAAACCATAACTCATTTCAAAATAAATAAATAAATTATAAATATTTTATTTTAATTTAATTTTATAACATTTTTAAAATTAAAACTTAATACTTCCAATAAACATACAATATAACAAGATTCCTTTTTTTTTGGTCAAGTAAGAGTGGAGCCTTCAATTAACCAAAAAAAAAGATTACATATGGTACACGTCTTTACAAGTGTAAAGACCAAAAAAAGATAGACCCGTTGATGATTAACAAACAACAGGGTCAACAAAACCCAAAACCTTACACACAAAAACAAAATTAGACCCTCGGTCATTATTCCTAAGTGTTCAGACGATGAATCTCTCCCAAATTCTTATCGCTCAATCTCCCCAATTCTTATCTCTCAATCTCCATAATCGATCTTACCTTCAATCGGATGGTTGATATTCTCTCCAATCAAGAACCCAAATGATCTGACAGTCCTTAGTGATATCGCACTGGAAACTTGCGCGACACTTACCCGCTTCACGGAGCTGATATAGATTATAAACCATTGGTCTATAAAACTTTGGGTCCACTCTTAGACTTAACCTTCGACCATTTTAAAACCCGATATCCATTCGATCAAAACCCATTTGATCTGATGGTCCTCAAAGATATCGGATCAGAAACTTGCGCGACACTTACCTGCTTCACAGAGCCAATATAGATTAAAAACCATTGGTCTATAAAACTTCGGGTCCACTCTTAGACTTAACCTCTGACGATTTTAAAACTTGATATTCATTCGATCAAAACCCATTTGATCTGACGGTCCTCAATGATATCAGATCGGAAACTTGCGCGACCCTTACCCGCTTCACGGAGCCAATGTAGATTATAAACCATTGGTCTATAAAACTTCGGGTCTACTCTGAGACTTAACCTCCAATCATTTTAAAACCCAATATCCATTCGATAACAAAGGCCATCAAAACCTATGACCCGTGACCCTTCAACTAGCACACTGTTTACCAAAGCATTGACTATGGGATCGACGGTTAGGATTTATTGCGGCACTTCAACCAGGCTTAAGGACTTTCGCTTTCTCCTACTTTCACTAGTATTCCTCCTGCTCATTATTCATGGTTTGGAAGTGTGCCATATCTTTGGTTGCTTGTCATTGACAATCATCACACAGTTTACCAGAGGGTATAGAATCCCAGTTGTACCGAATATAGTTTTCCTTACATAGCACTTCTTCATTCGCCAGACGATCAACGAACATATTGGCTTTTCTTTGCACATGAATGCAGCTGACGGTTCTCAGGGTTCTAAGTGGGAATGAATACACTAAAAGACCTTCGAGAGCCTCCAATGTTTTGACACTTTTCCAGGTGCCATTCCATTACACATTTTCTTGGCCGCATTAATGACCAATTCAGAGTCAACTTCAATGATGGCGTTGTGTAAATTTGACTCCATCAATATTTCCAGGCACTGCTCTAAGGCCATGAGCTCCACCATGTTATTAGTGGCAGTCCTCAAAGTATTGTGAAAGATTTCCTTTATACGCCCCTTCTCATCTCTTATGACACCGCCAAATCCAGCCATCCTTGGGTTGCCCTTAGAGGCCCCGTCTATATTGATTTTCAAAAAACCATGAGGAGGAGGCTGCCAGATATCTTTACCAATAGTTGTTTTTCTCACACCCTTGACAGTGCCTTGGGGAACCAGAGAATGGAGACCCAACTACAGTAGTATGCGAGCATCTTGGGGTGAAGGAGGGTCCTCAAGAATTTTCCACATAAGGGCTCCTACTGTATCTTTGAGTTGTCATAAAATTTGGACAATGATGTTCTGGGTTGAGCCTGTTTTGTTCTTGAAAATCCTGCCATTACATTCTTTCCAGACATCCCAGATAATAAAGCCTGGAACTAGAGTCCAAGCCTTGTTAATGATTTCATTACCTAAGAAGTCTTTCCTCCAATTCTTCAAAGTGTTGGTGATGCTGAGTCTGTCCCTGTTAGTTTGCCTGAAGACTGAGGTCGCCCAATCCCATTAGGTAGAGGTGAAGGGGAAAAGGTTTAGTAAATATTCAATCATCTCCTCCTGTAAGCCACATAGATGGTATTTGGATGGGCCAACAAAGCACCTTTTAAGAAGATTCTCCCATGTGAGAATTTCCTTTTGGTGAACCAACCACATAAACAACTTGATTTTCATCCATTGCGAGTTTTGCCAAACGTCATTCCAAACCTGATCAGGGTTTGGATAATAAAAACCTAGGGTCATGCGTTTAACTTCTTTGAGGTTAAAGGTGCCTTCAATGTTTCGACCCCATCTTAGTTGGTCAGATGAGGATGACACCAAAATATTCCTCTGCTCCAAGTCATGAGCAAGAGAATCCACCTGGGCCTTCACATGACTCTCTTCATTATAACCAAGATCCTTCCACATTCTCCATTTACCGTTGTCCCTTACCTAGTCCCAGAAGTCACTTACCATAAGTAAAGCTTTGTTGTCAGTGTCATTTTTGAGAGCGGTTAGTTCTTCCCTAAACAATTTTGGTTCCTGCTGCCAGTTATCCTCCCAAAACTGTGCAAGGTTCCCAGCTCGGATCTCCCAGAAACTATGCTGCTGGACAATGGCTTTATTCTCCCAAGAAAGGTTCCAAATGTGGGATCCCTTAATGAGCCCTAACATTCGGATATGATCCCTCTCCTACCAATTATTTGCATATTTCTGCTTCCAAAGCTTGGCCAAAGGGGTGGTTGATTCCTTGAGCCACCTCCACCAAAGTTTGGCTCCCGAAAATTTGTTGAGGATTTCAGGGTCATGAAACCACCATGGGCCTTTGGTTTGCAAAGCTTGTCCTAAGCTACCAAAGCCCACTTATTTTTCTCTTCCCCTTTGCCCCAAGGAAAATCTCGTTGAATACTCATGATTTGTTGCATAACTCCTTTAGGAGCATGAAGAGCTAAAAACATGAAAATGGGTATAGCATGCAGGACAACCTTTGTAAGCACAAGATGGGGCAATTCAAAGACCTGCAGGTCCATTTCCTAAATTTGTCCTGAATTTTATTAGTTACCGGCTCCCACACTCCCTTGCTCAGAGGTTTGTCAGTAAGAGGCATTCCAAGGTACTTGGAAGGTAACTAATCCCTTTGAAACCCAAGAATTCTAGTGAGGTTCCTCTGAATAGCAATGTCAGTGTTAAAAAAGAACACCTTTGATTTGTCAAGGCTTACCTCTGTACCAGTGGCCAATGCAAAGTCGTTCAGGATTTATTTGAAAGCTCTGGCTTCCTTGACGTAGGAATGCCCTGTAGTGTTGTGTCATCAACAAATTTTTGATGAATAGAGGCAGCACCATCTAGGGTAAGTTTCAGACCCTGGATTCTTCCTTCAGCATTTGCCATTTTGATCACCCTACCTAGTCCTTCCATCATGAGAACAAAGAGGAAAGGGGAGAGCAAATCCCCTTGTTTGAGACCCCTAGAATTTATAAAGGTTCAAGAGGGAGAGTCGTTAAGAAGATTGGAGAAGTTGGCCGTGGATACAAGGGCCATAACCCATATTATCCAGTTGTGGTCAAAGCCATAAGCTCTTAGCACTGCCCTGATGTAAGACCAGCTTAACTTATCATAAGCTTTCGCTAGGTCAAGCTGCATGATCATACCAGCTTACTTATTACTCTTAAGAGAGTGTACCACCTCATGAGCTTGTATGATGTTGTTGAGAATCTGTCTTCCTTTCACAAATCCAGTTTGCTCCTCTGAGACGAGAGCAGGAAAAAGAGGCTTGAGTCTGTTAGTGATCACTTTGGAAATAATTTTGTACACCACATTACATAAGGCTATGGGTCTGAATATGTCCGGTGTCATAACTTTTTCCTTCTTTGGAATTAAAGCTATGAAAGAGGCATTAAGAGCTTTCAAAATAGTTTTGGATCTTCTAGAGTCTTCCACAACATCAAGGATATCTTGTTTGATTGTTTTCTAGCAAGTTTTGAAGAATTCCACATTGAAACCATCAGGGCCAGGAGCTTTCCCATTTTGCATCTCATTGATAACTTCAATAACCTCCTCTTCAGACACTGGCCTGTTAAGATTGTTTTTGTCTTCCCTTGTTACAAGCTTAGGAATGAACTTGGTGAATTTGTTAATGAACCGATATTTGTCGATGAGAGGATCCTCTGCTATGCCATGGAAGTGTTGAACTAGGATAGATTCTATTTCTTTGTGAGAGATGAGCTCTTTCCCTTGAGAATCCTTAAGTTTTGAAATTCTGTTATGAGATCAGTGATCCAAGGTTGATCTATGAAAAAACTTTGTGTTTCTTTCTCCTTCTCTAATCCACTGCACCCTCGATTTCTGTCTCCAGAAAATCTCCTCTTGCATGCACCGATCGTCCCATTAGTTCTGAAGAGTTTCTGCTCAACTTCTCTTTTGGCTTTAAAATTATTACCAAACTCCTTTTTGTTCCAATCTTTCAGCCTAGATTTGATATGTTTAAGTCTTTGCTGCAACATGAACATTTTAGTGCCTTGAACTGGCATATCTTTCGCCCACCATTTGTCAATATTGCTAGTGAAATTAGGGTGAGAGAGCCAGACATTTTTAAACCTAAAAGGTTTGTTCCTCAGTGTACCCATAAAAGTAGCTTCAACCTGGATAGGCTAGTGGTCCAAGCCTTCGAAGGGAAGGATTAAAGCTGACATATCAATGCCTGTGAGAAGGAGGTCCTCTGAGATTATGAATCTATCTAGTTTAGAGGCGACTTGAGAAGCCCCTACCCTCTTATTATTCCTACTAAAAGTGCTACTATTTCAGTGTCCACTAGCCCCATGCTATTCATGAAGTTCTGGAAGGCAATGGAGTCTCTACCTAGTTTTCTGGTACCGCCTTTTTTCTCTATAAGAGATCTGATCATATTGAAATCCCCAGCCAGAATCCATGGCATATCAAGATATCTCTCTCTCAGCTTCTCAAGGGAGGTGAGAAGCTTAAATTTGTCTTCTAGTTTTTGAGGACCGTAGACGTTAGTGATCATGTATATCTCCTTATCGCCCAAAGGTTGAATCACCAGTGATAGATAGTTTCTAGAAGCTTCGGCATCAAGGATTCCAAGTTTTTGAGGATTCCATAGAGTAAGAATCCCACCCGCTGAGTTATCCGCTTTAACCTCTAGATACTCATACTTGATTAACCATTTGTTGTGTATCTCTCCGATCTTTTCCATTGAACATTTTGTTTCCTGAATAAAAACCATATCTGGTTTTTCTTCTTTCATTCTACCGCTAAGAGTTCTTTGTTTCCTTTTACTTCCTAGACCCCTAATGTTCCAAGTTGTAAGCTTTATTAAGAAAGGTTTGTAAAGGAGTATCTGGTAAGATCCCTCATCTTACCTAAGTTAATCATAAGTTTCCCACATTTGGTCAACAACTCATTCTATTTTTTTCTTCCTCTTTTCCTATCTGAGTTCTTGGAAGAATGCATCAGTGTATCCTCCATCGTTTTCACTCCCATATTCTCCTGGATATCATGGTTTCTTTTAACTCCAAAACACTTCATTTGTGATCTCCAGAGGAATAGCTGTTGAAACCTGTCAAACTCCTATTTTGGGAGAGAGTCTACCCCTTTGGTGATTCCTTGCTCCAGAAACTTTTCTAGATCTAAATTCTCCCTCTCTAGAATCTCCTACAGTTCATGGTCTTCTGTTCCAGCCTCACTTGGGGTCATCTTGTGGTCCCTACTGAGCTCCATAATGCTTGGCATATCATCCTTTTGTTTGTTGTTTTCTAGTATATCCTCCATATTAGTATCCCTTTCCTTCTCAATGGGAATATTCTTCGATTCCTGGTTTGTCCTGTTGTTTTCGACTTCTTCTTCTAAGATCTTGAAACTATTGTGGCTCGGTTTTCCGTCTTCATTAATTTTCTTTTGGTACCACTTGCCTCCTTTCCCTTTACCCCCAACCTTAGTAAAACCTTCGGGATCCTTGCCTGTAGTGGCTTTTGTATTGCTCTCTAGCTTGTTCAATGGGTAGTCCCTGTATAGGTGCCTGTGTTCATGGCACTTACATCACCTAAATGGGACATGTTCATAGTCCACTGCCTTCCCCCATTCCTTGTCATACACTTATAAAATGATTGCATCCGGAAGTGCCCCAGATAAGTCCATTTCCACACATATCCGGGTGAAGGAAGTGTATTTTCCTCTTAGAGTAGCATTTGAGATCTTTATAAAATGCCCTAGCTTATTTCCGATAGCCTTTAGAGACTCCGACAGCCAATAATCTAAAGGAAGGGAATAGAGTCTTATCCATACTGGCACCGAGGTGAAAGTTTCTCGTTCTAGGACAAAGTTCATTACCCATGGTCTCATATAAAGGCCTGCAGAAGCATAAAAATAGGGTCCTCCCTCGAACACTCTGTCTTTATCCTCTAAGCTTGTGAACACTACCGTGAAGAAGCCTTTGGATCCAAGGTGAAGGTCAATTTCCCCCTTTAGTTTCTAGTGGTTCCTTATCCATTCTTGCAAAGCCTTTTCCTTGGCCAAATCCCCATAAATTTACAGATAACAACATATTCCAACATGTGGTCTCTGTGCACCTACAGTGCTGGGTCACTTAAAACAACTAAAGGAATAATGGTCAACTTGGGTTTACAGAACCTTGATGTACTCATAGGAGCAACTTTTTGACTGCTAACCTTTGTCCTCTTCTACTTACTAGCTTCCTCATGATTCTCTTCCTGTCCTTGAGGTCTGATAGTTTGCAATTTTTTCTGTATTCTTAGCCTTTGTTACCACCCCTGTTGTTTTCTTGAAGCGATGTGATCCAGATCCCTTGCTTCTATCTGAAACCACTTGACAGTAGGAGGGAGCCGAACTCCCTCCTCCGCGCCCCTCCATGGTGACCAGCGACAAAACCCTAGTTTAGTTTGTAGACCAAATTTGCATTATTCGGTCTCTCGTCAATATAACAAGATTCTTAATCATGGATATTCACCCCATTTTATTATGGATATTATTAACTTGTAAATAGACTTTGTTACAATATCGTGGGCGGATACCATGGCTTATCAATACCACTTGCCCAAAAATCATAGCTCATTTCAAAATCTAAATATTTTACTTTAATTTTATTTTGTAACACTTTTTAAATTAAATCTAAAAGCCAAAGGTTATGGGAAGATGTTGTATTTTTGTAAATATTTGTAAACATTTACATGTGGTCATATCTACAAAATAATGAAAGGTTAAAAGTAAATGCTTAGAGAGGTGCTCTCCAACCTAACATGTAGAGATGTTGTAATGTCCTATAAAGATTTTGAATTGGTTAAAATAAAATTAAAATAAAATTAGAAAATAAAATAAAATAAGTCATAAGGATAATTATGTATAAAACTTTTTTACTTGGTGAAATTACATCAAATAAAACTAAAAATAAAATATAAATTAACAATTATAATTATAATTATAATTAATAATAAAATCAGCCTAGATACATCTTAACTCTGGATCTACCAAGTCCCTAGAGGGACCAAATCTCTTGAGATGCAAACCTTGTTTATTGTGAAAGGAGATTTAATCTCCAGCACTTGGTAGACCCAGAGTTAAGATGGATCTAGATTGGTAATTAAAACAAGGAAATACCAATTTAAAATATATTATATCCAAGTCCACAACAAGTTTACAAAAGAACTATTTGATAAAATTTAAAATAAAATGAGCAACTATCAACTACAAAAATAGAGAGTTTGTTATAAACTATAATTATTATACTTTGTGTTTGCATATAGGTAGCCTAATTCATAAAGACACTTAAAAGTCAAATAACTTTAAAAAAACATAACAACCAATGAAATACATGTTTGTTATTGATCTATTTTTTATCAACACTTGATGGGGGTGATTTTTGTTGCTTGAAGTCCACAGGTTCCTTTAGTTGAACAAATATCTCTTCTTCCTTGATTCAACGCTACCTATGCAAAGTTGAAAATACCCTATTGTTCAAAGTTCAAGAAATATATTTCTTATGAAGGTTGAGTACCAAGTTCCTTAACATGGTACATTATGTTTCCATAATGTATATCCTCTATATTTGTTGAACCAATAAATTCATCATGGTTGCATTCTCAAAAACACAATGATGTTCATTCTCATGTAATTTAGATGTTATTGAAAATAAGGAGCTTCTATTTGACAAAATATATTCTTTATGTCTTCTCATGGTTGTTCTAACTTCCAAAATATCTATAGTATCCATAATCATTAATTTCCAATCACAATTCCCCAAAAACTATAATAGAGCCCCAAGAAGTATATCTAACTAACATAAAAGGAAAAGATGTTTTAGTAATCTTGCATGTCCTCCAAGGATTAAACATTGTATTAAATCCTTTAACCCAATTTTTCTAGTAAATGGAATTCTAGAGAATAAATTTATAGTGAGAAACCACCTTGCAAATAGATTGCTAGAAAAATGCACACAAATGGGAGAAGACCACTTTCCCCTCAGCCAAATACAAAATACTAAAACCAAGATGCACAAAAAAAAAATCTATTATGAAGACCAAGATGCAAAAATCAAAATGCAAAAAACAAATCATAATCCCTAACCAAATTCCTTGAATTACCTCTCAAATATAGGGTAATATAATTAGAGTTCTATACATAAAATTCCACAACTAAGAAAGGTATTACATAGAGGTCAAAGGTCATTCTAGTTACTAAAGCATAGGTGCAATAGACTCCCAAACCTATTTGATCCATTATCCCACAATGTTGATGGAAATCCTTGAGATTACATTTAAGAAGTAGAGCCGAGGATGGAGCTTGCATGTTGGAAATATGGGAACTTGTCCTTACGAGTCCCATCCCAAAGTGAGGAGTTTGATATGCTTGGATAGGATTTCAATGTGTCATACCATGCCTTAATAGGGTTAGGAGATAAAACCTATTGACTTCCCCCTCTTTTTCTCTAATTAATGGATTTCTTTTCCCTAATCAATGTTTGAGTTGTACTTTCCTCCTCTTTGGCTTGAGTAATGATAATTGCAAACCTGTTATCCAACAAAGTTATTTTCTGGTTATCACCTTAATAACCAAATTAGAATTCTCAATAACTATTAAGTATTCAACATTTGTTATTCTCAATGACTATTGAAATTCAACATTTTTTTCTATATCCAAAATAAAACCTAAAAAAAAATGCATAAGTTTCTTTTGATGGTTGAAGCTTATTCAATTCCCTATAACCTTGTTATTTTTGTTCTTCCTCTAGATTCATAGAGAATTGCACCACCACATCAACACATTAATCATAAATTTAGTAATCCATTAATTGTTATGAATCTATTCATGTTGTAAACAATTAATCGATAATATTATATTTTAAATTATTACATTCAAAATGGTAAGATGTGGCATTACCCTCTCTATTTCCTTCTAGAATGCCATAAGAGAAGGTAACTTTCTTTCAATTTTTTTTGAACACCGTAATGTGACAAAATGTGTTTCTATGACATAATATTTTATCATTTGTTGTTTATTTCCCACACGCCAAAGTTAAATATTGTAAATGTACTACTTTTTTCTTTAATGTTTAATGGGACATAAACCTCTTAAAATACTATGCTTGAAATGTTAAAATGTGACAACTATACTTTTATTCTTTTTTAAATATCATAATTTGAGGTAAGCCTCTTTAATTCTTTTTTTTAATGTTATAATGCAAAATGTGTTTGTGTAACGTAATTTACTATTTATATGTAGCTATGATTTATTACATGTGTTTGTATATATTTAATTTAACTAACTCTTTTTAGTTTAATACCAAATATTACAATACAACATAAAACATTTGAAGTGTAAAAAAGTGAAATATCACATTTTTGTTCATTCTTTGATGTCATAATGTGAAGTATCTTCAATACAACATAAAAATTCTTAAAAGTATTATTTATTTAAAATGTAAGAATATGACATAATCCACATTATTTCTTTGGTAATTGTTTTTATTTATTTTTTTATTATCACAATGTAAAAGTAATATAATATATTTATGTAATATAATATTCCATAATATATGTTGTCATAATTTATTACATATTTACAAAAATAATTTTATATATTTATTGATGGGAAATTAAATAGTTTAAATTGATGTAGATTAAATTATTGACCAACAAATTATAAGTTGATGAGGTAATTGTAAAATATATGTAGAAATAGACTTAATTAGTTAACATTTAATCAAATGTATCAATATTCTAGCATTTATTTGTCGTTACAAAACATAAATTCATCCCTCACATACTACACGAAAGAATTAAAGATTTAAGTTCAAAGTTTATTCTATTCATGAACATCAAAACGACATCCAATTAATCCAGTAACTAAAACAACTGGCTCATCAATATAGAAAGACACACCATGATGGTTATAAAACAATCTAATCAATTGAAGAAACCCAATCTATGTCCTAGAGTTGCACACACAACCTTCATTAGATCCCTAAGTCGTGATTCTCCTAGGACACACAAAGGCCCTTAATCCACATAGTAAAACTAGTTCAAATCACAGTAACAAAAATAATAGAGTAAATAGCGTAAGTCATATAATCACGATAGAAAAGGAATTAATTCATAACTCAAGCATTCAGAACTATCACAAACTTATGCTACTCACACATTAACACAACTACAAAATTGCAAGTGCATCCCATCTCAGGGGGCCTTGCCCAACTTGGAGCACTGGAGGAAGAAATTGACTTTACACGGAGATAAAAACCAAAAATAACGTATTTGTACACATGAGATCATAAGAAAAATAAGTGCAGAGTTCCAGAATGGAAAAATTGCCACAATAATAATTCAACACTATTATCATGGCTAACCTTGTTTGACATATTATAGAGATATTTATGGTTTGAAAGAACCTAGATTCAAGCCTAAAAGCATAACTAAACAATTATAACTATGTGACCAAATATTACAAAAGTATAACAAAAGGACCCAACCGTCCAATCAACAATACATATATAAAAATGGTCTTCTTAAATAACAAGATCATCTGGTAAACGAGAGACATCCCAATTAACAAAAATCAAGGTTACTTTGGTCGGACTTAGTTGCAGGCATAAATATATGGACTGGACTCTAACGAATTGATTGTTCCTTATTCCAATAACTTTGTGGACGACCACTTTCGGTAAATAGAACTTGATGTACACAGCCACTACATTCCGATAACATGTGATCATCCTTCCTATAAATTGGGCAAAGGAGTTGCAAAGTCCAAAATAATTAGGTAGGTGAATACACTTAGAATACAAACAAAATTAGTGAAGAAATGTGTAATAATAATGTATAATCACCTTAGTTCTCAATATTCGTTAAAAGTATGAGATTGATAGGAAAAACATCAATATATATGGAAATAAAAGAAAAAGTGGAGGTAAAGGGGGCACATGAGGTGTTTAGGAGTTACTATGGATGAGTTTAATTTGAAACTCTTCAGCTCCCCCATGCTAAAATTGTTACACGTCCTCATGCTCAACTCCTTTTGTAGATTGAACTAGAAGGTCAAGCTTTTCCTAACTCCCCTTCTATTTTTCATGTGAGTAGTTAAGCTTCATTCGTTTGTAAAGATGCATCATATGCTCCATCTTAGTGTGCTAAGATTCATCTTTCTTAACTAGGATCCAATTCCGAACAACCATATGATCTTGATGTTTCCTTAAGCCCTCATTGTTCTCTATCAAAATATGATTCTCCTATTTCAATTGCTTACACTTATTTTCAAGCTTCTTCACCCTGTTCTGAAGCTTCTTCATCCTAGACTGCTTACTGGAACTTGGCTTATCTATTACCTCTTCAATAATTGCCAATACCTTATATTCAAAGACTTTTTGTGTCTCTTATGATTCTATGATTCTCTTAGACTCCTCTGGAATATTTTCTTCTTTACCTTTAGAAATAGTTAATGATTCTCTTTCCTTCACAGGTTCTGTTTGATTTAGCTACGACGGTACACACAATTCCATTGTCTCTACCAGCAACATCTCGACTTCCTTCTTAAAAGCATCCAACTCCAAAGCTAGTGTTACAATCCCATTAACCTTCTTATCTTCAGATTTATCAATAGTTTTCACATCAATCTCAAGGTCTCTTAACATCGAAACTTATTTTATTGATTCAACCTTAGGAATAATTGATGTTTGGGTTTCTTCTGTCACTTCCACTTTAGGGTTATCAACCACTTGGATATTATCAGATATTTTAGATCGAGGAACATACATCACAAGGTCATTTTCCACCTTCTTATGTTCAATAATATTTATAGATTCAGATTCCACAATCGAGTTTTTAGCTCCTTCCTCTTCAGCATTATAATAATGAAATTAAACAAATTATGATCGACATCTTTACATACCTGAGACACCATTCCTTTTACCAGATTCAGGCTCACGACTAAGCTCAAAAGAGCTATCTCAAGTTTGGTTACTATCTCTAAATTTCCATCTACTACATTTGATCTTACAATGGTGCTCAATGGAGTGGTTATAGGTTGAGGTGATCCTTTTAAACTTACTCTCTGATGATCCATCAAACAAGTGTGTGATTGATGAGGTAATCTCTTCACCATGACTACTTCATCTTAGTCTTCCTCGGATACAACCTTCTTCTCTGCTCCCTAACTTTTAA
The DNA here is from genome assembly GCA_031772625.1 of Pinus tabuliformis. NCBI lineage: Eukaryota > Viridiplantae > Streptophyta > Pinopsida > Pinales > Pinaceae > Pinus > Pinus tabuliformis. The sequence continues at coordinate 20,894,555 of CM062811.1, forward strand.
ATTTTCCTCCTCGAGTAAGGGTTTCTCCTTTCCACCAACTAAAATTTACTCTTCCTCGGAAAGAAACTCATTCTCTTTGTTGAATGAGGTAATTTCTTTCTCAGCAAAGGTTTCCTTTTCATGACGAATTAGGGCCTCTTCTTCTCCCTGTGAAAGTTTACTTTTCTTAGAAATAGGGATTTGTTTGGCCTCGCTAGAACCCTTCTCATTCTCTTCCAAAATCAAATTTTCATAGGAGCATTCATTCTCTAAAACTCTCCTCTTTATTTTAGACACAAAATTTTTCCCCTTTCTTACAGGGGATGAGAGAGTTGTCTGACAAAACCCTCCCTATAAAATAAATCCATCCCATGTCTTACCCCCATTTCTCAATTCATCCTCCACTAAAATTTTAATAAGTCCATGATGAAACACGCTGGTCTCCACATGTTCACGTTGAGCCTGAACATTCTTGGCCATCTTGGTTAAACTCTTCAACAAATAAAATGGAAGATTCATCTTGTGCTTATCTTTGAAACATGACAAGAAACTCATGTGATACCTAAAGGTTACGATGTACCTCCCCTCGCATGTAATGTATTTTTGGACGAGATATAGAGCTTCAGGCCATTCTTCCTTCACCCATGCATGAGGAATTCCTTTGGTCCAATTTGGATTTTGTTACACAGGCATCAGGAATTAGTTACAATCAAATTCCTTTATAGTATTTTTAAACCAACATTCCCCTACTTGAGGGAGATTCATGCACTGCACAATTGAATCTTCAGAGACAAATAATTCAAATTGATTAAAGCATGCCACAGTCCCATTGAAATTATCCATGAAATATCGGGTGACCTTAAAATAACGTCCCTAGAAATTTTCCCAGAATGGAAACCACCTAGCCTCATCAAAAAACATACAGCCCTATGAACACTCATTAAGAAACTTAACACCACTAGGTTCGACTGAGGAATTTCAGGTTTCTGCATACAACTTGTTGTGCGGGGAGAACAATGAAATCTCAATTCCCTATCTCCCTTATGAAAGGATCAACAAGAAGGTTGGTGAATGGCGAGAAAATGATACGATTTTTTTATGTTGATAGATGGTAGGGATTACATAGATTAGACCAGTTTCAAATCATACAAATTCATGGAGGGATCACACATGTGTGACTCATGATGATTAGATAGGGTGCCAACAAAAAAGTATCAAGGACTGCAAGTGCAAAAAATCAGTCATGTATTAAAGCATAAAATGACTTACCATAATTACCACAGAAGTCACACTTACCAAAATTCCATGCCTAGATTTACGTGAAATACTAACTGTTACTATGAAAGGATAGAATCTATCCATATTTTTGGTGGATAATCGACAATTACAACAATGGAATGCCAAATATGGTCTTGATCTATACCAAGGTTACTAGAAGGTGCAAGCTATCACAAAGGAGCCTCTCATCTAATAACACTACGCCTCTAGAAGAAAACGTTTACAAATGATTCCCAATTGTATTCCCATGATCATCTGGATCTTCATTCTACCTCTTTGCTTTTATTCTTTTTCTTGGTTGTTGCTTACATTCTTTGCACAATTTTTTGTTGTCCCTTCAAGTAGGGGACTGGTTTATGATATTGTAATGAATTTTGGTAGTTCTTATCAATAGTCTTGAATTTGGTAGTTGTTGTATTAGAGACAAAATCATGTCTTCTACATCCCATCCATCTTAGGTATAATCTCTAATCATGGGAATAAAGGTATTGAAGTCGATCATATGAGATAATCGTCAGATTACCGATCATTAGTGTATATCATTAATTGACGTGAGGTTACTCATCATTGATGTCAATGAGAGCCAAGGTACCCTAGTACATCTTGCAAGGTATGAATATATTTATTGAATTCAAGTCACCTGCAAATTTTTGTGACCAAGAGACATTGATGTATTCCCACTGCTCACTAGTGAGAGAACCTACCACTAATTCCCTTAAGCCTCAAGGTACTAAAAACAATCTCTATTTTTTTATCCCAGATAATGTGCTGAAGTTATGGGAAAAAGACCATTAGAAGGAGGGCATTAAGTAATCCCTCATCAACTTACCTGATAATGAATAAAAATTTTGAATATTCATAATTAGAAAAAGAAATAACAACAATTATTGAACTAACCATGCCACAATGTGGTTTTCACAATCAAGCCCTTTTTTTTCAATTTATTCTTTTAAAGAGACAAAAATTCAAGAAGAGGAAATGGGGGCGGGAAGAGACAAATTTATGCTATGAATTCTGCCTTGGACATCGACTTCCAGTGAAAATTTAGCTTGTGCCCATTCATAAGAAAAGGTGTTTTCTTTTCATCAATGGTTTTGATTTGACTTAACCCATTTCTAAAAACATTATCCACTTCATATGGTCTTGACTAGCGAGTTGTGAATTTCCCTTTAAAATATTTGAATCTCGATTAAAAAAGGAGAACCATGTCTCCCTGTTAGAATTTCTTTTGTTGAATAAACTTATCATGCCATTTCTTTCTATGAGTCTTGAACCAATAAAACCTTTTGGATCATGTCCCACCTAATTTTATCAAGTCAGTTCAGTTGTATAAGCAATCTTTGTTCCCACTGTCATGCGGAAAGAGTCAATTTTGCGGACAAAACCGACCTCCCTAGAAGCTAAGGCTTTCTAGTGACAAACAAGACAAGTAAACACTACCTTTCTCTAAATATGCATTTAGAATACACGTAGTCAGGTGTTTGTAACATACCTTTAGTCCAACGCTTTGTAGTAGTCCAGCCTCGCCGATCCGGATGAGCTCCTCCTTCTCTTCGAAACCTGCATTCACTAACAAGCCAAAAGATTACATAGCACCTGAATAACTTATAAAATAACACATATTCATCATACAGACCAAGGAGTATATGAAACAAATCATGTATAACAACTTGTTGAGAAAAATGAGTTTATTTGCATTAAGTGGAAACAAAAGAAACCATTACAACCTGAGCCTTGGTGTTGTGCAGGTCCCTCCCAGGGTCCAGCAAGAGTTTTCCTTTACTTTGATCAGCTCACCCACTTCCAAATGAAGCTAAGAAAGGATGGGAATCTCTCCTCTCAAGCTCTATAAGGGAGTCCTAATCTCAGCAGCATCTACCCTTAGGAATGTTCAGCTTTCAACCTCCCCTCCCTCTGGCCCAATGCCTGTATTTATAGTGCTCTAGAGGAAGTTAATCAGGTCCACCATCAATGGGATAAGCCCCTCTTTGAATGGGATAGCTCCCCTCTTGATGGGATAAGTTCCTCTTTCATAGGGATACATGAACCATCTGGAGGCGCTCAATACACGTCAAACAAGCTTCTAGAATGCTCTAGAAATGACCACAAGTAACTTTTTTGAAGTGAAACTTGCGCCTTTTGACCTTTACAGGAGTACGCACCCAGCCCTTTACATACAGAGCGTACAAATACGCAGGTTTTATGAACTGGAGGTGCGTACACGCAGGTAAGGCTAAGAGAAACTGCGTAACCAGAGTTAATTGACTTTTAAAGGACTTTCTCTCTTTCTTGGAGTTTGACATGAGGAGCAGAGGTATGAGACTTGCCAAGGAGGATAGTATGACAGTTGATAGAGCCATACTAACTGTAGATAGTCATGGTGACAAATTTTAGTGTAACAGATTGCCCCCTAAAGTGCGAAGCCTGTAGTAGATTTAGGGTTTCATATCATCTAGGAAGGGTGAAGTACTTTACATTTCAAGGATTATCTTGTGGAGAGCCTGGTTGGAACCTGCAAGTATTCAACACAAAATACATGTATGAGATCATATCATCGCTGAGGTAGGCATTCCCATACTCAGATAAAAATTTTTAACTAACAAACTAACTACTGCTCTGATATAGGAATGATTTTGCAGTACATCATAATCATAGATTTGTGTAGACACAGTATGGACGCAGCCATCTGTTTATAGTTAGTCTACTTATACAATGAATACAAAACTCCTCGCAGCCTGGATGGTGGAAACTAGATCCAGGGTCTTCATTTCTACTTCCCGAAATAGTACGATTCTATCCATGCGAATAAATGAGTTGATGTCGAGCATGGTAGAAACCACTTGATTACCAGTCAATGATGTAAACTGTTAACAAGTGTGAGAGAGACCACCAGTGATGTCAATGGTTCTCAAAGTACCCAGTACAATCCATGAGATGTGAATGAATGAGTTGATGTCGAACATTTCACGGAATCCTTCGATCGAAAGTCAATGATGTAAACTGTCGTCAAAGGCGAGAAACCTGCCATTGATGCATGCAGATTTCAAGGTACTGACGATTTCTAGGTCATCTTTCTAGATAATGTGCTGATGTTGATAGAAAGCGACCCGCTACAGGCAAGCCCACAACATGAAATCATAGATCAAGTTGAAGAAATGTAGTTGTAAGGACTGACTCAGGGATGGTCGAGATGGATGACAGGTATTTTGCAGATGAATGATTTATTTGCAGTGACCTCTTGAACACATAACGACACCACAGATGGCTTGGTGACATTTGACCCAAAGTTAATACCCGGCTGAAAACTTTCAATGTGGTTTGATCAACTGTGAGGCAAAAGATTTCCCAACCCAGGTGAATGGAAAGTGTCGTGTTCAAGAGTGGTGATAAGGCTTCTTCTGAGACAAAGGATAACAAATAGGCTCATTTTTCTCTCTTTTCCCCCACCATTTCTGGCAAGTACCTCTTTATTTTTTACAAGCTTGAGGAGGATAACATATGCTTGATTATAAGCTCACCCTTCGGATGAGTCCAACTTAGTTTAGATTCGAACCCTAAGAAGGAGTGGTCCGTTCCTGTTTGTAATCGAACAGGTCCTTTACTGTGAAATTTTAACGAGTCCAGTATAGGAGAAACTCGGCGTTTTTCAATTTTAGAGAGTCTGAAAAACTTAAGAAGACTCCAGGGTTGAACTTTTTCGTAAATTTGTGTCTCCCAAGCCCGAAAAAGTATAAAATAATACTTTAGAGAACCGCTTGGTTTTTTACGACCAAGGAGTACTTTCATAGTTAGTGTCTTTGACCTGAAAAGTAAAAAGCGATCAAGGACACGTCGTTTTATTTCCAATATCGAGTTTGAAACGACAAAAACCCGGCAATCTTTTCCTGTTTTCACAGTCAGAAAAAGGGCTATAAGGGGACCGTCTTTTAATTCTGTTTTAACGAGTGTAAAAGAAACGCTCGGCAATCTTTCATGTTTTAGGAGTCAGAAAAGGGCTTAAAAGATGACTCTGATGTTTTTGTTTGTGAAAAATGACAATTTTCCCTGAAAATCCTTTTATCCTGCACAAAAACCAACACATTACTCATACCTGTTTAATATAGATAAAAATACTTTGAAAAATACCTTTTTATGGTGGAAAATAAACAAATTTAACATTCATTTACTCAAAAAACCTATAAAAAGGGGTTTTACCATTTCATTTTTACCATTTTACTGTTGAGGAGAGAAAAAGGGCTTTTGGCAAGAAACTTCCCGTGGTCGTTGCAGAGAATCCGACCGTCGAAACCGAACGCCGTCTCATCAGGTATTCTACAACATCCTCCCTTGCATTTCCATCCGTTTAGAATTTGATTTTAAGCTTTAGTTTCATTTTTTGGAGGCCTTGGGGTTTCAAAGGCCGCTTTTCGGGGTACGCAGGTGCTCCATAGGTGACCTGTGTACCCCGACATTTTCTCAGTTGGGAAAATGCCGGGCGTACGCAACTTGCCTTAAGAGAGCCTGCGTACACACGCTCTGTCTCTAAAGGCGGGCTGCGTACACCGCGGAGTGGGTTTTTAAACTCCAATTTCTCCAAAATGAACCAGAAACTTTCAATTTTATGGACTCTAACAGATGTTTTATGGTGTGTAGATTGCCCACCATGCTTGATTGGCGCGAAAGAGAACACGAAGATGTCGATTTGGCCGCGATTAATCATCAACCTTCCATTGATGCTTTAAAGGCATGCGGCCTTTACAAATACTGGGCCATACCTGGCATGAGGGCCCAGGTAAGATTTCTAGAGTGGCTGGTCAAAAGGTGGAACGTCCAGGATCAGTGCTTTTACATTGGAGGGAACCAGCTCGAGATAGAGCCCTCAGACATTTACTTTCTCACTGGTTTGCCCAAGAGGGGCGAACAATTGACTCTGTCCGGGACTAGGCCGGGTGGCCAGTCCATCGCTAGTCTCCGTCTAGAGTGGTGCAATAATCAAAACCAGGAGAGAGGGATAGAAATTAAAAAGATATCCCGACCTGAACTTATGGTAATTGCCTTTACAGTTACCAGACTTTGTTGCGCTGCCGCTTTGCACATTGCCACCGGGTCCCAAATGCGGATGGCGATTGACTGCTATCAGGGCACCATTTTCAACTGGTGCGATGCTGTGTTGGCCAATTTAAAGGGCCAACTGACTAGGGAAAAAAACAGGCAACTGAAGACTTTTGGTTATGGGCCTTTAGTTGTGAGTTTCGCTCTAGAGAGGGTTCCGATGTTGATCCCGCAGCAGCTCACTGTTGAGGCTGGGCTTCCCCGAGAGCCTAAGTTGATGCGATGGGTTACGGTGATGGCCCGTCATCCTGACGAGGGCACATAGGTTGTCTGATTTAGACCGGAGTATTTTCACTGGTTGGAGAACCAGGTCTTTTCGATACAGGATTTTCCTTATGCCGGAGTCGATTTTCGTGGCGATCCGGACATGATTCTTCCACCGGGAGAACAGTGGGATGACACAGGTACTTCATTTTTCACAAGTTTTTTAAATTATCTATTTTTTGTTTTTATATCGTCTCAAAACTGACAGTGACAATTTTCAAAATGCAGATGTAGGCCCACAGCGTCCAGCCAATCTCCGGCCTTTCGAGAGGAGAGTACCAGTTGCACCGGCACCGGCTCCACAGGACGCGGCTGCAGAGACCTTAGCTGAGTTGGAACAAGACCTAGAGCGTCTTACGGCGGACATACCAGAGACTACTATAGACGATATTCCTATCAGGCTTCAGCGCTATGTAGTCGCAGTCCCAGGACCTTTTAGGAGGTTCTTGTGTAGGGTAGCCCGTGCAGTGGTGTCGTATAGAGAGCATCACCAGTGATTGGATGGTCACTTTTGTAGACACATGTGACATTTTGGTTTTTTGTACTTATCATTTTTGCCGATCATAAGGTGTTTTTCGACCTATGATCGAAGACGATGTATTTTTTGACACACTCCTATCTATATATATCATTATTACCAGCTTATCTTGTTAAACAGGTGTGATGAAATGTTTTTAAATTTACATGTATGATTATCGCAAATGTTTGTCTAACATTCGAGAAGCAACTGCATCTGCTAATGTATTTAAATACCTTGGAATATGTTGATATTCAATGTAATCAAACTCACGTTCCAAAAGACGCACTCTCAAAAATAACCTTAATAACACTGGATTTCTAATGGCATAAACTCTATTAAGCTGTAATACAACGAGTTCAGAATCTAACCTCACTATCAAACTCCAAATCCCGAACGAAATAGATTCAGACAATAACTCAATCACTACACTGTATTCTGCAATGTTGTTTGTTGTTTGACCGAGGCTCACCCCATGCATAGAAACTAACTCGTCAGAGGGCGAATAAATAACCCAAGCTACGGAAGAGATATTCCGTGTACTACGACAAGCACCATCAGCGAATCCAATGTATGTTTGGAGAGGCATCGACATCTGCAAACATCAAGGGTAAAACCAAGATAAGCAGAATAACGACGAAAAACACACTTTCTAAGCTAAGCACACTGTCTAAACTAACAAACACACCAGCTAGAAAGAAAAATTAACCTAACTAACCTAACTAAAATCTCCACACCCATCATTCAAGCATAATACCTCTTTAGGTAAAGTCCATTTCTGGGTTTACCCAAAGAGTCCCCGTCAAAGTCAACCAGCTCATAGGCCCCTTTTGCTAGATTTCGCTTAACAATGTAGGGCCCATGCCACATAGGAACGAATTTTCCAGCACCTAATTTATCGTTAGCTTGATCATACAATAGCACTAGGTCTCCTTCCGAAAAATTTCGAGGGGTCACATTTCGATCATACTGAGCTTTCATTCGTTTTGCATGAGTCTCGATTGCCAGTGCAGCATCGCGTCGAGTCTCATCTAATTGAGCTAAGTATAATAAACGCTTCTCCTCTTCGGAAGTAGCTGGAAGTAATTTGACAGCCATTTGAAGTGATGGGATTTCGTATTCAATGGGCAACATAGCTTCCAAACCATAAACTAGTTGGAAAGGAGTGAACCCTGTTGATGTTTTCACTGAAGTTCGGTATGCCCAAAGCGCAGAAAATAACATGTTGTGCCAATTCGACCGATGAATACCAATGATTCGTCGGATCATGATAACTAAAACTTTGTTGATGGACTCAACCAGACCGTTGGCTTGTGGATAATAAGGAGTTGAGCTATCATGACACAAACCAAGCTGGCCTGTAAGTTTTGTCATCATAATGTTTCAAAAATGGCGCCCATGGTCAGTAATTATCGCTTGTGGGACACCAAACCTAGCAATAATGTGATTGAATACGAAAATCACAGTTGTCTTGCCGTCTGCCTTGAATGTAGGCATCGCCTCGGCCCATTTAGTAAAATAATCAACCGCAAGGATGATATACGCATGCTCCCCGGCCGAGTGAGGGTTACATGTAATAAAGTCAATACCCCATTTGGCAAAAGGACCAACGACAATTATAGGGTGGAGAGGAGCTGGTGGTGCGCGGATCTTGCGATCAAACACTTGACAGTTGTGGCATTTTCGGACCGCAATGATACAATCTTTAAACATGGAGGGCCAGAAGTAGCCAACACGCAACACCTTCTGAGATATGGCATACCCAGACATATGACCGCCACACGCCCCAGAGTGACAGTCATTCAAAACCCTTTCTGCCTCTTCGTGAGTTAAGCAACATCGGAAAACCAAGTCTGCCCCACGGCGATAAAGAGTATCTCCAATAATTTTGTACTGTTGGGACTGGAATCGAATTTTCCGACGTTCCGACTTTGAAGCTTTGGGCCGAAAGGATTGGGTTTGGAGATAGACGATTATATCCCCATACCACGGATCTAAAGTGCTGATGAGAAATAAAGATTCGTCCGCAATGGGTTCCTCTGCCACAGTTTCCGTGTCAGCACACGGGAAGTCACACATTAACTCTGCAAAAACTAAAGATTTCTTAGACTTAGATTTTTCAAATTCCAAGTCGAACTCTTGCAGGATAACGATCCATTTAGAGTACTTGCCCCCTAGCAATTGTTTAGTCAAAATGTAGATCATAGGGTTGCAATCCGAAATAACTGTAGTTTTACGGAGAAGGATGTAATGACGAAAACGTTGGACAGCCTGAACGGCTGCCAGGGCCAATTTCTCCACATGCGAATATTTTAGCTCAGTGGGATTTAATGTCCTACTAAGATAATATATCACATGTTCCGTTGCGAATTCGTCTTCCTGAACTAACACCATTCCAATAGTGGAATGAGAGGCGGCGAGGTACAAAAAGTAATCTTGGTTGTAGTTGGGAGGATGCAACAACGGTGCATGGGTCAACGCGTGCTTAAGTGCATCAAAAGATTGTTGAGCTATCTCATCCCAAGAGAATTGAGCGTTCTGTTTCAACAATCGTGTAAAACCTTTTGTAACCTCGGCGTAGTTAGGAATGAATCGGCGTAAAAAGTTTGCTTTCCCCTGCAAACTTTGGAGTTGGCGAAGACTCGAAGGGGGAGGCAACTTGATGATAGCTTCTACCTTCGAGGGATCGACGCAAATGCCAGCTTTTGAAACTACAAATCCCAGCAATCGTCCCACTTCTATACAGAAGACACATTTGTGTGGGTTCAACCGTATACGATAACGCCTACACCTCATGAAGATTGCTCGTAAATGGACAAGGTGATCAGCTCGATGAAAAGAGTGAGCGGGCAAATCATCGAGATACGGTTGCACAATGTGTTTGATGTCATGAAATGCATAAGAAATCGCCCTTTGAAAAGTGGCTTCGGCATTCTTAAGCCCAAAAGGTAATTTGCAATAAGCAAATGTCCCCCATGGACAAATGAAAGCCGTTTTTGGTTGATCGGCAGGTAGAATATTGATTTGATTGTAACCGGAAAAACCGTCCATAAAGGAAAATATTTCACTGCCGGCACAATCATCAATTATTTGATCGATATAGGGTGTTGGATAGTTGTCTTTGGGACAAGCACGATTGATATCCCTATAGTCGATGCATATTCTTATTGTTCCCTGTTTTTTGTTAACCGGAACAATATTCGATACCCAATCTGTTAACGGGATCGGATAAATGAAACCTGCTTTCAACAGCTTCTCAACTTCTGCTTTGATTGCAGCCGCTTTTCGTGGGTGAATCTGACGCAAACATTGCGGGACGGGTTTAGCGTCCGGGTAAGTCTTAATCTCATGGACAACAATTGCGGGATCAATTCCTGGCATTTCCTCATAGGACCAGGCAAACTCGTCGTGGAATTCTTGAAATAGGGCCTTGTATATCTGAATTTCATCATCTGAACACGAGGCGCCTATATGAATGTTTTCAATGATTCCGGGCTTGACTGAAATGTCAATGGGAACAATGCGAGAGATGTTTCCCAAATTCAGCTCTGAATCAGGATGTTTCATTGGACTCTGAGCTTCCTTGACATATTCAGCTGTAAAAACTGATGAGAAATCGTTTTCAAAGCGATCATCCTCAGGTAAAAACGAAGATCTATGATGGAGATCTGCCCATGGTAAATCGTCTACGCACAGGACTTCACAAAGTTGTTCGTCAGATGACACAACTTCGGGAAACGCTATTAACTCCGAGGTTGACATGAAAAGTGATTCCTCACGGACCACATTCATTTGGTCGATTTTGGTTGAGCGCGAGTCGGTAAAAGACTGCACGGCTTCGTAAGCAATTTCATATGGACTCAAAGGCATAGCATCACCAAAAGAGTCTATAGCAGATTCAGAAGGAACGATCCAAGGATAGTCGTAAACAATGGTATCTGATGTAATCATATGAATGGATGCGAACGAAGACACGGCGTTGATTGGAGGAAAAGGAAAAGTGCCCAGTAAACCGGCATCTTTAACTAATCCTACGCCAACATCCTTATAAGGGATAGTCGTTTTACTGACATGCTGGATATTCTCTGAAGAGGCTGGGTCGGATGAAAAGTAAGCCAGCTGGTCTATGGTCACGATCTCGCCATTATGTGGAAACTCTATTACTCTGAAGACCGATGAGACGACTGCCGTCATAGCGTAAGACCAACTTCGACCCAAGAGAAGTTGTAGTCTAAAGGGGCATCAACCACCTCCACATCCAGACTAACGGTTTTTCCTTCAACCCCTATAGGCAAGTCCTGTAGAATGCCAAACGGATGGAACCCACAGCCATCAAAGGCCTTAATAATTGTCGGGGATTGGTTTAGTGAAGGAGAACCAAATGATCTCCAGCACTGTATCGACATAATACACGTGGAAGCTCCCTCATCAATTACAGTCCGATGAATAGGCCTGTTTTTTACTATCACTGGGATCTGGAAAGCCATCTTATGAGGTAAACGTGGTGTACTATTTTCTAGATCAAAGATTATTAGGTTCGGGTCCTGAACATCAACAGCTCCTATAGCCGACAAAAGTAATTTTCGTTGTGCTGGGCATGATTGCAGCACTTCTAAAGCTGACATTGCTGAGGGTGAAATAGCTAAATCCTCAACAATGTTGTAATTCTGGGCCACTCTTGCATGTGGATTGAAAGCAGACCTTTGAAGTACACCCTTGGCGGGCGGTTTAATTACTAAGTCAGGGTTAGGTTTCTCGATCTATAGTGGATCGGAACCGGGAGCTGAGGTTGATGGATTTGACTGAGAAGATTCTGCTTCTTTCAATCCATCAACAGGACTTTTACTACCATAATCATGTGACCGAGTCGCAATCCTTACATGAGACATCATCAATATGGGTTCTTCAGTGGCACTCAAGGAAGAACCTACCATTTTACTCTCCTGCTTCGGAAATGGATCTTTCAAAACAGCAGGAGTTGGAGAACCCTTGACGATTTTCACAACCTCGGCCCGATGAGAGCAATCTCTTGTAAAATGATCCTCTTCACAAATAAGACAAGGATATCGAGGTTTGCGCTTTTCGTCATTGGTTTCCGACTTTTCTGTTTTCTCCTTTGGAGTCTTGTCTGCTTTATTCTTCTTCTTACCTTTCTTCTTCCCACCGTTTTTTGATTTAGCCGTAGATGACTCTACAGCGTGAATATCAGTGGAAACTTCAGCAGAAGATTCTCCTGTCGGGGAGTCTGGTAAGGTTATAATGGGCGAAGAATTCTTTGAAGACTTCTTCTTGCTTTTAGTATTCACCATACCAATCATGCCATCAGCAGCATGAGATCCCGAAGGAGCAGCAGCGATTTGATTTGATTTTGGAAGATCTGGGATCTTTTCGTGTAACGTACCCGACTGAGTATAAACTAAGTCAAGGTACTGTGCTTGAGCAATCACTTGCTCCTCAGTAACTATTCCGGCCTTAGCTACATCTTCAGTAATCTTCGGTAATAATGATTTAACAAACCATTCAGCTAAGATTTGGTCCGGGATAAAAAATTTCACTAATCGCCTTCGACGTCTCCATTCATGAATATGATTGGAAATATAAGTGGACGTCGACTGTTTTAATGAAGTTAATAACTCGGTGCCATTATCATATCTGATCGGCAACTGAAAATGTGTTAAGAACGAGGTAGCTAACTGACTAAAATTATAAAAAGAGGCCCGTGGTAACTCAATGTACCACTTGGCCGCGAGACCAATGAGCGTACGCTGGAAAAGACATAAACGGATCGAATCATCCGAGATGGAATTTGAAGCACACCAGAGGTGGTAAGTCATCACGTGATTTGACGGATCCTCTCCAGACTTACCTTCGAACTTGGGTATGTCACTGGGCAACTTGTTTGGCATTGGCGGCCAGAACGGAAGATAATTTATTGGATCGTTCGTTAGGCGCGTCAAGTCTGGTAAATCCAAAGTTGCAATAAACGGCAATTGCCGATTAGGATCCCTAAAACTCTGGGTCACAAGACCAGTCCCAGGAGGAGGATATCCAGGATAACTTGGAATAGGAATCGCATTCGGGATATTGTATCCTCCCGGAAAACTAGGATTAACTGGACCATACTGGGGTTGCTGTGGTTGTTGATAAGTGTACCCAGGATACGGTTGATACTGGTGAACTGATTGTTGGACAGTAGGCCCGTATTGGTACTATCCCTGGTACGGTTGATAAACAAATTGTGGTTGAGTAGTGACAACTGTACTTAAACCAGGCTGCCCCATAAGCATCTGAACCGTAGTTTCAATCGTGGATCCAGACAATGGTAAAGATGTCTGTGGAGTAGTGGCAGAGACAGTAGAAACCGAAGCTGTCGATACTCCAGAATTAAGTGTGGTGGAAGGAACAGATGTTGCGGTAGTTGCAGCAGTCGTTTGAGATGGAGTACTAGGTGCAATTAGCAACTGAGTAACTACCGAAGGTACAGAAGTTTGAACATTAGACTAGATTGGTTGCTGGGGTGGACCAGAAACTAAAGGTTGTCCAGTTTGAGATGACAACTGTACGCCTGGCTGCAACACTTGTTGAACTTGCGATGGATCCCACACTATGTTCATTCCGGGGTATTGACCCATGCCAGGTTGAGGATACTGAGATCCATAACCGGATTGAGGGTAGGATTGATAATTGAAAGGTACATTTCCCGTACCTTGAACATAAGATTGACCTTGAGGTGGTTGATAACCTTGACTCAAGTACTGACCTTGGGGTAGATACCCTTGAGGTAAGTACTGATACTGGGGTTGACCTTGAGGCATAAATTGATACTGAGGTTGACCCTGGGGTACATATTGAGGCTGGGGTTGACCTTGAGGAATGTACTGTACCATGGGTACATACTGTCCTTGAGGTTGCCCCCCAGACGCAAGTTGTGTACCTTGAGGTTGCCCCCCAGGCGTTAATTGAGGCTACCCCCCAGGCGGTAACTGGCCACCTTGAGGTTGAGAACCGGGAATTGAACCTGACATCATGTAAATGTCTCCTACACCCAACGGTTTATTACCATTGTTTCCAGTTAATAACCCATGTTCAATGGGTTGAGGAGATGCTCCAGCAAAAGTACCAGAAAGTGACTGATACCCAGCAGGAACAGAAGGACCGTCGTACAAGAGAGATTCAGGAGATTGAGTGAACACGGACGACTGACCAGACATATTTACAGGAGTATAAATACCTCCGGGTGGATAAGGAGTACGAGGTGGAGAAAAACTTATCCCTGAGTTGTCTAAGTAATTAGTTAACGAAAGATACCAAGTAGTACTTCTAGGTGGACTGTAAAAAATGGATTCACGCTCCCTTAGATCAATAGTAGGTTGATCTTCAGGGATAGGGACGCCTACTTCTTCTTCTGGAGTAAGTTCTTCAATAGCTATCAAACCAGCAGGAAGATTTTCGGTGATGACTCTTTCTACCCTAGGTGAATCAGGAACACTAGAAGTTGGAGTAACAGGTTCAGATATTTCAGGTTCTTCGCCTATATCACTAGTAGATGAAAAACTACCAGTAAGCTCGGAAACTGCAACAGCTTCAGGATTATAACCTGTTTCTAGACTTTGGTAATCTGGATAGACTACCAACGAAGACTCTCCTTCTTCAAGTGAACCTACTTTACTGCCACTAGGAGGAGTTACAAGGACTTTCAAACCTTCGTAATGACCCGGGACGTCTTCAGGAGGTTCGCCCCAAAGTCTACGGGACTTCCTCAACAAATCGGCCATGGTAACAATCTCAGGAGACTTGCCCCGAAGTCTACGGGACTGTCTCGGTAATTCAGCCACAGTTAAAAACTTTTAACTACTGCACACGCAATCAAAGTAAAATCTCAAAGCAAACCGCCTAAAGTCTCTAAAGAACCAAACAAATTCGAATCACACGCCTAAAGAATCAAGGGCGTCAAACCATACACAAACAGTAGACCGAAAACACTAGTTGGTGATGAAGCCCAACATCGCCGAATTCAGTACAGAAGTGGTGGGTGGAACAGTTACCCCGGCAACCTGCTTAATGAATAGACCGGCACAAGTTCCTCCACTTTAACCGTCTCGAGTGAAGTGAACCCCCTGGAAAATCCAAGTGAATCTAGCCGACGTCTGCTCTAGGTACAGTGGGATCTTCCCTCCACCGTCACCTCGGTAGAATCCTAAAGATAATGGTCACTAAGGTTACCAATAGCAACAAATATACCTGGGGGAACAGTCTACGACCTGATAGCACGCAAGGGCAGAGTAACAAGCTCAATCCCCTTGCCGGCTCCTTGACAATAATCCAAGGTTTACCAACAAGTGACCCCAGGCTCCTCGACAATAATCCGAGGTTTACCGTTTGTAATACGTGCGTATCTGGCGTCTTTCCCAATGAAGGAGGATTGATCCCCTCACTGGTTCGGACACGGTCTCGTGCTTCTCCTTTAAGAGGAGCTTTCCCAGAGTACAAATGAAACAGTTGGATTTATCCTACCACAAGATGAGCTACTTGTTTGGTTTTACTGTCTTGGAGAGTTAATTACTCTCCTACTCCAAGACACTAGCCTGATCTATATTGGTGTTTCAGAGCCCTAGTAAATAAAAGTTACTAAATTGATTTTACTTTAAGCGTTAATTTTTATGGTTTTTCTTTAAGACAAAAGGTAGTGGAGATGAAACTGATGGTGTGTAGACTCGACTCAAATCCACTAAAAAGATGCACTTAGGATGATTTATACTAATTTTCTTTTTCAATGAATTCCCTAACTAAGAGAGTTGGAGAATGCAAAATTGATATAAAGACAACTTTCTTGGCAATGAAAATCAAAGAAACAATCTCTTTATCTTTTCCAAAGCATACAACACATGACCACTAATTATTTCGCGAAAATTCCTTTTCCTTTCAAAGACTCAAATGCTACCTAAGCAAACTTTTCCTTCAAAAGAGATTTTTGGTTTTTTCCCTACTTAACAAAGCATTTAAAAATCAAAAATCAAATCTTTAAAAAATCTATGACAATCAAATCAAAGCTACTTAAAAGCAAATCAAAAAGAAATTCACCTAATAAGCAAATCTAATGAGGCCAAAACCTACAAAGTATGATCCCAGGATGTTTTACTCAGTCATGATTTAACTAAGGACTAGTCAATGCAGAATAAAAAACTAGCCAAAAACAAACATCAAAATCTTTTGTTCTTTTTCTTAAAATGAAATTCACAGTTCAATCAACAAACTTTTTCGAGATTCGGCAAAGAGACAAAACAAAGGTAGGTGTCTCACACAGGTAGATTCAATGAAAGGTCAGACTCCTAAGAAGACTGCAAAAACCAGGGATATCCAAGGTTTTACGACTTCTAAAGCCAAAGTCACTACAGGACCAATGCAAAAATCAAACCCTAAAGCTAGAACCTCTACGAATTCCACTAAAACTCTTGACACTGACGAAACAAGTTCAGATGAAGATCTCTGGCAGGTAACCAGTGGATCTGGGTGGTAAAAACAAATTAAAAACAAAATCTAAGAGGCAAAAAGGAAAAAATTGAAATTTTCTCAATTTTGACAGGGTACGCAGGCAACCTGTTTGCACAGGTGTGTGTATGCTCTGTGCACAAAGCTGCAGTGCGTACAGGTACGCACTGTGCTTAACTCAGAGGGTGCATACTACTAGCAAAACCAAGAAAAACTAAAATCTAATTTAACCCTAAGCTATCCCACCCAAATACAGAGGCAAACAGCCAAAAACCAGAAAACAAACGACTTTTCTCAGATCAAAGTTTCACACAAAGGAAAATTCATTCACATCAATGGAGTTCCACAGTGTGGTCGGAATTTTTTCATGCGGAAAGAGTCAATTTTGCGGACAAAACCGACCTCCCTAGAAGCTAAGGCTTTCTAGTGACAAACAAGACAAGTAAACACTACCTTTCTCTAAATATGCATTTAGAATACACGTAGTCAGGTGTTTGTAACATACCTTTAGTCCAACGCTTTGTAGTAGTCCAGCCTCGTCGATCCGGATGAGCTCCTCCTTCTCTTCGAAACCTGCATTCACTAACAAGCCAAAAGATTACATAGCACCTGAATAACTTATAAAATAACACATATTCATCATACAGACCAAGGAGTATATGAAACAAATCATGTATAACAACTTGTTGAGAAAAATGAGTTTATTTGCATTAAGTGGAAACAAAAGAAACCATTACAACCTGAGCCTTGGTGTTGTGCAGGTCCCTCCCAGGGTCCAGCAAGAGTTTTCCTTTACTTTGATCAGCTCACCCACTTCCAAATGAAGCTAATAAAGGATGGGAATCTCTCCTCTCAAGCTCTATAAGGGAGTCCTAATCTCAGCAGCATCTACCCTTAGGAATGTTCAGCTTTCAACCTCCCCTCCCTCTGGCCCAATGCCTGTATTTATAGTGCTCTAGAGGAAGTTAATTAGGTCCACCATCAATGGGATAAGCCCCTCTTTGAATGGGATAGCTCCCCTCTTGATGGGATAAGTTCCTCTTTCATAGGGATACATGAACCATCTGGAGGCGCTCAATACACGTCAAACAAGCTTCTAGAATGCTCTAGAAATGACCACAAGTAACTTTTTTGAAGTGAAACTTGCACCTTTTGACCTTTACAGGAGTACGCACCCAGCCCTTTACATACAGAGCGTACAAATACGCAGGTTTTATGAACTGGAGGTGTGTACACGCAGGTAAGGCTAAGAGAAACTGCGTAACCAGAGTTAATTGACTTTTAAAGGACTTTCTCTCTTTCTTGGAGTTTGACATGAGGAGCAGAGGTATGAGACTTGCCAAGGAGGATAGTATGACAGTTGATAGAGCCATACTAACTGTGGATAGTCATGGTGACAAATTTTAGTGTAACACCCACGCTTCACTCATCTCTAGTAATAACTAAGCAATAATCTGAAAAGTATGAACCTAAAACTCAATTGGATGGACATGTTCCCCTTAAACCAACTCATATGGTGTGCATCCTATAGTAATTTTCCACGTAATCTTGTAATGCCAAAGAGCTTTAATTAACTAGCCCACTTAGTCTTTGTGATGAATCGAACAATCTTGGTAAGGATGGCCTCCAACACTTTATTAGTGGACTCAACTTCCCTGTTTTCTTGTAGGTGATGAGTAGAAGTTTGATGCCTAATTTGGCACTATTCCATGATAGCCTTGATTACTTTAGATGTGAATCATTTCCCCTAGTATGTAATGATCTCTCGAGGCACGTCGAACCTGGTAAAAAT
This sequence comes from Pinus tabuliformis, assembly GCA_031772625.1. NCBI lineage: Eukaryota > Viridiplantae > Streptophyta > Pinopsida > Pinales > Pinaceae > Pinus > Pinus tabuliformis. The sequence goes on from CM062811.1 coordinate 20,912,965, forward strand.
CTCTTCATAAAGAATATTATCGATATATGCCTGTTCATTGGCTCGAGCTAGCACCTTGGCCTTGACCCATTTTTTAACATAATTGGTGCACACCATAATATATTTCTTATTTCTTGACATTGGTGTAATCGGTCCTACAAAATATAGAGCCCACCTTTCAAATAGTTCGATGAATACCTGAGGTTATAGTGGCATTTTGTATGCTTGAACTTTTCTCCCCATATTTCTAACATATATCTCATTGTGCACATACTTCAAATCATATTTGAACAAGTTGGGATGATAATATTTCACTTGCAATACATTATAGGCAGTGTGTTTATCAGAAAAATGACCTCTTCAAGGCTCAGTGTGGCAAGATTTTAAAATATCTAGTACTTCATCCTCCCAAACACACCTTCTAATAATAAGATCTACACCTATGTAGAATAAATCACCATTAATCCAGGAATAACAAAAACTTCTATTTATAATTGTGTACTTTTCACGAGTAGGCAACTTCTTCAGCAATATCCTTGTAGCTAGATAATTTGTAATATTTGTGAACTAGCACAAGTGAGTAGAAACTGTAAATTATTGTTCATATGGAAAATCGACATTTAGAGGAACATCATTACTTTCATGTTGCAGCCTAGAAAATAAATCAACAACTAGATTATCTTTACTGGGCTGATCCACAATCGTAACATTAAATTCCTGCAATAACAAAATTCATCTCATGATTTGACCATTAGTTACCAGTTTATTCATGAGGTACTAGATAGTTGCATGGTATGTGTGGATGAAAACCTCATAACCTATAATATAATACCTAAAATTGTTTATAGAGTGCAACACTGCAAGGAACTCCTTTTCTATCATAGTATAATTCATTTCAGTGAAGTTTAGATTTTTGCTAGTATAATAAATGGCATAATAACATAGGTCATCCTTGTGTCCAAGGAAAACTCCCAAAGCCATGTTTTAGTTGTCCATTGAGATATGAAAAGGTAAATCCCAATTTGGTCCTCTTAGAACAAGGCCAAACAATTTTTTCTTTTAAAGTCTGAAACACATACTGGCACTTGTCATTCCACAGGAAAGCAATATCTTTCGACAACAATTTCAACAAAGTCACGGAAATATTTGTAAAACCTTCAATAAAGTGTTTATGATATGCTGCAAAGCAAGGAAATTTCTCACCTCTTTCTGCGTTGTAGGAATTGGTAACTAAGATAGAACCTTGACCTTAGTGGGATCAACATTGATACTTGTAGCAGAAACCACATGGCCAAGCACTACTCCCTTAGTTAGCATCATTAAACATTTTATATTAATCAAGGTGATTTATGCTTCCTAACATATAATCAAAACCTTTTAAATATTTACCCAATATTTTTCGAAGGAACCCCCATAAACAATAAAAAATTTCATATAAACCTTGATGCAGTCATGGATCAAATCTCATAGAATTCCCAACACCACTCTTTGAAAGGTAGTCGGGGCATTACACAAACCAAAAGGTAAAACACAATAAGCAAAGGTTCCCCAAGGACAAGTAAAGGTTGTTTTCTTTTAGTGCCCTTGAGCTATTTGTATTTGATTATACTTGTTGATCTCATATAAGAATGAGAAATATTTCTTTCCTACCAGGGTGCTTAAGCCCTAATCTATAAAAAGGAAGGGAAAAATATTCATAGAAGTCTACACACACACGCCATTTTCCTAAATATTTAGGGACCATGACTAAGGGGTAAACCCGTTTTCTATCATATATCAGATAGAATAGATTAGCACCAAGGAGATTTTGCAACTCCTCCTTTACCACTTCCTTGAGTGCTAGATTCATACACCTTTGAGGTTTCTAGATAGGATGACCATCGACCTGCGTATGAATATGGAAAGAACAAAATGCAAGATACTTTCCCTTCATGTCCCAATAATCCCATGCGAAGAATTTTATTTGTCCCTGTAAAACATGTATCAGTTCCTTTTGCTACCTATCAGTAAGTTCATTGCTACCATTCAAAAACTTACCGGGGATGACTTCAGTAGAAATACAATGTGTTTTTATTTCTTGTGATGAGACTTTAACACGATTACACAATAAAGATCAAATTGTGAAATCATCTGTTTCATGTACATCACTCTTTAAAACCTTCTCTAGTGGATGATCATCAGAAACATAAGAACATGAATTACATAAAAAAGTAAAGTTTTTTTCTTTATAACACTCCTAGACGTACATAGACAAATGAACCACTTCCTCGTCGATTACTGAATCATCAAACCATAGGACTTTCTCCAATTCTATGAGAGAATTCGTAGGAGGTTATAAGGTAATATGGTTTGCGGCTCCTACATGAGAAATAAACATGCTATTGGACTTTCATCCTATAAATGCATTCGTGGTAGCAATCCTTAGCCTCCCAAGGATCATAGGATGTCCTCCAACCATTGATTTAGTTTGCAAGATCATGAAATCCACTGAATATTCCCACAATTCAAGGGAGACAATCACATCATCCAAAACTCCTTCCGTCTTGATTCTAGATCTATTTTCCAATTCAAGAATGGTTTGGGTAGGAAACATATCAGTCAATTCTAGTAGAATTCTTCATGGTATGTGAAGTCATAATATTGATGCCCGCTCCAAGGTTAACCACAGTATTAAGAATACATACTCCATTGATATGCACTAAAACAATAGGATTCTCAAGATCAATATATTTTTTCACTAAATTCTTTCCAATGATTGCATCAACACACTCCCCAACAAGATGAATGGTTGGTGGATATGTTTGTTTCCCCCCTAGTTTTTTTAAGAGATAATTCCCTCACCATTTTGGCATAAATAGATATATCTTGAATAGTTTGTAGTAAGGGAATTTTTACACAAATTTTCCTCAATTCATTGATTACATCATACTCAGGGGATTTTACTAGTTCACTTTCATTCAACCTCTCAAGATAAGGAAAATTTGTTGAAGTTCACGGTTGTTTCAAGGGCCTATTGTCTTTTTGAGGGGTTATAGAACTAATGGTTCTTTCCACTAGGGTAGGAATTTCTTATTCTCTCTCTTCTTCTAAAGTAATGGGGCAACAATTTAGAAACACCTTTCATGACTTTAAATGGATATCTTTCACTTATATAGGAGTAATAATATAGGTCGGAAAGCATTGCAACTCATATTGTAGAAAATGTTGGGTTTCCTTATTATTTGGGTTAGTGATAGGTTTCATAGGCAGTTGGCATGGTAGAGGGTAGTTTTAGTTGAGTATTCAAAGGCTGTTGTTGGGTAGATGTTGTTGTTTGGTAGCTTTGTAAAAGTTTGATATTGTAGAGGATATTCAGGTTGTGGAGGATAAGGATATGGAGGTATAGGCCCATAACCTGATCCTCACCAACCTTGCTACCAAGGTTGGTTCTGAAGTGGTTGTTGTGGCCACATATTCCATGGTGTTGTGACACTACAAGGTGCATATTGTGGGTTAGAAAAATGTGAAAAATTCTCAACAACATAATTGAAATATGTACCTTGAGGTCTAGGGTGCCACGACCTCTTAGTTACTAATGAGTAAAGTTGTTCTATTGTTTGTTCTTAAAGAAATAAAATTTTCCATGGAGTGAACTTATGCATAAATGGTACAAATGGTGACATTCTCAAGAGGACAATATTTCTTGGGGTGCTTCTTCTGGCATCTCGGGAAGAAAATAACGAGGGTGACATGTTCTTCTTCATGTTTCTTCGTAAATCTCAAAGTTTCAAGTTTTAAACTGAGAGTGATTAATATATCAGTTTTAAAATCCTCTAAGAGATTCCATAATTTTCTTTCAGTGACCCCATTAAAGGTTGTCTTCTGATTTTTAGGGAGATCATGAGTGATCTCCACTATTTCCACTTGCCCCCAAGAATATCTCCAACAAATCTCAACAATTTCATCAAAATTAAATGCGGAGATGTTTCTTTCCCCCATAAAACTAAGCATATTCATTGATTATTTTGTCAAACCTTTTAAGAAAATATTTTTTGGGTCAAGATCCAACTTATGTTGCCTCACACATTGAAGGTTATATAAAAATATTTCCAAGTAATCTTTCAAAATATCATCTTCCCTTTGCACCATTCTAAAAATTTCCTCTTTCAACTCTCGAGCCTTATAGTAGTCCTGATACTTATTAAGAAATTCCCTTCTCATGCCCTCCTAGGTCGTGATGTTTTTTTCTAGTAGTCATGTGAAACATCATAGGGAATATTCTTTAAGGGTAGCAAGAAATAACTTCAACTTTTGAGGTTCAGTGAAATAATCCATGCTATTACGTAAGACGTCAAATTCAAATAAGAAAGTGTTAGGATCCTCACATACCAACCTTAAAATCGTAGGAGTACCGCAGGAGATATGTTCTTCATATGCACATTGGAATTTGGATTAGTGATTGGAAAATCGAAAGTTGTTTCATCCTCATTCCTTGGCTGATATTTCTTGCCCTCACCCTCATACATTATGTTTCCTGCAAAAAATCTAAACTCAGATTCCATGAGTGGGATTCCAATAATTTGGTTGTTGTGAAGTAGTGACTGTACTCTTCCTCCGATTAATGTTTCAATTTTAGGACTAATGGAAGAAGTAGTATCGTGAATTACTCTCCTAGTTACCACTGCTCCTTCTAAATTCTCCAGTGTTCCTCCATTTCCTCTCATATATGACCTGGTACCTACCAAGTTATTTTTAAGGGTTCTTTCTATTTTAAATTCACTATTTGAAGTATCAAAATTTACCTTACCACTACTCCTTTTACCTTTCCCTCGACTCATACAGTACTAGCATCATCTAGATCCAGCGACGTAGGGTAACCCACAAAAGTGGACATGCAAGTTCTCACCTCTCGGCTTACAGTTCCTCCCACTCTGTGTTCTAGGATGCTTAGGTATTGTAGGTGAAGAGATATAATCACGCATAAAACTAATAAAATTCTAATTCTTTGGCACCTCACAGGCAACAATGCAGAAAATGATAGAGAAATTGATTTGTTAAATTGATGTACATTAAATTATCGACTAGGATATCTTAAGATGATGAGGTACCCAAAAAATACATGCAGAAATAGATTTAATTGGTTAACTTTCAATGGAAGGTAATAACATTCTAACATTGATCTATCATTAAAAAACATAAATTCAACCCTCACATACTACACAAAATAATTAAAGATTTAAGTTCAAATTTTACTCTATTCATGAGCATCAAAGAGGTATCTGATTAATCCAGTAACTAAAATGACTAGCTCATCAATATAGAAAGATATGCCATGTTGGTTACAAAACAATCCAATCAATTGACAAATCCCATTATGAGTGCTGGAGCTACACACACAACCTCCATTGGATCCCTGTGTCATGATTATTCCAAACAAGGGCCCTCAATCCACTTAGTAAAAATAGTTCAATTTACAACAAAATAAGTAATAAAGTAAATAATGTTGTAACACCCCACCCCACATTTACCCACTTTTACAAACTTACGAGGGTAAACATGAGCTAAGAGTTCCTATGCATGACCTGACTTCCAAGATTCAGTATTGGAAGTGGGGCCCACTTTCCCAAAACTTATTTCAAAACACCCAAGGGTACATGATCACGTTGTTATCTACTAAAATTTACTTGGTGATCATTTTTCCTAAGACCAGACCACCCTTTGACCTAGTTTACACCCCATCTGCATGCATGAAGGTTTTCTAGTGCTGCTGCTAGAGGTCTCTAGCCGCACGTACAACCCTCGTCAGTGTAGTTATAGACGAGATTTCCTAGTTCTGAGGGTGCGGCCACAAACCTTGTTCTGGAATTTTAGGGATAATTCTCTAGAACTCCGTCAACAATGTCTATGTGTCTATATGCTCTATTATAGGATTTATTCTTGTTCAACTTTCCCAACGCATGTTAATTATTTAGAGAAGCACTTTGTGACTATGGTACCTTTAAGTCATGAATGCATAATTTGTTTAATGTTTCATTAGTTTCATCAGATTTGCATCCATAAGGCTTGTTTCCCTCTCATACTCAACTACAATAACATAGATTAACACATGCAACCATATAATTCATCCAAGAGCCTATTAACCATGAGAAAGATAATAACAAGAGAATCTAATATAATAAGAAATGTACCATGCATGTAACATACACTTAACCATAATGAAGCAATGAAAAACGAGTCACATAATCAACACATTCAACTAAATCTTGTACTCATTGATCTCATTAAAGAATAACACATATTAACATATGAATAATTCCAACCAAGCTAGGGACTTCCACGTACCACCTAACCATAGATTTGGGTTAAACCAATTCTCTCTTCCATCCCAATCACCCATGTGCCATATTCTAAGCCTGATCTTGGGAATACATGGGATAAACCAAAACATAACCAAACAGGGAATCCATAGGAAAACCACCTCCACTAGTGATTTCACCCAACACCGGGTTTAGAAATCACCAAAACCAATACAAGCTTGGATACTTCCGAATTTCTTCATTGTAGCTAGAGGAATTTTCCTATCTCCACCCACCTGTCAAGAGCTTACTCAGAGAAAACCATCTCCACTCTCAACACTTGGGGTTTTTCTACCTCAACCGGGATCCAAAATATATTGGTAATCCAAATCTCATCCAAACAAGGAACCCACTACATCATGGCTATCCAGGAAATGACATGAGGAAAGGTTTGTACATGACTTTAAATCCAAGAAAATCAATTCCAATGACAACAACATGACCAATAAACCAATTCATGAACCATGCATCCAAATCCCAACAAGATAATTAACGTGCACATTGTTACCTGCAAATCCTCAGCTATTTTCTACCCTTGCTTGTTATTGTCCAAATCTTCTATTGGTTGCCATGTGAATTCTTCTTCCACTTCTTTATTTTCTTGCTTGTTCCTTGCTTGTCTTACTTGTTCTTGGTGCTCCCAGTGTTGTAGCTTCTCTCTCATGTTCCTCTCTTTTTCCCCAAAATAATTCTAGAATGTGCTCTCTCCAATTTCTTTTCTTTTACTTTTCTTTTTATTTTTCTTCATTTTTCCTTGCATGCATATTGTTTTACTATTTTCCTCATTTCTTGTCTCTTCCTCTTTCCCACTAGCTGAAGTGGAATTTCTTTCATTTTACTTTATTTCTTTCGCATTCTTTCTTCATGTCCTTGCTAGCTTGTAATAAATAATTTTCCATTTATTTCCTTTTTCCTCTTTCTAATGCCAATTTTCATAGCTAATAAATAATTAACCACAAGTGGATCCCAATGTAGTGCTTTCCCCTCATTCAAGTTGGAATACATGTCTCATGACCTTGGTTTTATTTTTTTCTTTTACAATGTCCATACATTATTTATTTACATGGAAATTTAACCCAGGGTTGTTACAAACCACTCCCCCTCGGGGAACACCATCTTGGGTGTTCTATCACTCTTATGACAAGAAAAAAATACTTAAAACATAATAGACATACTTCTTATTGGAGCTTTATAAACATAGTTCGATACAGTATTTACAATCACACACACACACACACATATATGAGCATATTTGCTTCAACCAACAAATAAAGAAGGATATAATTCCCGCATCTGATCAGTTGTCTCCCATGTAGCTTCATCGGGCCCAAAGTGCTTCCATTGCACTTTAATTTTATCTGTTGCTCAGTTCCAGAGCATGAACTTCTTCCACTATAGGATGCATTGGGGCTCTCACTAGAACTATCCTTCTAGTTCTACCTACAATAATGACCAATCAATCACATGATAATCATCCTGTATATATATTTTAAGAAAAGAAACATGAAAAACATCATGGATTTTCATTGCTGGAGGATTTACTTGGTGATCATTTTTCCTAAGACCAGACCACCCTCTGACACAGTTTACACCCCATCCACATTCATAAAGGCTTTCTAGTGTGGCCAGAGGTCTCTAGCCGCAGACACAACCCTCGTCGATGTAGCTAGAGATGAGATTTCCTAGTTCTGAGAGTGTGGCCACAAACCTTGTTCTAGAATTTTAGGGATAATTATCCAGAAATCCATCAATAATGTCTATGTGTCTATATGCTCTATTCCAGGCTTTATTCTTGTTCAACTTTCCCAATGCATGTTAATTAATTAGATAAACGCTTTGTGACTATGATACCTATAAGTCATGAATGCATAATTTGTTCAATGTTTCATTAGTTTCATCAGATGTTCATCCATAAGGCTTGTTTCCCTCTCATACTTAGCTACAATAACATAGATTAGCACATGCAACCATATAATTCATCAAAGAGCCTATTGACCATGAGAAAGATAATAAAAAGAGCATCGCATATAATAATAAATATACCATGCATGTAACATACACTTAACCAGAATGAAGCAATGAAAAACTAGTCACATAATCAACACATTCAACTAAACCTTGTACTCACTAATCTCATTAAATAATAACACATATTAACATATGAATAATTCCAACCATGCTAGGGACTTCCACGTACCACTTAACCATAGATTTGGGTTGAACCAATTCTCTCTTCCATCCCAATCACCCCTGTGCCATATTCCAAGCCTGATTTTGGGATTACATGGGATAAACCAAAACATAACCAAACAAGGAATCTAGAGGAAAACCACCTCCACTAGTGATTTCACCCAACACTGGATCCAGAAATCACCTAAACCAATACAAGCTAGGATGCCTCAGAATTTCTTCACCATAGCCAGAGGAATTTTCCTGTCTCCACCCACCTGTCAAGAGCTTACTCAGAGAAAACCATCTCCACTCTCAACCCTTGGGATTTTCTTAAGACTAGCTTAACCAGGATCCAAAATCTATTGGCAATCCAAAGCTCATCCAAACAGGGAACAAACTACATCATGGCTATCCAAGAAATCGCATGAGGAGTTGTGCATGAATTTCAATCCAAGAAAATCAATTCCAATGACAACATCATGACCAATAAACCAATGGATGATCCATGCATCCAAATCCCAGCAAGATAATCAACGTTCACATTGTTACTTGCAAATCCTCAGCTATTTTCTACCCTTGCTTGTTATTGTCCAAATCTTCTATTGGTTGCCACGAGAATTCTTCTTCCACTGCTTTCTTTTCTTGCTTGTTCCTTTCTTGTCTTACTTGTTCCTGGTGCTCCCAATGTTGTAGCTTCTCTCTCATGTTCCTTTCTTTTTCCCCAAAAGAATTCTAGAACGTGCTCTCTCCAATTTCTTTTCTTTTCTTTTTCTTCATTTTTCCTTCCATGCATATTCTTTTACTTTTTCCTCCTTTTCTTTTCTCTTCCTATTTCCCACTTGCTGAAGTGGAATTTCTTTCATTTTACTTTATTTCTTTCGCATTCTTTCCTCATGTCCTTGCTAGCCTGTAATAAATAATTTTCCATTGATTTCCCTTTTCCTCTTGCCAATGCAAATTTTCATAGAAAATAAATAATTAACCACAAGTTTTCCCCTCATTCAACTTGGAATACATGTCCCGTGACGTTGGTTTTATTTTTTCTTTTATAATGTCCATACATTATTTATTTACATGGAAATTTAACTCAGGGCTATTACAAACCACTCCCCCTTGGGGGAACACCGTCTTGGGTGTTCTATGACTCTTATGACAAGAACAAACCACTACAAACATAACCAAAATACTTCTTATTGGAGCTTTATAAACATAGCTTGATACAGTATTTACAATGACACACACATATAAGCATATTTGCTCCAACCAACGAATAAACAAGGATATAATTCCTGCATCTAATCAGCCATCTCCCATGTAGCTTCATCAGGCCCAAAGTGCCTCCATTTCACTTTAATTTTCTCTATTTCTCGGTTCCAGAGCATGAACTTCTTCCACTATATGATGCATTGGAGCTCTCACTAGAACTATCCTTCTAGTTCTACCTACAATAATGACCAATCAATCACATGATCATCATCCTGTATATATATTTTAAGAAAAGAAACATGAAAAACATCATGGATTTTCATTGATGGAGGAAAATCAAGTGTGTATGCCACTGGTTTAATCCTCTCAATGATCTTAAAAATCCCACAATATTGAGGTGCCAACTTGGCACATGATCCAATCTTAAAGGATCTCTACTTGGGCTTGATACACAAGTATACATGCTCCCTAACCTGAAACGCCTTGAATAATCTATGTTGATCCACATTGCTCTTCTTCTTAGCATATGATTCCTTCAAATTATTTTTGATAACATGTATCTCTTTCTCCATCTCTTTCAACATATCTAGTCCACTCAATACCCTGCTCACTGGATCACTGCATCTAATAGGAGTATTACAACTCCTCGCATAGAGAGACTCAAATGGACTCATCTTCAACTATTATTGATGCCCATTATTATAAGAAAACTCTACTAGTGGAAGATACTCCTCCCACTTTCTTTTTTTTTCATGACATACATCCTCAACATACCCTCAAGGATGCATGTTGATTCTCTCTATCTGTGGATGATAATTTGTACTAAAGGCTAGCTTTGTCCCCAAGACTACAAACAATTCCTTCCAAATCTTGGAAGTGAACTTAGCATCTATGTGTAATATAATCCTCTTGGGAACTCCATGCAACCTCAATATCTCCTTAATAAATATTTGAGCCACTTCACAAGATGAATTAGTATATTTTACTGCAATGAAGTGAGCTACCTTTCTCAACCTGTCAACCAAAACCATGATGGAGTCATGCTGCCTTGATGTCCTTGGAAATCCTGTAATGAAATCCATGGAAATGACCTCCCATTTTCATTTTGGAATCAAAATATTATGCAACAAACCAGTTGGATGCTTGCATTCAACTTTCACCTATTGACAGTCCAAGCACTTAGCAAAAAACTCAACCACCTCTTTCTTCAAATTAGGCCAACAATAGATCTTCCTAATGGTTCTCAAAGTCTTCTGGTATCCTGGGTGGCCTCAATATGGCTTGACATGAAACTCTCTCAAAATAAGATTCTTCAGTTCACTACTATTAGGCACATATTTTCTCCTAAATATATCCAATCCATCTATTGTGAGGGGATACTCCTCATCCTTATCCCTCTCACCTTGTTGTCGCAATATCTGCTTCAACTACTGATACCTCTCATCATGCTACCCTGCAAGTAAGATATTATCTCTCAAATTTTTTCCATAAGAGCTCATAGCTAAAACATGATTCACGTGTACCATCTTACAAAGAGAATCCACAACCTGATTCTCCTTGCCTTTGATGTACCTGATTTCAAAGTCAAACTCACTGACGGTAACCAACCATCTAGCTTGGCCTACATTTATATTGGATTGGTTAAAAAAGTACCTTAGTTGATCCAGGTGTATTTTGGTGCCCGCCCACTTATTCTACTTGTACCCCCACCACTATTTCTTTCAATTTTTCAGTTTCCTTAATTATAGCACAATTTATTATTTTTGGCAATTTTTCGGGTCTTGAACTTCCACAACCGTTTTGAGGCCCGAAACAACTTTTTTTGGAAACCTGGGGCCAAATTGGGGCATTAACTAATTTTGACCACTCAAAAATTTTATTCCTCATATAGATATTTCTAACAAGGTATTGTGCATGTTAAATGGAGATCGTATGCTAAAGTTTCGACCCTAGGAAGTTGATGTACCAATTTACCCAAACGGGGCCCATAGTTTTTACGCTTCATCTTCTAGGGTTAGGTTTTTGGATGTTTAGGGTTTCACATTGTTTCTAAATGATAAATAGGCCTTTGAGCCTCATTGTAACACAGTTCAGAGGCATGTAGCAACCACATCTCTTCTCAGATATAAGCTAGCATCGCCTGAGCTAGTCTTATTTCCATTTTGTTTGTAAGCATATTTCAATATTTGATATTAATGAAATGAAGTGCTATTTCTATTGCATATATGTATTTATGGTTATATCTGTAATTTTTTGCGTTCCTGTTTAAGTTCGGATCATCATTCCACTATGATGACTCATCAAAATGAACTTCCTACTAAGGAGATAATGTCTCCACATCTTCAATGCATGAATGATAGCTGCCAACTCAAGATCATGAGTCACATAATTATGCTCATGTTCATTGAGCTTCCATGATTCATAGAAAATCACCTACCCTTCCTACATCAGGACTCCACCAAGTCCTTCATTGTAGGAATTTGTACAAACCACAAAGTCTTTATCAAGATCTACAATCATTAAAACTAGAACATTGGTAAGAAATTTCTTCAACTAATCAAATCTAGTTTCACACTTAGTGTTCCATTCAAACTTCTTTCCTTTCCTCTACAAATATGTGATAGGATAGCCAATATTGGATAAATTCATGATAAACCTCTTGTAATAACCTACTAGTCCCATAAATGATCTGACCTCATTCACATTCTTCAGAGTTGGCCACTCCAAGATAGCCTTAATATTTTCTGGATCCACTGTTATCCCCTTGGAAACAACATATCCCAAGTAATGAATCTAAGTCTGAAAGAAGCTACACTTGTTGAGCTTGGCATAAAACTTATGCTCTCTCAACAATCTCAATATTGTTTCTAGATTCTCTGCATGCTCTTCCTCGTTCTTTAAATATATCAATATATCATCAACAAAGACTATCACAAACTTATCTAGGTAAGGGCACAACACATTGTTCATCATACACATGAAGGTGGTTGGAGCATTGGTAAGACCAAAAGGAACCACCACAAACTCATAGTGTCCATACCTTGTATGAAATGTAGTCTTATAGATGTATTGTTCTTTGATGCACGCCTGATGATATCACGATCTCATATCAATCTTTGAAACTATTGCATCTCCCTTCAATTGATTAAACAAATCATCAATCTATGGCAGTGGATACCTATTCTTGGTGGTCACCTTGCTCAGTTGCCTATAATCAATGCACAATATGAGAGTATTGTCCTTCTTATTTACAAACACCACATGTGCTCCCCAAGGAGATACAGTTGGCCTTATGTATCCCTTATCAAGCATCTCGTTAAGCTACAACTTCAATTCCGCCAACTTGGGAGTGTTCATCCTATATGGTTCCTTAGATGATGGTGTTTCTCTAAGCATTAAATCGATAGATAATTCCACCTCCCTATGAGGAGGTAGCTTTGGAATATTAGTAGGAAACACATCCTGAAAATTTTGTAAGATATGATACCTCATAAGTGCTTCACCATCCTCATCATCCAACCCTTTGTCACTAGAGACATAAACTGAAAACAATAAACATCATTTCCTATGGTTACGCTTAGCTTGCATGGTTGTAACCATTCTCACTAATTTAGGCTTCTTATTTCCCTACAAGACTCTCTTTAATTCTCCATCATCATTCAGACACTTAATGGCCTTCTAATAGAAATCTACATTGGTCATATGAATAAGCAACCAAGCCATGCCCAAAAGCATTTTATATGCACCTAAAGGAAGCAAATTTAGGTTTGTTGATGTAGGCATGCCATTAAGCTCAAATTCACCCTTGGTGAAATCTTCTCTTGGTCCCTATAGCCAACTACACCAACCAATATTTTGCATGCACTTCCTTGATCAAACACACCGATCCACTAATTTAGGACCAATATAGCTATAATTTGATCTTGGATCAATCAAAATAGAAACAACTTGATCACGAAGCTTACCTTCCATTTCAATAATGGATGCCTAGTTGTATTCCTTCCTATTTTCAATTGATGCCTAGATTCAAGGAATGATTTGACCTACATCCCCAACTACCTATGCATCCTGAATACTATAAATCTGAGGCCTACCACCCTGATACAATGGAAAATCTCTATTGCAATGGTCTCCGCCACAAGTCCAACACTTCAATGGCTCTCTGTCACTTCCTTTATTCTACTACTCTGCAGGCTTAGACCCACATCCTTTCTCAACTACATTAGACTTCTTATGAGGAGCCATTTTTTTCCTTCTCACTTGCATCTTAAGATCTTCCTCGTTCCTTGGGCAATTTTCCTTTAGTCTTCTTTCTACCCTTGAACTTAGGCTTGCGCTTTGACTACTCATAGCAATGCTTCAACTTCCTAATGGCTTCCTCCAATTACTGAGGCTCGTCAAACTCAATTCCATCTTTGAATGATAATGGAAACCCACTAATGAACCTTTGGATCTTTGCTTTCTCATCCTTGATATAAGGCACATATATAAGTAGCTCTAGAAATATGGTTGTATATTCTTCATCTGACATGGAACCCATCCTAAGCTCATAGAATTCCTTGGCCTTTCCATCATAATACCTCTTAGACAGGTACTTCTTTCTAAAAATTCTTTCAAATTCTTCCCAAGTCATCTTCTCTTCCCTAATGCCTCTGACATGCTTGACATATTCCCAATAGATATATGATTTTCCTTTGAGACTAAAAGTAGCTATCTTCGCCTTCATATTCTCTGAGTAATCATGAAGTGTGAAAAAATTTCTCATTCCAAGCAGTCATGCTTTTTCATCTTCTAATTTGGTCATCTCACCATTAAATTTGGAGGCTTGGATTTCTTAAATTCCTCTGGAAAATAATCCTTCTCACTCCTCCTTTGATGATGTTGGTGGTGATGGTGATGATGTCTCCTAGAAGTACAACTAGAACAAAATCCATGTGTACTAGCCCTTTGCTAAGGTGTACCCAATAGTCTGCCACTCTTTACTCTATCATCCTCGTCCATCTTGTACCTTTTCTAAGACTTGATTCCATCTGCTTCATTAGTATTTTCTTCCTATCTATCTCCATGACTAGTCCCCAACTGTCCATGCTTCTGTAAATATGAAAGGAATTGAAGAATGATCACATTAACCCCAACTTTCTTTTCTTGATATTTTTCAAGCCTTTCCTAGGAATCAATAAACCACTCATTATCAGGTTTACAACTTCTGATCTTTGCCCTCAAAATTCTTAATGTATCTTTCATATAAGGAGAGTCCCCATCTCCGTGCTACTCAACTGATTTTTCCCATCCTACAAATTTCTCTTTTGGCCTATACAAGGAGTCATATGAAATGTACTCAACCATTATCCTCTTCATCCCTCAGACTTCTATTTTCATACAACATACCACCATTAGATAAATCAAATAATAGGTACAATCAAAAGTGTTACCTCAATTTACTTCTAGTGAGGTTGTTGCATCTCCACAGGTCAATCTAGATTAGCACTACACATAATAATATCAAGAACATATTAGTTCATACATGAATCAAGATAATAACAACATCATATTCATGGATATAATATCAATATCAATAAAATAATTGATGTGCATGCATGATAAACATATATATCAACATAACAATCTGCGTTTACCCCTAGGTGCAATGTTGTGAACTTGCTCTGATACCACTATGTAACACCCCACCCCATATTTACCCACTTTTAAAACTTACCAAGGTAAACATGAGTTAAGAGTTACTATGCATGACCCAAATTCAAATATTCAGTTATGGAAATGGAGCCCACTTGCCCAAAACTTACTGCGAAACACCTAGGGGTACATGATCACATTGTTATCTACCAAACTTTACCTGGTGATCATTTTTCCTGAGACCAGACCACCCCTTGACTTGTTTTGCACCCTAGTTGCATGCATGCAGACCTACCATTGTAGCCAAAGGCCTCTAGCCACACAATAACCACTCAGTAACACCCCGCCCATGTTTACCCACTTTTACAAAATTACCAAGGTAAATATGAGCATGTAGTTAATATGCATGACCCAACTTCCATGATTCAATTATGGAAATGGGGCCCACTTGCCCAAAAAATTCTGCAAAACACACAGGGGTGCATGATCACACTGCTATCTGCCAAACTTTACCTAGCATTAGAAAAATTTTGAGGTCTAAAATGGGCCTTCTAAGAAAAATGTACAACCAAAATAAACTATATAAGAACCAATAGGATTCAAGATGATGATGTCAACCATGGGGGATGATTCACTATTTTTGGGGTAAAAAAGTACAAATATTAAAAAATAATAAAATAATAAAACTACTTTTTCAACTTATCTCCCTAAGTTTTGACTCCAATTTCAAGTGGCAGTACTCGTTGGATGCAAAATTTAATTCCTCATCCAAGGAGTACCCATGTTGCATACTTTTCATGGACCCTGCTATATGGAAAATGAGAAATACATGAAAAAACAAGATTGCAATCACATTTTTCATGTATTTCTCATTTTTCATGTAGTAGGGTCCATTGAAAGTATGTAGCATGGATACTCCTTGAATGAGGAATCAAATTTTGCATCCAACAATTGTTCCTACTCGAAATTTGAGTAAACCCATAGGAATATAAGTTGTAAATATGAGTTTAAAAGGTAGTTTTTTCTTTTTTCCCTCTAAAATTTGATGATGTAATCTAATATTATTTTATTATTTCCACTATTATTTTATAATTTCCTAAGGAGGCCCATTTTAGACCTCAAAATTCCCCTAATGTGATCATTTTTCCTAAGGCCAAACCACCCCTTGAACTAGTTTACACCCCATCTACATCCATGCAAGCCTGTCAGTGCGGCCAGAGGTGTCCAACTGCACGCACAATCCATCTTTAGTGTGACCAGAGCCGAGATTTCCTAGTTTTGAGGTTGTGGCCACAGACCCTATTCCAGTATTTTAGGGCTCGCCTATAGGCCAACTAACCAGAATTCTCCAGAACTGTGTAAACAATGTCTATGTGTCTATTTGCTCTATTCCAAGTTCTATTCTTATTCAAATTTCCCAAGACATGTTAATATTTCAAAATAAACAATTCGTGACTATGGTATGTGTAATTCATGGATGCATAATTTGTTCATTGTTTCATTAGTTTCATCAGATGTTCATCCATAAGGCTTTCCACACTCTCATACTCAGCTTCAATAACATAGATTAGCACATACAACCATATCATTCATCCAAGAGCCTATTAAGCATGAGAAAAATCATAACAAGAGCATCTCATATAATAAGAAATATACCATGCATGTAACATACACTTAACCAGAATGAAGACATGAAAAACTTGTCACATAATCAACACATTCAACTCAATCTTGTACTCATTGATCTCATTAAAAAATAACACATATCAACATATGCATAATTCCAACCAGGTTAGGGACTTCCACATACCACCCGACCATAGATTAGGGATGAATGAAATTCTCTATTCTATCCCAATCACCCCCATGTCATATTCCAAGCATGAAGTTTGGATTACATGGGATAAACCAAAACATAAACAAATAGTTAATCTAGAGGAAAACCACGGCCACCCTCAAGCCACAATGATTTCGCCCAACACCAGGTCCAAAAATCACCAAAACCAATACAAGCTTGGATGCCTCAGAATTTCTTCCCCATACCTAGAAGAATTTTCCTATCTCCACCCACCCGTCAAGAGCTTACCTAGAGAAAACCATCTCCACTCTTAACTCTTGGGATTTTCCCGAGACCACCTCAACCAAGATCCAAAATCTATTGGCAATCCAAAGCTCAACAAAAAAGGGAACCAACTACATCATGGCTATCCAGGAAATGGCATAAGGCAAGGTTGTACATGACTGTCAATCTAGGAAAATCCCATGTAGATGATAGGAAGATGACCAATAAACCATTGCATGAACCATGCATCCAAATCCCAACAAGATAATCAACATGCACATTGTTACCTACAAATCCTCGGTTATTTTCTACCCTTTCTTGCTTATGTCCAAATATTCTCTTGGCTACCACACAAATTCTTCTTTCGCTACTTTCTTTTCTTACTTGTATTGATTTCTCCTATTGCTCCCAGTGTTGTAGCTTCTCTATCCTTTTCCTCTCTTTCCCCCCAAAAGAATGCTAGAATGTTCTCTCCCCAATTTCTTTTCTTTTCTTTTTCTTTTTCTTCATTTTTCCTTACATCCATATTCTTTTACTTTTTTCCTCCTTTTCTTGTTTCTTACTTTTCCCCACCTGCTGAAGTGGAATTCCTTTCATTTTCCTTTATTTCTTTTGCATTTTTGCGTCATATCCTTGCTAGCCTATAATAAATAATTTGCCATTTATTGCCTTTTTCCTCTTTCCAATGCCAATTTCCATAGCCAATAAATAATTAACCACAAGTGGATCCAAATGTAATGTTTTTCCCCTTATTCATCTTGGAATACATGTCCCATGACCTTGGTTTTATTTCTTCTTTTATAATGTCCATATATTATTTATTTGCATGGAAATTTAACCCAGGTTGTTACAAACTCAATTCATGTAATTGACATAGAAAATGAATTAATTCATAACTCAAGCATTCAACACTATCATAGACTTATGATACTCACACATTAACACAACTAAAAAACTCCAAGTGCATCCCATCTCAGGGGGGCCTGCATGACTAGGAGCACTACAGGAAGAAATGGACTCTACAGAGTGATAAAAACAACAAAAATACATATGTATACATTAGATCATATTAAAATAACAAGTACATAGTTCCAGAATGAAAAAAGGGCCACAACAATAATACAACACTATTATCACAACTAAACTTGTTATGTCGATTACAAAGAGATTTATAGTTTGGAAGAACTTAGATTCAGACCAGAAAACATAATTAACAACTATACTATGCGGCCAAACATTACAGAAGTATAATAAAAGGATAAAACCATCCAACCAACAATACATATATAAAAATTATCTTCTTAAATAAGAAGATCATCTGGTCCCTCGAGAGATATGCTAGTCAACGAAAATAAAGGTTACTTTGGTTGGACTTAATAGTAGGTTTAAATATCTAGTCTGGACTCTGACCAATTAATCGTTCCAACTTCTGGTAACTTGATGGATGACCACTTCTAATAAGTAGAACTTCATGTACATGGCAATCACATTTTGGTAACTAGTGATCATCCTTCCTATAACTTGGGAAAAGGAGTTGCAAAGTCCCAAAGTAATTAAGTAGATGAATACACTTAGATTACATACCAAATTAATGAAGAAATGCATAATAATAATGTATACTCACCTTAGTACTTGAGATTCATTAAACGTATGAGATTGATATGAAAAAAATAGTGTACAAGGAAATGAAAGATGAAATGGAGGTAAATGGGGCACATAAGGTGTTTGGGAGGTACTTTGGCCGGGTTGAATTTGAGACTCATCATGTATATTAACAAAAGTTAGCTTTTAAAAATATATATCGAGTAACCTCCTTTTCTGTTTTTTAATGTCATACTGCAACATAAAACTAACATTATTTTATAAAACCTTTTAAAAATGTATGTGCGAAATGTCAAAATATTGCATAACCTTATTTTATTCCTTCTTGAATGCCATAATCCAAGATAACCTATTTTTATTCACTTTTTTTAACATCATAGTGTGACATAATGTGGTTGTGTGCGACATAAATCTTTTATTTGATATGTTGCATCATTTATTATATATTTCTAAAATTATTACCATATATTTATATATATATCAATAGCTATCTCCATTTTTTTATATATGTTTCATAAGGTGGGACATATATTACCCATTTAAAACATGCAAGCATTTTCTCTCACTTCGAGTGTCAGGTGTCATATGCCTCGTAGTCCAGATGTAGGGAGGTGACGTATGTTATGTTTCCCAAAAAGCATCAAATGGATGCCATGGATTGCTACAAATCCATAGATCCCAAGGAATTAATCCAAATGATTTCGGATGCAGAGACTTTGTACATGTGGAACTCTAAGTTCTCTCTTAACAATTCATTTGTCAAAATGGTAGCATCTTGTTCCTCTGTCAGAATGTATTGTAGCAACATTATCCGCCTCTGCACACAGTCCCGTAAATGGTGATGCCATATATATATATATGCTTGGATTGATCACGAAATATAGGATTCTCAAAGAGATTACTGTAACTTTGATTATCATAATAAATAATATTTTGACAAATCATCTGACCAAATAGTCCCATAGGCATCTTTCTCATCCAAATTTCCCCACATGATTCTTGACTTGCAACCATGTATTTTGCTTCTACCCATATGAGCACCACAAATATTTTCTTCCTATTATACCAAGAAATTTGGTGTACCCAACACTAAAAATTCCACCTAATGTACTCTTCTGGTCGGAAGGACTCCCTACCCAATCTGCATCTGTGAAGCCACATAGCTTCACTCCCTTTGTCTATCTGTACCGATTCTAAAATGGGTAGTGCCTCTGAAGTACCGTAAAACATGCTTTGTTGCCTTCCAAAATAATTTGGTCGGCCTAACCATTGCTTGGCTCAGCTGGTTGACTGCATAGCACATATATGGTCATGTGTTCACAAGATATGTTAATGAACCCACTAGCTGCCGATAAATGGTAGCATCCACTTCCTCACCTGAAGTGATCCTCCTTCCTCTAGTTGGCCGTTAGAGGTGTTTCTATGGGTTTACAACTCTCCATGCAAAATATTTGTAGTATCTCATTTGCATAATTTCCTTGAGACACAAACAATTCCCCATCACCTTGCCATACTTCTAACTCGAGGAAGTAGTGCATGATACCCATGTCCTTCATTTCAAATTCCCTTGCAAGGTCCTCCTTGCAATATCTGATCAGCTACTCATCACCAATTAAAATTTAATAATAAACATATAAGACAATACTAAGTAATTTACCTTATACCAATATATGATAGAGGTTTGCATCCGCTTCACTTTTGTTGAATCCCAAACCAGTGAGATATATTTCCATCCTTGTGTACCAAGCACGGGGTGCTTGTTTGAGACTGTACAACACTCACTTGAGTTTGCACAGATGAGACTCTCAATCAAATGTATCAAAACCTTCTAGTTTCTTGATGTACACCTTCTCCTTAATAAATCCATTGAGAAATGTTGTTTTTACATCCATCTGGTGATCTTCCACCCCATCTGCATAGTCAATGCAAGAATTGATATAATGGATGAGTACCTTGCTACAAGAGCAAAGTTATCCTCATAGTTAATTCCCTCATCTTGTGAGTACCTGTCGGACACAAATATATCCTTATACTTCTCTATGCTTTGGTCTGCTACATGCTTAACCTTGAAGATCCGTCTCGAACCCACAACTGATTTATCTACCAGTATTGGGACCACTTCCCAAACATTGTTCTTTATAATGGATTTGTATTCCTCCACCATTGCATCAACCCATACATGCTTATCTACTGCTTCCTCAAAATAGGATGGCTCAGTCTCTACAAGCTCAGTCATTAGAGCCATGTAGCCAGTGTACTGATCAGGTGACCTCTTCTACCTACGCAAATTTGAAGGAGCTCCCACATTCTCCCTCGCATCCTGCACAAGTCTATCAACTTCTCTAGTCCTTTTCCTACCTTCTCAAGATGGTTCTCCTTGAGTGGATGTCTCCACTCTCTGCTCCTCAATTTGTGGTTGCTCCACAACTTCTTAAGGCTCCTCCTTTGGAGCTAAAAGCTCTTCTTTTGGTGGGATCTGAAGCTCCCTCTCAAGAGAGCACCACATCACTTTCTCCTCATCAAAATTTGCATCTCTTCGCACAATTGTCATGATGAGGGAAGGTAAATACACACGAGAGTTGTGAGGAGTTTCTCTGTAACCCAAATACCCCCAACTTTTTTTTTAGATCAAGATTCTTCCTTGATTCTTTGGAGACATGGAAATAAATAGAGGCTCCAAAAATCTTGAAGTGTGACACATTCGACTTTTTCCTCAAGAAAGCCTCCTCTGGTGTAATCATACCAAGAATCTGATGAGGACTCTGGTTCTGCAAATATATTGTTGTGTTGCATGCCTCAGCCCACAAATTCATAGGCTGGGCTTGTTCATCTAACATATCATATCTCTTGCTACTCCGACAATGCTCTGGTTCTTCCTCTCATCTACCCCATTCTTCTATGGGTTATGGGGTTTTTTTAACTCTCTTTGAATTCCTTCTTTCACACATAATTTTTTGAATTCATTTGAAACATACCTCCATTATTGCTCTTGAGAGCCTTCACATTCTTTCAAATTTCCTGCTCAACCAGTGCCTTAAACTCTACAAACTTGGAGAATGCCTCATCATTCTTCCTCATAAAGAAGATCCATCACTTTCTTGAGAAGTCGTCAATAAAAATGACAAAATATTTGTGTTTGGCAGTGGAGGCTGTCAAGAAATTTCCACAAACATCATAGTGGATTCTTTCCAAGATTGAATGTGCATTGTTGTCCTGGTCATGGAATATGGATTTTGCATACTTCCCCAAGATACATCCTTTACATACATATTTCTTCTCAAGTTATCGTTTGGAGAGGCCAGTGGTTATTTGTTTGATAATCTTCAAGGCGCCATGATGAAAATGGCCAAGTCTTATGTGTTAAAGTTCACCGACATCGCAAATTTTCACTTTCTCTTCCTTACTGTTTAATGAAGCACAATCTTCCACATCTAGCTTATACAAGTGCTTCACATGAACCCTGATCTGCTTCACCTATCCCGTGGCTATGTGTCTTAGGAATGATTTCGCTTTATTCAAGATCAGATCATAACCATGGTCTTCCAAAACTGCAACAAAGATGATATTTTTCTTTAGGCACAGAACGAACATGACATCCTTGAGTATGAGAGGGGAACTTGGTTCCCTCTGAAAGGTGATTGTACCAATCCCGGTTTCATTATACCTTCCATCATCCCCCAGCTCAATGTGCATCTAGAGATATTTCTCCTCCAAGTCATTAAAAAAATATCTACACCCTGTCATGTGGAATGATGCACTTGAGTCCAAGTAGAACATGTTCCCCATCACTGTGTTGTCCATGCATGCGATAAGGGTGAAGTCAAGCTCGAACTATGAAGCCAAGGCTTCACCTGTTGCTCCTCCTAAGTTCTTCTTGCTTGAATTTTTGTGTGGACACTTTGTGTCATAGTGCCTGAATTCATGACAATTGAAGAATTTAATTTTGGATAAATCTTTCTTCTTGTCCCCTTAGCTAGATTCTAGTTTGGTTTGAGATTTCTTCCCTTTTCCCTTCTTTCCCCTTCCAACTAATGGAAAGTTTTATTCATCCTCGCCCTTGGATGAAGTCCCATCTTTGGTATTCCTCCTTATTTCTTGTTGTACCAAATAACACCATAAGAGTTCCCAATTCGATAGTTTATCCCTCCCGTTCATTGAATCTTAGTAGTTATGAGGCCTAGAATGGGTAGGATTACCAAGTCATCTTTTGTAACATTAAAACCAACCCCACCAAGTTCATCATCAACATGTGTAAATCTGCTGAGATACTGTGAGATAGTGTCCTTCTTCTGCATCTTGATATTTCAGAGTTTATCCTTGAGCCCCAGCTTCCTATGGTCAGTACTATTCTCGAACAATTCTGTCAATGCTTTCCACATTGTGAAAGGAGTTTCTTTCCCGTGGATATATGAGACAATGTGATCCCATACTCCCTCCAATATTATTCTCCTTGCCTTGGCTACATATTTCTTCCATTGGGGCTAGGTGTTGTGCATTAGATGCATGTGGTTTTGCAACATCTGTCTTGATGTATTCTAGCAATTTGTTGTCATCCAACACTGCCTCCATGCAATCTTTCCATGCAATGAAATTAGAGCTTCCTTCCAAGGCATACTCTAGTCTCAGCCCATTGAAGTTCATCTTCCCAACTCTAAAGAGATCCTATTACACTGAATTGCAAATTTGATCCACCTAAGAAACAACTTCAAAATTATTGTTCTAATGTGAATCTTGCTCTGATACCTTGTAGAAATTATGTTGTATATTTGCAACTGCTCATGAAATTTTAATCAAAATCACAAGACACAAACCTACTCTAATTTTCTGCAAAATTCAATTGACAATTTAGAACATCAATCACAAACATGCAATGAGAAATAACACACATGCACACAGTATTTTTTTTACCAGGGGAGAGCAATTTGGTAAAAACCCCTTTGTCTACTTGCATTAGTCTGATGAATAGAGATGTATTACAATTGTTAGCTCAATCTAAGCTCAACCTGCAATTGAATAACCTATATCTCTTTGCTCACTAAGAAGTTTTGACCCGATCTTAGTAAATTTTTGCCTCTGCTTGAGCTCTTATTCCCTTGCGCAATTCTTGAAGAAATTAGGCCCCTATTATTTATAAATTTCCTTCAAAATTATTGCACAATTCCCAAGGTTGATCATCTGACTGCATGCAACACCTATACACTCAAGAATAGCCTATAATTGATGTTACACTTCATTGGAATATCCACCACAACTGGGGAACTTGAATTCTCTTCATGCATTAGCTATTTTGGGCTAACTGATTACTTAATTGGATGATTACTGAGTTAGACTGAAGTCTCACTGCACAAATGACCTTCCACTAGTTCCTCCAATAGTTACAAATAGTTTAACTAAAAACAACTTGAACTAACTGACCTTGGTTGCTACAAATTAGAAATCACACATGCTTAACTGAATTCTAACTCCTCTAACTCGAATTTTCTAGGTAAACTAAGTGACACAAGCTGTGTCACACAATTTAACTACATCAAAGTTGTATGTTGATGTGGAAATTTGAATTTTCTCAATTTCACCAAGGATAAATCAAATTGAGACTTTCTTGCTGCATTTTTCAACAAATACAAACCCAAAATTAGTATGATACTAAATAATTGGTTTTTTTCCATTTCCTCCACTTTGAGGATGTGGTTGGGACCTTGGATAAAACATGGGTACAAGGTAGGAGCTTCCTGAGTTTTCGACACTAGTATGTGGGTTTCAACCCTATCCATGAGATTCCTCAGAGAAAATTTATTTGGGTAAAGCTCACAAGACTTCCTCAGGAGCTTTGGAATTGAAATTCCTTGGAGCATATTGGTGATAAGATATAAAATTTAATATTCCTTGGTGACCTCATTTTGGGTGGTTTAAACAAGCGACTTGCTTGGATATTAGCTGAGATGGATTTCTCTAGTGGTTTGTCAACAAAATTGGACTTAAAATTGGATGTTATGTTACACTGCAAGCGAATTGACTACTCAGGTATACCTTTATGTTGCTTAGGATGTCATTGGACTGGGCATCTGGTTTCCAAATGCCCCTTGAGTTACTAGGGCTCCTCATATGTTCTTGTTTCTAAGGATTGATCATGTCCGATTTGTTTGGATAAGACATCGCCAGTGCTGGTTAGATCAAAACATCATAAAACATTATTCAAGGCTCTGTCACAGGTACCGATTTTTATAATCGTTCACATTTTCCCTCTTTTGATTAAACTTAGAAAACTATAAGTGGAGATGTTATAATGAATGAATATTTACCAGTTAAACTTTTTCGAGTGATATGGTTGGACATAATTCTCTGTGTTTAAACCTTATGATTAGGTCTAGATCTTCAGACATTTCTTTCATTTTTAGAGCTCTCCCTCATTTGGGTACATTCCCTCCTATTATAGATACTTCAAGTTCCATGGCTCCTCTGGTAGGTTGTGGACATCTCCCTTCTGATGTGATTACTAGCCCCCCTTTCGACTTCAGTTCCTCTTTGATTCAATTAAGCACTTATATGGGTTTGAATTCCACTTTGAATTTTATTGGTAGTGACATTAACATTTTAAAACAAAACAAGGTCTTCGACATTGAACCCCTCATTATTCACTTGACTATGAAATCCTTGGATGACCTTTCCATTATACCAAGTTCTAAATGAAATGTTAGTATCCATAAGAAACATAGGGGTAGGTGGAAAGTGGCTCCCTCAGGGGACCTTATTCCACTCAAGTAAACATTAGAATATTCTGATATGTTAGATACATATAAATCTAGTCCATTTTTCTATTCAGATATGCAAGCTCTTAGAGATCATTTTCCTTATGCCAATATCCCCTCGTGAATATTATGTCCTTGAATATTCAGGGTTTAGGGAATGCCCCAAAAAGGAATTCCCTATGTTACTTGATTTTGGAATAAAGACCATATGTTATTTTAATTTAGGAGACTATGGAAAATGGAGACAAGGCATGTGCATATTTTCTGAAATTATGTCCGGGTTGGAAGTTTTGCACTATTGACACACATGGTCCCTCAAGGGGATTGGTTCCTATGTGGAATCCATGCCTTGTTAATTTCCTGGAATTTAAATCTTTTAAAGACATCTTATTAATGTGATTCACAAGGGGATCAAAGGACAGAATTCAAATTTTTAATGTTTATGCTCCCCATGTTTCTAAACTAGATTTCTCGAATAGGATGGACATTTGTGGGCTATCAAAGATTGGGTCTCTCATTGTGGTAGGATATTTAAATCTTACAGTCTTCATAGGGGATATTTGGGGTTCAAGAAGTAAATTGGATTTGTTAAGTGGTTATTTCAAGGATCTCTTTGGACAAAATCACTTGGTGGATATTCCTCCAGTTCCACTTCTCCCCACTTGAAGGAATGGACATATTGGACTGGATGGAGTTTTTGAGAGATTGGATAGGTTCTTAATTCATGAGAACTTGTTGGAATAACTAGGTTTAATGCGCTCATGGGTCAACTCTATTAAGTTTTTTTATCATCTCCCTATGTTTCTACTATGGTGTAATGAATTTTCTTGGAAGGATCTCCCCTTAAAATTTAACCATTCATGGTTAAAAGAAAAATAATTTGAGAAACCTATTAGGGATACATGGTCAAAAGAGGAATATAATCATGAGATATCCTATATGGAATTTTTTTGTCAGAAACTAAAAGCACTGAAGATGGAGGTCATAAACTAGGAAAGAGAAAAAAATAGAAGGAGTAAACAATAACATGTTGAGATTGATCTTTAACTTGATTTGGTATTTGCCCCATCAAATCCTAGTTATTTCTTTGCTAAACTAAAACAAAATGCCTTGGTCATGGAAGCTAGAAAGAGAAATATTTTAGCATAATAAGAAGAAGAATGGAGGCTTAAGAGTTGTATGATTCGCATAGCATGAGGAGATAACAACACAATTGTTTTTCTTAAATTTTCTTCTCAAAGAAGAAGGGATAATTATATCTGGGACTTGGAGAATGAAGTGAGAAGACATATGTTTAAGCTAAAGTATATACACAAGGAGGCTGTCTTGTAGCTGCTACAACCACCCTCCAAAATTTTTCCTATGATTTGATTTTAGATCCTTCCTTCTATCCACGGGAGCTTATCTTCTATTGTCATCAAGTATTCATGGTATGTCAAAGACTTGTCTTTTTATGTTGTTCTTGTGACTCTTTGTTTTGACCTTGATCTGAACTTTTTCAAACACAAGCTAACCTTCTGACTTGACCATGCAGCATTGTTAGGCTTTCCTCTAGAAATTGCAGGATCTTGGAAGGTAGGCTAGCCTTACCTCTAGAAAATGTGCAATATTTCTTGGCAGGACAATCTTGAGCTTGATAACTATGTAGTTCTCTATGGAAGCCCATCCTTGATGATGGAAACTATGAAAACCATCCCTTCATCTTAGAAACTGCGCAATGAAATCAATCAAGAAGTTTCCTAGTCCTCGGGAATTGTGAAATCCTTCTTGACATTGTACATGCAAGTTTCCTAAAAAGATAAAAAAATAAAAAAAATAAAAAACCATCCCTATAAAATAGGGATTCATTAATTAGTTTCCCAAAGGTGGAACACTTACAATTTTTGGAACTTTCCACCAAGTCTCACTTTTTCCTTGATTTTAGGCATGCGCATCATAAACCTCAATCAGTATAGATCTATTTAATTTACACCCATATATCTCATTCGTACAATCAATATTAGAGCTCTAACATTCCCAACGAGATCAAGGATCCTTCGGTGGAGCTTGCAGCACTTTTTCGGGTGAGTTTTACTTTTGTCATATTTTGCCGCTTTTTCTGTCACTTTTTGTCATTTGGCTTCTGAGGTTGTTGTTTTTCTTGTTTATTTTCATGGTTCGTAGTGATTTTATGTATATTAGTTTTTACAAGTGTTGATTCAGTTCCTCATTTTCCTTTCAAAAGCGTCGCATTAGTTTTCTTGTTTTTTCCTATTAGTGGTCATCATTACGATGACTCTTCTTGCATGTTTTTTTTTCCTTTTGCATGTTGATATTATACACTTGTTTTGCACTAATCTATTATGAACCTTAACATGCACCATCACTCAGATTTTCTTGTTTCCCACACTCTCACCGGGTAGATTTGCTCATCCCTTGGCCAGCTTTCACATTGTCTAGTTGGGCATTGCCCAAGTTTGAGGCTCAAGCTCTCAGCTTGGCCTATGACATTACATAATGCATAGTACAGGATGAACCAACTATGCATTACACATTTCCATGGATCAAGCCTGCCCCCTTGGCCACTAAGACTTCGTAATGCATAGTCTCTCCCCAAGTTGGAATGTGCATTGTGTAGTCTCTAGCCTCAAGTTACATCACTGGATGCTGAGACTACACAACACACAGTTCCCATAGTGAGTCTCCCTCCCTTCACTTCTATAATTGTGAAATTTTCCCAGTTAATGCATGTGGTTGTGCCTGATCTTTATTTGAAATTTGATTTATTGAAGCAAAATTAAGTCTATCATGATTGCTTTGTCCTCCCACAGGTATTTCAGGTGTTGAGCACTTCTCGTCATCAGTCATTGTTATCATGGCACCCAAGAGAAAGTCTTCAAAGGATACCACAAAGAGCAGCAACGGGGAGGCAATTGAGAGTACACCACTTTACTTGCCAATATACTCAAAAACTCAATTGTTTGTAGAAAAAGAAATTAGATCTCACATGGCAGAAGGTGAATGAAATTTTCTTAGTAAGAGCCCTCAAAGCATATCTGGAAGACTCACAAGTGTATGTCAATGTCCAAAAGTTGGGGTTACACAAGGTTGCATGTAGGTACCCACCATTTCCATGTTCAGATGTTATTAGTTAGATATTGTCTCTCATATATCAAAATACTATGACTCTTAGTAGTACCAACGAACGTAGACTTGCTTCTTTTATGGCAGCAGACTATCATCTCATGTACCATTTTCCTAAGCCAAAATCGGTCATGGATTCGTACTTCTACGCAAAAACTATCTACTTAAGCACCAAGGATATTGTTAAGGCTGGGTGAAAGAGCCAACAGAGTTTCTTCAGACACCCACTAACACATACAAGAAAAAATATCTCAGGAGGGCCTATCAGTTGTTGATCATCCTATGTTACAGAATCTATGGTCAACAAAGCACCGAGACCTTTCCTAGAGGGTGGTATTTCTTATTGGACCAGGTTGTGAACGAAGGTAAACGATTCAGCTGGTCATATTTGTTGGCTCAACAATTGCGGATCCATGTATCTAACTCCCTTAGTTCTCCCAAGGTCATGCAAGCTAGATTGTACATGTCTCATTATCTATTGGATGCAATTTGCGCACACAATGCATTCGTGGGCATGAATTAGACTTGGACGCCGCAGGAGCCTACCATGTATGTTTGTTGCAAGCTACTATCAAAGTGCAGCCACAGAGGAGTAATGGAGAAGCTAACTAATCACTTCCTCATTCCGTTGTACAAGATGATCCTTGAGTAAGAGCCACCTTGCATGTCACATGGGCCAATGGAAGTAGTATCGTAGATAGAAAATTGGTTTTCCTCACCGGATGGCACTTTCCTTAGAATGTTCGATGGAAAAAGGTCGCCACGTCTTTTACCAAGGTATGCCACCAACAAGTTAGTCATGCAATAGGTTGTGTATCATCTCTCCACAGTGTTGTCAGTAGCTTTGCACAGGAAGAAGAAATCACGTGGGCCAACTCTCTCTATGCAAATCAGATTATACAAGATTAAGAACTTGAAAGTGACAGATACCGAAGAGAAGGTGATAGAGAAATTTGTGCTCGGTACTCTGGGTTTTAATCCATACGATCCAAGGAATAATTGCAAAGACCACTGTGATAGGATCCATTTTTAGTGTCTAAGCAGGACCTTTCACGGGCCGGAGGAGGATGTATGGAAGAATTGTTACAACGCCTCCAAGCCCCACGAGTAGATTTGTTTTGTAGGAACTTCACAGATTACTCTGTAGAAGGAAGCTACCCCAGAGGTACCACCAGGAGAAGTGTGCAACCCAGTGCATGAGAAGGAAAAGAGGAAGGTTGTCCATAGTCCAAGGGGAGAGCGAAAATGCAAGATGAAAGCATATCTAGTTATTATGAAAGTGGATTTAGCAACAGAGGAAAATATGAAACAAGGGATGCAGGAAGAAGAGAGAAAGAAGAGGGAAGAATAGGAGAAGAGGAGGAAAGAATAAGAAGAGAAGAAAAAACAAGAATAAGAAGAAAGGTGAAGAGCGGAGGCAATAGAAGAATAAATAATGTAGAGACAAGCTAAAGATCTAGAGCAAAATCGACAATGATAGGAGAAGAATAAACAGATGCAGGAAAAAGAGCTTGCTCAAGAGATAGAAGAGTTGATTGAAATTCAAGACATGGGGGAGTTGGAGCCGTAGAACCAAGATGTTGACGTGATGCCAAGTACACAACGGGCCACCATTCAATCTCCCTGTCCTCCAGCAGAGTAATCTCCAAGCAAGGAAGAGGAAATTGTTCTTCTTGATGATGGTTTGGTTATGGATACATACAATCTAACCTATGACAAGCTTTAGAAGAAGATTGTACAAGTGAGGAAGAAACATTTTTCGGATGACCTTGCATCTCCTGCATTCATTAGAGAAAGGGTGATTGTGATAGACACCAGAAGAAATCCAACTGCCATTTCTATAGCCAACTTTCCATTCACAGGTGCTTCGAATTCAAACACAGAGTATTTGATGGACGAGAACAAACAATTGGCAAAGAAGTTGCAAGGTGCTAGGAAAGAGGTTGAACAACTTTGAGCACAGGTATAGAACCCAGCTTTTGCATAGGTCCATCTGGAATAATTGAAGGCAGCAATACTTGGTGAAGTATTGACACTCGGAGAGACCATGCAGAGTTTTTATGAGGAGCTTGTTATCATGCATAAGGAAGTTGTCCAATTGCATGGCTTGTAGCAGATGTGTAAATATTTTGTTATAACTCTCACGAATGTACAAGCTTCCATCACTTTCGTTCATGAATGGTCAATGAAATACAAAGGGGTATCACTTGACTTGGGCAAGAAAACAGGGAAAGAGGCAAAGTTAGAGAAGTCAAAGGTTCAGAGTATTATCCAGAACAACAAACAACTTTCCTCATTCATTGCCAACACTCAGTCCTCATATGCACGTTTTTACAATAGCCTAGACTTCTTGGTGAAATCTCACAGGATCCCATCAGTCAACTCACTCACAGAGATCAAGCGCAAGAATCATTTTGTAAAGAAGTTGAAGAGTCATGAAGGAAGTCCAAGAGTCACAAAGGGGAGTTGAAAAGTTACCCCATCTTTTTATAAATATACCCTCATAACTCATGTAAATGGCTTTTGGGGGAGCCAAGATTTTGGCTAGCCTTAGGCTTAGAATCAGGAGCTTGGGAGTTTGTGAGAGCCATGGCTTCTATGTCGCATAGAGGGAGTATATTTCTTTGGAGGAGAAGGTGTTGACTTCATGTTCTACTATTTGGGCTAGTGATCCGTCAATTTTATATGTATGATTAGAACTTTCACTTAATAAAAGCTTAGAGCCAACAAGTTTTCATGCATATGTTATGAATATAGTAGGACTATTCTTGTTATGTTTGCAATGTATGTTATTTAACTTACGCCTATGCTTATGAAATATTTTGTTTGGATTGGTATGAATCTTTTTGAATGCATGTTTTTGTTTAATTAAATCACTGTAAACTTTTTGAAAATGTTGCAAGAAAATCCTAATTTAATTTTGCCTTGATTAAATTAGGAGAAACTCGAATTTCAATTTCAGCAGAATACTTGGAGGTAGTTAAATGATATGACATTGCTCTTTTCACTTAGTGAACTTAGTAAATTCGATTTTGAGACATTTGATTTCAATTATACATGACTGGTTTCTAATTTGTAACAATTTATTTCAATTGATTTGAGTTATTGTCAATGTAAATAGCTCTCATTATTAATAGAACTAGTGGAAGTTCAGTCAAGGGTGTGTAATGTTTTTCACACTGAATGATCATCTAGTTAAACTGATCAATCAACCTAAATTAACTCATGCATGCAAAGAATTCGACTTATCCAGTTGAGAGTGGAGTTCAAGGGAATTGTACTATCAATTGTAGAGTTTTCCAAGTTGTATAGGTGGTGTATGCAGTCAAAGAAGGGCCTAAAGGAATTATGCAATTCTCAATGAGTAATTTCCCTAATTAATAGGGTGATAATTCATCATCAAACAACACAAGGAAATAGGAGCTTGGAAGGCTGAGAAATTGGCTAAGTATTGGCTTGAGTCAGTTTGTGAGGCAGTGAGATAGATTATACTAGTGCAGGGGTTGCTCAGGCTTGAGAAAGCATTGTATTTCTTCTCTATTATTTGATTAATGAAATACAGATAGTAAGGGGTTTTGAGCAGTTGCTTTCCCCTAGATAAATCTCTGTGTATGTGTGTTGAATCTTGATGCATGTTAATGATTTGTGTTCTCAATCATGATTTTCTTTCCGCAGATGAGTAGAGTAGCTTCAAGTCTTGTGATCTAGTAAATTTCATGAGCAATTTTGAATCTACACATTAAATTTCTACATGGTATCAAAGTAGGAATCATAGTAGAGAAGAGAATTCGAAGTTGTCTTTGCAAGTGGATCAAATTTGCAGGATCAATTCTTCAGAGCTAGCAAGATGGCTTTCTATGGACTGAGACTTGAGTATTCCCTTGAGGGTAGCTCAAATTATGTTTCTTGGAAGGACAGGATGGAGGCAGTGTTGGAAGATAATGGGCTGAAGGAATTCATAGATAATGATATCCCGAAGCCTCCAACATTTGATGCTCAAGATCTAGCAAAATGGAAGAAGTGTGTAGAAAAGGCAAGGAGGATCATATTGGAGGGAGTTTGAGACCATATTGTCTCGAATATCCATAGGAAAGAGGATCCATATACAATGTGGCAGACCTTGACAAATTTTTTCCAGAACAATAGTAACCATAAGAAGTTGGAACTAAAGGACAAGCTTCGAAATATCAATATGTAGAGGAGCGACACAATTCCACAATAGCTTAGTAGGTTCATACAATGTAATGATGAACTTAGTCAAGTTGGTGTTATTGTAGCAAAGGATGATCTGGTAATTTTAGCACTTCTAGTCCTTCCCAAGAGCTGGCATAGCGACTAGGATTTGGTAAATGGGAGATAGAATCTAACAAATTGGGAACGCCTTTGGTCCGATTTGGTACAAAAGGAGATTAGGCAGAACACCAGAGGTGAAACTTCATCCAAGGGTGATGATGAGGATAAATGTTCCTTAGCAAGGAAAGGAAAGAAAGGGAAAGGGAAGAAATATCAATCTAAAGTAGATTCGAGTAAATGGGGCAAGAAGAAAGACTTATCCAAAATCAAGTGCTTTCACTATCATGAACTAGGACATTATGCCACGAAATGTCCACACAAGAAAGCAGGCAAGAAGACTGCAGGAGGAGCAGTGGGTGAAGCCTTGGCTTCACAATTTGAACTTGATTTTACCCTCATTTCATGCATGGAAAGCACAGTGATGGGTAGTGTGTTGTATCTCAATAGTGGTTCCTCATTCCACATGATGGGAAACAAATAATTTTTTAGTGACTTGGAGGAGAAGGATCTCCAGATGCACATCGAGATGGGAGATGATGGAAGGTATAGCGTGACCGACATTGGTACAGTTACTTTTTAGAGGGAGTCTATTTCCCCTCTCAAACTCAAGGATGTGATGTATGTATCGGGTCTAAAGGAGAATCTAGTTTTCGTCATGGTGTTGGAAGACCATGGATACAATGTGATATTCAACAAAAGAAAGGCTTTCTTGAGACACATCGCCACAGGACAAGTGAAGCAGATTAGGGTTCGAGTGAAGAACCTCTACAAATTCGAAGTGGAAGACTATGAAGCAATGAGAATAAGAGCAGAGAAAGTGAAGAGCCGATATGTTAGCAAATTGTGGCATATAATACTTGGTCATTTGCATCATGGTGCTTTGAAGATCATGCGGCAGATTTCTATAAGCCTCCCCAACATAGCACTATAGTAGAAGGATACATGCAAAGGGTGTACATTAGGGAAGTACACAAAATCCACCTTCAATAATTGTGACAACAGGGTGCATGCAATCCTTGAAAGGATCCACTCTAGTGTATGTGGACCTTTCTCGACAGCCTCCGCTGCCAAGCACATGTATTATGCTATATTTGTGAATGATTTCTCATGGAAGAGTTGGATATACTTAATGTAGATGAAAGACCGGACATTCTCAATTTTTTTTGAGTTTAAAGCACTTGTTGAGAAAGAGACTGGCAAGAAATTGACGGCTCTCGGGAGAGATAACGGTGGTGAGTATGTGTCGAATGAGTTTAAAAATTTATGTGCACGGGAAGGAATTCTACGAGAGTTGACAACACCTCAAAACCTACAAAATAATGGGGTGGTTGAGAGGAAGAATAGAAGTATTGTGGGAGCAGCATGGGCGATGTTGCATGACCAAAGCCTACCTCTACACTTGTGGGCTAAAGAATGCAACACAACAGTCTATTTTCATAACAAGAGCCCTCACACAATTCTTGGCATGAGTACACTAGAGGAATATTTTCCATGGAATAAAATAGATGTGTCACACTTCAGGATCTTTGGATCATCAATTTACTATCATGTTTCTAAGGAAGTGAGGAAAAATCTAGAGCTGACAGCAGAGTTGGGCATATTTGTGGGGTACCCTAATACACCTCAAAAATATCAGGTGTACTTTCCATCCCTCAATATGACGGTGGTTAGGCGGGATGTGAAGTTTGATGAGGAGAAGGCAATGAGGTGTTCTCTTGAGAGGGAGCTTTAGTTTCATCTTGATCAAGAGATTTTAGCTCCAAAGGAAGAACCTCAGGAAGTTGTGGAGAAGCCACAAGTAGAGGAGGAGAGAGTGGAGACATCCACTCAAGCAGAGACATCTAGAGAAGGAAGGAAGTGGACCAGGGAAGCTGACAGATTATTGCAGGATGCTAGAGAGAATGTGGGAGCACCCACATCATAGCACAGATAGAGGAGATCATCGGATTGGTACACTTGGTACATGGCTATGATGAGTGAGCTAGTTGAGACAAAAATATCCTTATTCGAGGGAGCAATGCAAAAACCAATATTGGTTGATTCTATCATAGAGGAATATGATTCCATTGTCAAAAACAGTGTTTGGGAAGTGGTCCCAAGGCTAGCAGACAAATCAATGGTTGGTTCGAGATGGCCTTACAAGGTAAAGCATGCAACAAACAAGAGCATAGACAAACACAAGGCCAAATTTATTGTCAAGGGGTTCTCTCAAGTAGAGGGAATTGACTATGAGGAGACATTTACTCCAATAGCAAGGTACTCATCCATGAGGTCAGTTCTATCAATTTCAGCATAGATGGGATGGAAGATCCACCAAATGGATGTGAAGACAACATTCCTCAATGGAGTTATTGAGGATGAGGTGTATATTGAGCAGCCAGAGGGGTTTGATACCTTTGACAAAGAGTTGTTGGGTTGTGTTATATTATTTCCACGACTAGCCCACGTAGTTAACTAGGGGGTTAGAAGGGGGGCGGAACCCCCCCTTCGTTGTGCTGATTGCGTAGCGGGGGGAATCATAAGGGGTTTGAGGGGTGCAGGTAACCCCACTCTATGGGGTCTGGGGCAGTGCCCCAGAAAATTTTGGTTTTGGACCCTATGTTAGGTTGGGCAGACTTACCTATGGTTTTGTGCATGATTTTCACACATGGTTTTGGATGCGATGGTTTTCGGTCCATGGTTTTGCACGCGATGGTTTTCAATCCATGGTTTTGGACGCGATGGTTTTAGGTCCATGCTATTGGATGCTTCGACATGTATAAATATGTATTGTAACATTGAAAGGAACATAATGAAAAGTCAAGCTGGTAGTCCCGGTTTTGGGATCCAAGGGGAAATCTTTGTGTATATGTGTTTTATGTGTTGTGCTCTTGCATTTTTATTTTCTGTGTTTTAGAATTTGTATGCATGTAATTTCTGTACGGGGTTAAAACCTACATTTGGTATCAAAGCTATTTCGGTTTCAAGGGGATGCCTTTATTTTTGAGGGGTTTCGCTTGGGCCTGTGGTAGACCCTATTCAGTGGGAGATCTGCGGGATCGATTTTGGTAGTGAAAGAAGATGGCGAGTAGTGGAAAGATAGAGATCGAGAAATTTAATGGTCAAAGTTTTGAGTTGTGGAAACTCAAGATGGAGGATCAGTTGGTGGATAAAGATCAGTGGATCGCGGTAGATTCGGGTACTAAACCAACGGGAGTGTCTAATGAAGAATGGAAGAAGTTGGATTGGAAGGCAAAGAGCACAATACAATTGTGTGTCTCAGATTCAATATTGTTGAATGTATTAAGGGAAGCTACGACGAAGGCTTTGTGGGACAAGTTAGGGACTTTGTACCAATCTAAGTCTCTAGTGAATAAATTGTTCCTACGAAAAAAGTTGTATAACCTAAGGATGAAAGATGGAGACTCGGTGACAGAGCATCTGAATGCATTTAATACTATGGTAAGTCAGTTATCATCTATTGATATCAAAATGTCAGATGAAGATAAGTGCATTAGTTTTTTTTGTTCTCTACCAAATTCGTGGGATAGTCTGGTTACTGCAATAGGTAGTAATTCTACTACCTTGCAGTTTGATGAAATAGTCTCATCCTTGTTGACGGAGGAGATGAGACGGAAAAATATGGAGAGCCAGAATGGTGATGCCTTGTCTATACAAGGACGGTCCCAGAACAGAAACAAAAATAAGTCATCAAGTGGGAGATCTAAATCTCCAGGAAAACCTATAAAGGTGGTGTGCTAGAAATGCAGAAAGGAAGCACACTACAAAAGGGACTATAAATCTAAAGCTCCTGACAAAGGAAAGGGATCTGATGATGCTCCTTCTGCAAAGGCGAAAACCACCTCAGATGAAGGTGGGGATGTGTAATTGGCTTCTTCAAGTACACATGTAGATCATGAGACATGGTTGATTGACTCAAGTGCATCCTTTCACTTCACTCCCCATAAAGAGTGGTTCTGCGAGTATGAGAAATATGATGGTGGTGATGTCTTCTTAGGTGATGATAGGAAGGCTAGAATCATTGGTCGTGGAAAAGTAAAGTTGAAGTTGCAAGGTGGAAGGGTTAGAACACTTTCGGGTGTTCTACATATTCTTGCATTGATTTCTGTAAGCAAGCTGGATGATGCAGGTGTAAAAACAATGTTCGAGAAGGATACCTACAAGATGGTTCGGGGAGCACTGGTATTGATGTGGGGAGTTCAGATTGGAACTCTGTACAAGTTGCAAGGTAGCACTGTTTTTGATGGGTGCAACAGTTTTGCGGTTCCTGAAAATGGAGTAAAAAATCTAGTGGTCTCTGGAGAGAAGACCATGAAGTGGCATCAAAGGCTTGGAAATATTCGAGAGAACGACCTTCAAATACTTCATGGTAAAGGTATGGTATAATGTATGAGTAATAGCTCTTTGGATTTTGATTTCTGTGAAAATTGTGTATATGGGAAGCAGAATCGGGTGAGTTTCCCCTCTAGTGGTAAGAGGGAGAAAAAGATATTAGAGCTTGTGCATAGTGATGTGTTTGGACCTATGAAGGTTCTGTTAGGGCCTAAATCTACCTCAAGCTGAGAAAGGCAGGCCTAGGGTAACATCAAACCACGCTTAACCTGGTAGCTAGCCCTATCAGGTCAAGAGAGGGCTCTCTCCTTGTCAATCTCAGGAAAATATAGCAAATGAGGCTTGAGATGACTTATATAAAGACTAATTTTAGGCTAGGTATATGCTCAGAGGAGTTTTATTGATTTTTATGTTGGTTTGTTGGCTCAAATGTGAAAGGCAGTTTTGGGTCCGAGGAATGGACTCAGTTTTGTAGAGGTTTCTGTGGGGCGAGGTAAGCAAATGCTTTAGTACTTTAAATTGAATGAGATGGAGATTCTTAAGTTTGGTGAGGAGTTGGATAGGGCATGAGAGTCTCAGGAGTCCTCTTCAAATAGTTGAAAACATAAAAAACTAAATAAACCCTAAGTAGAGCACTGTAACATCAATGATTTCTACCTTTATCCTTGATTCATTTAGTTCAGCTAAAAAGAGAGAGATAATGGCATACATAAACACATGTAAACTTGAATTACAGAAGAAGAAACAACACCAAAACAACTTGCCACAAGAATCCCACAAAATACTGCAAACCCTGGTCTATTCCTTTGCCAAACTGCAGAGATGAATGTACAATGCTGCTCAAGGCTTTCACAAGAGTCCAACCTTGACAAATCACTGAAAAAGTACTAGATATAGGCAATAAAAAACTCATGCTATGATTTAGGAGTTGAATTCATGAGTTTAGGAGTTGTTCCAACAATATCTAAACTAAGAACTGAAAAGTAGGCAGTGGAACAACTTGCCTCTAAAATCTAGGAAACTGATTCATTCAGTTCAAAACTACCTTTTCATGATGTATCTACCTCCATGAGTGAATTTTCAACATTTTTACATCAAATTCCATCAATTTACATCATGATTTTGACCATGAGAAAGAAAAAAAGTCAAACTGAGAAAAAACTAGGCGAAAAACAGAGTTTTTTGGCAAAAATAGCAACTTTTCAACCTGTGCACTGCACCACTATACATGTGCGTAGCGCATTTTTGTAGCTGATTTTGGAGGCCTTCCTTGCACCAAATTTGCTCCAAGTGGGCTTTTTGGAAAGGTCTATTTGTCTACTTTCCAGAACAAGTGAAATTTCTGAATTTGGTGTCCATTTGCCCCTCCAAAAGTGAGTTCTCCCAACACTGCTTCCTGTGTGGCCAAAAAGGGGCAGAAAGGGCATTTTGAAGGAGTTTTTGACCCTTTTGGAAGCTCAAAACTTGACAAAAATTTCTAGTAATTTCTGGGCATTCATAATTTTTCATGAGGAATCCAAAAATGTAGATTTTTCCTCCAGAGGAGGTCCCTAGAAAAAGCGAGCGCTGGGTGGCGCTATGCACCAGGCAGAAAATCTTGTTTTTCCCTTCAAAAATTCAAAATTGAAAAAAAGTGTGCCAAATTTCTTGAAATTTGGGCTGAGTGACCTGCATCAAGTACTATGTTGGGCTAAGGAAGCCTCAACCAAGATTTTGAGTCTATCTTGGTCTTTCTTCCTCCTCAAAGTTTTCCTCAACTTGGCCTTCAAGGTCCTTATTCTCGCTTTGCAAATCTTGTTTCTTGCCAAATAGTGATAGGCCATGTGCCTCAACATCTTTTTCTCTTTGTTGGCCTTCTCTAGCAGCTTCTCCAAGTGCATGTTTTCCCTTTCTAGCCAAGATTCACGATCAGCTTCAATCTCTTGCTCTAGTGGTGTCAATTTGATTTTCCTCCTCTTGGCTGCTTGCTGGTTTTCTCTTATAGTTTGCAGCTCCATGATAGTTTGCTGATCCTATAGCTACTTGTTCCTTTGCTCAAGATAGTTTATAATCCACTTAGCCCTTTCTGGGTTAAGAGCTAAGGCATAAATGTTAGCTTCTTGTTCCTGGATGATATCTTTGAGTCTTGAGCTTTGGAGGACCAAATGAGTGTCCTCATCCTGAATGAGAATGAAATCTCTCTCTTGACCTTTAGAAGGCCCTTCCTCATGCACTGGTTGTTTACCTTTATCCTGTACCTGCTTTTTTGTTGAAGGAAACGAGACCCTTCCACCCTGGGTGGAGATAGTACTCATTTTGCTGCTACAAATAGCCTTCTTGTCCCCTTTTGATAAGTGATGAATATCGGCACACTGTTGGTTTAAGTCTCATGCACTTCTTGCTGATGTGAAGGTCCTCCTACCTCATGAAAAACTGATGAGGCCACTTGAGGACTTGTGAAAACCTCATGTGAAATGAAATCATCTCATGACACATTCACCAAGCTCAGCTGATGTAAAACCACAATCTTGATCAATGGAAAGTGATAAATGTTGTTGTACTGTTGATGAGGAGGCTTTCTTGTTACTAATGTGGTCATTTTCTCAATATTCCGACACATGAAATAGGGGAGGTTCATCATCCTCACCCTAGTGAAATGCATCAATAATCTAATATGGTAGGTGTACAAGTGAGAAAATCTACCTTCACAGCTTAAGTATTTGATTATTAGCTTCATGAGTGGAGCATATGTGTCCTGTAGGTATCTGAAAAGGAAAACTCTACTGATCTGCTTCTGATAGTCAGCCTTGATATAAGGCTCATAATGTTCTTTGTCCACCAGTTGTCCCTTGTTCCACTATTCACCCACATTCGTAATACCTGTTGCTTCAGCTATAGTTTCAGGTGTCAAACTAAATTTAACACCTGCCAAATTGACCTGGCCATTGTGAAGATGGAGGACAATTAATCTAGCAAGCTCATGGTGGTATTTGACTCTTTCCACCATCTCACAAAACTGATAGCAAGACTGATGTTTGAAACATGCTATAGCAAGAGGACAAGCCAATAGCTCTGTAAGTGTAGTGGGCTCCTCCCGGATGTGTTTTCCTCCCTTGTGAGGTTTTATGGGTGCATGAAGTTATTGAGAGGAATCACTCATTGTTTCCTCATCCCTTTCATAAGGTGAATCTGTCTCCATATTTGCCACTGTTTGGTTTGAAGCGATGAGTATGAAGAGATTTTAGATGAAGAATAGTTGTTTGCTATTTGACGAATGGAATTGATGAGGGGGACAGTGAATGAGGGATTGTGATGCTGGTTGTAGGGTTTTTTGGGAGTGGCAGTGTTTTGGGAATGCCAATTAGGGTTAAGGAGTAGTGGGAATTAGGTATTATCGTTTTTAGTTTTGGGGATAGGGGGATAGATGAGTGTGAATGAGAAAGGGGAGGGAAAATGAAATAAGGGGAATGTAGTGAAGGGATGTGAAAATGATGCAAGGGAGAAAATAGCAACAAAGACAACTTTGAAACCCTAGACAGTTTTTTGAATGTGACTGTGGAGCAAACTAGGGTTTGTATTTCACCTATCGAAACACCATTAAAGAGGATGAAAATCTCTTGTGAAGGCACTTTGGGATGCTTAACTTACTTGTTGAATGGAACTTGCAAGATTTTGGAGGTTGATGAGGTCATTTGGATGAGATCCGGGCTTAAAAGGCAAGTGCGCTGCTCCCACTAACAGGTGTGCCACACCCATTTAAATTTCAATGTATTTCTGAGCTTCCGTGCGCCACGCCAACCAGGTGTGCCACACCTCAACCCAAGTGCGCCACGCTAGGAGCTTTGCACAGTTTTGCTGCATTCTTTTCCTCTTTGCCTCAAAAACGCGACTTTGCCTTTGTTCTCTCACTCTTTGGCACAAATAATGTCTTGAACATAAGAAACACTTTCTATACCCTTGGAATTTAATTTTTATTTACAAAAACCCACCTTTCTAAAGTTTTCTTTTCACTTATTCTTTAAAACTCTGTTTTGGCAATTTCATTTGCTTTTTGCCTTTGATGGACTAAGTTCTTTGAATTTTTTACTCTTTTGTAGGAGCTGAAGTGTAGGAGCTTGGCAAGGTGACCAGGAATGCATTTCCGGACCTATTACATATAAGAAGAATAAAATTACATGAAATTTATATACATAAAACAATAAAACTCTGTTTTTCCTCAAAACCTCAAAACAGGGTTTTGAGGGAAAATCAATCACTGAGCATGTGATTATTGAAATTTTTCATCCTGAAGTTTTATTTGACCTCCTCATGTGCCTGTTGACCATTATTGAGCTTTTAAAAGACTTTAATGATAAAACCCTAGACCTAATGAGACCTAAAACCCTAAAAATGACATTTACAATTGTAAAGACAAAAAATGACTGTAAATGACCTGAATTTGTGAAAGTAGGCCATTTGGTAAAGACCATGAGGGAAAATTGATAATATGCCACTGCCATCAGATGATCCATGATCCTAATGGAATGAAGCTAATCGGATGAGACACCTAAAATGCAATGCAACAAGAGAATTTTGATCACTGATGGAGGGATGAAGATACCGACACTAACAGGTTCCATCACTGGGTAAGTCTGTGTACTATGTATCATTTATAGTTGACTTCTCAAGGAATATAAGGATATATCTCATTAAGAAGAAATATGAAGTCTTTGACATGTTTAAAGATTTTAAGGCTCTGGTAGAAAACTAGACAGAGAAGAAGATAAAAGTGTTGAGGACCGATAAAGGTGGAGAGTTTTGCAATAAGGAAATTGAAGAATTTTGTAAGAAGTGTGGTATAGCATGGCAGAAGACTACTCCATATACACCTCATCAAAATGGAGTTGCAGAAAGAATGAACAAGACATTGATGGAAAGGGCAAGAAGCATGCTCAGTGGTGCTGGGTTAGGACAAGAATTTTGGGTAGAGGCAGTGGAGATAGCATGTTACCTAGTCAACAGATCACTTTCATCAACGTTGGAGGATAAGACTCCACAAGAGGTATGGACTAGTAAGAAACCCTCTCTTTAACATCTGAGGGTATTTGGATGTGATGCATATGTACATGTTCCAAAGGAGAAACAAACTAAGTTGGATAGTAAATCTGAAAAGTGCATCTTTATTGGGTATAAGGATGGTTTAAAGGGTTATAAGCTTTGGAACCCAGTAACAAGGAAGGTTGTGTATAGCCGAGATTTTGTTTTCAGAGAGGTGAAAAATGTTATTAAACATGAAGTCCAGCTAAAGGAACCTGAGAAGATAGATTTTGAGCTAAAGGAGGAAGAATCAAACTCTACAGCAAAGGAGGAATCAGAAGATGAAGAGCCACAAACTCTGGGTGTGAGAAGATCAGTTCAAGAAAGAAGGAAGTGAGAAAGGTATAGTCCATCTTCTTTCTATTCAAATTTTGCTTTATCTATTACTGATGATGATCCCATAACTGTGAAGGAAGCAATAGATTCAGAGGATGGAAAACTCTGGAAAGAGGCCATGGTTGATGAAATGGCATCTTTGCACAAAAATGAGGCTTGGGATCTGGTGGAGTTTCCAGCTGGAAGGAAACCCATTGGCAACAAATGGGTGTTCAAGAAGAAGACAAATGCAGAAGGAAAGGTGGAGAAATAAAAAGCTCGGTTGGTAGAAAAAGGTTATTCCCAGGTGCTGGGAATTGATTTCGGTGATATTTTTTCTCCTGTTGCCAAGGTAACTTCTATTAGATTACTTTTACCTGTTGCTGATGCTTTTGATTTTGAGGTAGAATAGATGGATGTGAAGACAACATTTCTTCATAGGGATCTGGAAGAGGAGAACTACATGAAGCAACCTGAAGGCTTTGTGGTGCCTAAGGGTAAGAGAGAACTGGTATGCAAGTTAAATAAGTCTAAGTCTCTGTATGGGTTAAAACAGTCACCAAGGATGTGGTATCAGAAATTTGATACATTTATACGGGGACTTGGCTTCACCAAAAGAAAAGAAGATCACTGTGTGTATTTTAAATTAATTGGTGACCGTGCTATTTATCTTGTCTTGTATGTGGATGATATGTTGCTGGTTGGAAATGACAAAGAAATTATCCAGGATTTGAAGACCCAATTGTCCTCCAAATTCGACATAAAAGATCTTTGTGCTGCAAACTATATTTTGGGCATGGAAATTAAAAGAGATCAAACAAATAGGAAGCTCTCGTTAAACCAGAGGAATTATGTCGAGACAATATTGCAGAGGTTTAATATGCAGTATAGTAAACCGGTAAAGGTTCTTATTCTTACAGGTGTAAAGTTATCTGCTGAACAGTGTCCCAAGAAACAAGAAGAGGAAAAGGACATGTCCCGTGTTCTATATGCAAGTGCAGTAGGTAGCCTGATGTATGCGATGGTCTATACTAGACCAGACATTGCACATGCAGTGGGAGTATTGAGCAAGTTTATGTCAAAACTAGGGAAGGAGCACTGGATAGTAGTGAAGCGGGTTTTTAGGTATTTGCATGGCACTAGTGATTATGGTTTGTGCTACCAAGGAAGACTAGGATTGGACAGAGTGTTGGATATTCATGGCTTTGTTGATGCAGACTGTGCTGGAGATCTGGATCAGAGAAGATCTACAAGTGGGTATTTTTTTAACCTATTTGGAGGTGCAGTCAGTTGGATGAGTGAGAAACAATATGTAGTGGCACTGTCAACTACAGAGGCAGAATACATGGCAGCCACTCATGTAAGCAAGGAAGCAGTTTGGTTGCAAAGATTGTGTTCAAATATGGGGTTAGTACAGGGAGCTATAAGGATAGATTG
Organism: Pinus tabuliformis; assembly: GCA_031772625.1. Lineage (NCBI taxonomy): Eukaryota > Viridiplantae > Streptophyta > Pinopsida > Pinales > Pinaceae > Pinus > Pinus tabuliformis. The sequence goes on from CM062811.1 coordinate 20,957,256, forward strand.
TGACAGCCAAAGTGAAATTCTCTTGGCAAAGAACCACATATCATTCAAAGACAAAGCACATTGATGTTCAGTATCACTTTGTGATGGATATGATAGAAGACAAAAAGGTGTTGATAGTAAAAGTGGACACTTTGAAGAATACTACAGATGCATTGACAAAATGTGTGAGCTCTGAGAAGTTCTCTTGGTGTAGAGAAACAATGGGCATTGCAAGGCTGGATAAATGACTAAGCTCTCTTGTGGCCCCCTATGGAAAGAAAACAACAAGTGGGAGAATGTTGGGTTGTGTTATATTCTTTCCACGGCTAGCCCATGTAGTTAACCGGGGAGTTAGAAGGGGGGCGGAGCCCCCCCCCCCTTTGTTGCGCCAATTGCGTAGCATGGGGAGTCATAGGGGGTTTGAGGGGTGCAAGTAACCCCACTCTATGGGGTTTGGTGCAGCGCCCCAGAAAATTTTGGTTTTGGACCCTATGTTAGGTTGGGCGGACCTACCTATGGTTTTGTGCATGATTTTCGCACATGGTTTTGGACGCGATGACTTTCGGTCCATGGTATTGGATGCTTCGATATGTATAAATATGTATTGTAACACTGAAAGGAACATAATGAAAAATCAAGCTGGTAGTCCCGGTTTTGGGATCCAAGGGAAAATCTCTGTTTATATGTGTTTTATGTGTTATGCTCTCGGATTGTTTATTTTCTATGTTTTATAATTCATATGCAGGTAATTTATGTATGGGGTTAAAACCTACAAGAGTCACATGTGCACAGACTCACCGGTATACTAAGCATGGGGTTAAACTATCTCACTGGTTTGGGATTTTCCAAAAGTGAAGAAGATGTAGACCTTTAACACATTGTGGTAGAAGGTAAATTATTGATTATTTTTTTATATGTCGATGACTTGATCCTTATTGGTGATGAGCAAGTGATCATATCTTGTAAGGAGGAACTTGAAAGATAGTTCGAGATGAAGGACATGGGACTCATGCATTATTTCCTTAGTTTGGAAGTATGGAAAGGAGATGGGGAACTATTTGTCTTTGAACGAAAGTATGCCAATGAGATACTGAAGAAGTTCTACATGGAGAGAAGCAAACCCATGGACACTCCTGTAGTAGGAAACTGGAGGAAAGAGGATGCCACTTTAGGTGAGGAAGTGGAGGCTACCATTTATAGGCAGCTTATGGGTTCACTCATGTATTTGGTGAACATATGATTGAGAATGTGTTATGCCAACCAAAATATTTTGAAGGCAACAAAGCATGTGTTTAGATACCTAAGATGCACTACTTAGTTTGGTCTTTGGTACAAACAGAAAAAGGGAGTGAAGTTGCAAGGCTTCACAGATGCAGATTGGGCGGGGATTCCATCAGGTAGGAAGAGCACTTCAAGAGGAATTTTTAGTGTGGGATCAACAGTGGTATCTTGATATAGTAGGAAGCAGAGATCTATGGCAGTCAACTCAGTCGAAATAGAATACATGGTTGCAAGTCAAGCAACACATGAGGTTATATAGATGAGAAAGATTCTTATGGTTTTTACCTGATATAACTAAATTCTAGGAAGATTAATGGTTTAACAATCTATTTGGATTTATTAATTATTAAAAATATAGATTATTTGATATATATATATATTATTTTATATAACTTATTATTTTATTGACCAATATATTTAAATATTATATATGATATATTATAGGAATAAAATAGTGAAGATCCAACTTAACTAAGACCATTAAATAATTATTACACTATTACCTAATAGAACTAGATTCTAAATATAATAATGATTGGTGACCTCGACTTGTATTTTATAATAATTAAATATAGATTAATTAATATATATTATGAGATTAGTGACCATCATAATTAAATAAGGATTAATACTTGTATTGTAGAATAATTAAATATAGATTAATTATTACACAATTACCTAGTATAACTAAATCCTAAAAATAAAACTAAATCCTAAAAATAATAATGATTGATTACCTTTACTTGTATTTTATAATAATTAAATATAAATTAATTAATATATGTTATGAGATAGAATGACCATCTTAATTAAATATAGATTAATACTTGTATTTTATAATAATTAAATATAGATTAATTAATATATATTATGAGATATAATGACCATCAGAATTAAGTGGATAATAACAATAATATAACTATTTAATTTAAATTACCATATGAATTCCTAATTTAGTGGTTTGACCAGGATCATTCGGTCAAAATTAGCCGTTAGCATTATAGTTGTTGGAGTCTCTGCACACGCTATTTAATCACGCTAAGCCGAATTGGTTCTTCAACTTGTCCTGACGATGAACCACACTGGTTGGTTCGAAACGCGTCGTCAAAAGATTGGTTATGTGATTATGCCGAAGATTATCTAACAGAAAGATTCTTGTTGGGTTATTTGGTTAGAAGATGGATCCTATAGTGATTTACTATGAAAATCATATTTGTATCAAAATATATGAGAATATAGTATTTCATGATCGATCTAAGCCTATTGACATCCAGTATTATCATCTACGAGATTGTATGCAGAGGAGAATTATGTTGTGTCAGTACATTCCGACAGAGGAATAGGATGTATTTATTTTGACAAAGTCTTTGTAAAGAGGAAAAATAAAGTTCCATTGAAGCAGGATTGGGGTATCTAATAATCCTTCTTTTGTTGGGAGGGAGTGTTGAAAATGCTACAAGAAAATCATAATTTAATTTTTCCTTTATTAAATTAGGAGAAATTCGAATTTCAATTTCAGCAGAATACTTGGAGGTAGCTAACTAAGCTGACATGGCTCTTGACACTCAGTTAACTTAGTAAATTCATGTTTGAGACACTTGATTTCATTTATACATGATTGATTACTAATTTGTAGCAATATACTTTAGCTATTTTGAGTTATTTTCAGTGTAACTAGTTATCACTATTAGTAGAACTAGTGGAGGTTCAGTCAGGGGTGTGTAATATTTTTCACACTGAGTGATCATCCAGTTAAATTGATCAATCAACCTAAATTAACTCATGCATGTAGGGAATTCAAGTTACCCAGATGAGATTGTAGTTCAAGGGAAGTGTACTATCAATTGTATAATTTTCCATGTTGTATAGGTGGTGCACGTAGTCAAAGAAGGGCCTAAAAGAATTGTTCAATTCTCAATGAGTAATTTCCCTAATTAATAGGGGGATAATTCCTCATCAAATGACACAAGGAAATAGGAGCTTGATAGCCTAAGAAATTGGTTAAGTATTGGCTTGAGTTAGTTTTTGAGGCAGTGAGATAGATTATACTAGTGTAGGGGTTACTTAGGCTTGAGTAAGAATTGTATTTCTTCTCTATCATTTGATTAATGCAATAAAAATATTAAGGGGTTTTTAGCAGTTGCTTTCCCCTAAATAAATATTTGTGTATGTGTGTTGAATCTAGATCCATGTTAATGATGTGTGTTCTCAATCATGATTTTCTTTCCGCGGATGAGTAGAGTAGCTTCAAGTTTTGTGATCTAGTAAATTTCATGAGAAGTTTTGAATCTACACATTAAATTTCTACATAACTTGTGAACTATTTCATAGATTAGATTTTGATTTCTTTATGCTCATCTGCTCCTTTCAAGTTGTGTACTATTACAGGCTTCTAAGGCACTCAATCATTCTCCCTTCGTGTGTTATAGCCTCCATGCATTGCACTTGAATTTTTGCAAATTCACACACTTGATCCCACTAAAGTCACCATGCATCACTTTATGCATTATTACATCCAAGGCATATCATTAAAAACCATTGCATCAGCAACTCGGTTGTATTCCGAATGGGACTCCTACACCAAACGGTGTGAGGTATAATTGGGACTTCATATCGGGGAGTTCCCATGAATGTTGGCCGGTCCAACACCATCAACATTTCTAGGGCTAGAAGGAAGGCCAAATGACAAGCTGAGCCCATGAATTATGTTTGAATCTTCTGTATCTTTAATGGTTTCTTCCCAAATCATAACCCTAACATGTTTTTCTAGAACCGCAAATCTGAAAGTGGCCGCATGAATAATTCATGACTTGTCAAATCTAAAATTTGATGGTGAGGGTGGAACAACCTTTATTGAGCACACCACTTGTTTTTTTGAATTTTGCATAAAACACAATATTCACTATGAGGATATTGCGTGCAAGTTGTTCATCATCACATTCAAAGCATGCATAAAGGAATGGTGTTACACATTTCCCATTGCTTCCATTCACACTTTCGAACATCTTGTCAAGAATATTTACCGTGGCTTTGATAGATATGATTATAATTTTTTTTAAGAAAATCATGCGATTTTGAAAAGCACCTGATGAATCTCTTGATGATTTTCACGATCGTTTCATTCAATTTTGCCTTGAATTTTCTGAAGAAGATATCGATTGAAATTTAATGAAAGAGAAATTTTAATTTCTTGTTCACATTTCGATGAATATGAATCCTTCGAAAGTCTCCCAACATACCTTGGTAATAAAGCTTCTAAATTAGCGATGAACGAAGTTATTGTTCCATGTGACTCTTTGTCTTCCCCTCATATAACAGTGCCATTTTTGTAGGTTGAGGTGGGATAACTTGAGATTTCATATGTTGATTTACCACAATCTTCTCCCACCCTGCATACTTAGAATTTTAGCGCAGGTTTGGACAGTGGATCTATTATTTGCAATGATGTGTTGTATCCTCATCCTCCATCCTTTGATTCCTTTGGTCTTCCTGATTGTGAGTTGTTTAGTTCACTTGTTTCAACTGTTATTGTTGATGTTCACAAGGATTAATTTTAGGATGGAGTTAGTGTTGAGAAGCAAACCTACGATATCATTTATGATGACTATGTGTGAGAGTCTATCTCTGAACAAGAATCTGTGATGAAGGATTATTTTTCTCCATCTGCACCTCTCCCTCATTATCCTGACATATTCCATGATTATTTCATTCCTTTCGAATCTTTCAAAGAATCATTTTTTGACAATGTTATTTCCGATCACACTTAGAACTCATGGGATGTCAGTTTTCAGCTGAATGTAGAGAGGGAAAATATTCTCTTTTTGATCTTCCCAATCCATCATCTAATCATTGTGAAGAGTTAGAGAGTGAAAATTCTTGTTTTCAATCTTCCTGATGTGAATGGAAAAGTTAAGTTTGTTGTGCTTAAATCCAATTCAGAATATAAACAAAGTGCTTGAGGGTTTATGAGATAAATTGCAAGTTAACCATGAGTTTTATGTGTTTTTATGTGAATTTCATGAGCAAATTAACATAAATAAAACACTAAATAGCATCATGAAATAGACATAAACATCACCATAAATAGTAACACATCAGGACATGATTAAGGAGTTCACCCCTCCTGGGCTACGTCTCCTTGATCTCGCTTCCAATGTCTTGTCTCTCTTTCATTATACTCAAATTTGTGAATACATGAATTTATGGTGCTCCAATGGCTCTAAAACCTGTTCCAATGGCTTCAGAAGACCCAAAAATACTTGTCTAACCTCTTCTTGCTCCTGAAAAGACCCTAAACTGCACAAGTTATGAGTTTCCCTAGCTTGGCTACTATTCACTCTACAAATTCCCAAAAATCTGGCACCGGTCCTACAATTTCACCCCAAATTGTGCTAACTAAGTGCCACTTTGGCATATTATCGGTGCATTTAGTGAGCACACTAATTTGGCCACTAGGGCCTTAATGCTGAAAATTGTGGCCACATGAGGGGGCCACGTGCCTGGTGGCCAGGGCTAATAGCATGGCCCCGCCAGTCGGGCCCCCAATTCTCTGTGCACTTTGGTCATATGGTTCTACATAGGACTTGGGGTTGGCCTCCTCTGCTGGCTCCATTCTGCACGCACCTAGTTGTATGGTCCTCATGGGACCTAGGGCTGGCCCTCCCCCAGTGGCTGGCCCCTTCTGCTGGATTCTTTCCTTTGTGCACACAGTCATGTGAGGTCCCCATGGGACTGGGAATGGCCCCTTAACTCCTTTTCTCAACAGTCATGGCCTGGCAGTTTATGAACTGGTCGTAAGGCAGTGGTTTAACATCGTAGTTAGGGCTGGCGGTATCGGTAATGTCATGGGTAAAGCTAGTTACATGGGTGGTAAGGCACGATTAACACATGTGCGATGAGCCTGTGGTTATGGTGGAACAGTTTTTTATTTGAATCTGAGGGTTATGGCATTCACAAGGTTGGGTTAGGGTCATGGGACGGTGTTAACATAAAAGCTGGGGTCGTGGTTAGCCCCTAACCCTGGTCTGCAGACCGGGGTCGGGGTTAACCACAGTCCTAACCCCCAACCTCGCACCTTACAAAACATAAATTATGTTTTCAGACTTTGGTATAACAAGTAACATGTGTGCCTCAATGGTGGAGGGTTCAGTTAGTTGATGTGAGGTCCATGGTTCGACTCTTGGCGTGTCAATTCCAACCTTACCAAAATTTTAGTGGCCACCGAGGTGCCATGTGGAAGCCTTCGACTGAGCCACGTGGCCGCCTCGGGTTGGTCCATGTCACCACACACCAAAAGCCAATAAAAAATATTCCAACTCAAAATTTTAGTGCCCACCAAGGTGCCACGTGGTAGCCTTTAGTTGGGCCATGTGGCGACCTCCTGTTGGTCCACGTCACCACACACCAACAACCAATCAAAAATTTGCCAACTCAGCAGCAATGAGAGAATGACAAGCGTCGCGCTACCATTGGATCCTGAAACCCAGTCACCTTTCCCAATAATGTGCCAAATCAGTAGGCCGAGTCAGTATGCCACATCAACAATATGGACTGCTAACTGGGCAGACTTGCACAAAATTTTGCATGTTTCCCAAAATTATCACAAATTGATAATGTTTTCATACAACATCCATTTGACACACTTTTTGCGCAGTTGGAATCGTGGTGACGAGAAATACGCAATGGTGCTATCAACAATGAATTTTGAGACAATAAAATTTTGAGCCTTTTAGGATCCATTTGGATCACGCCTCCCCACAAAAAGGACTTTTGGTCTCCAAAATTCTTATAGACAGAATTCAGACTCATTATAGAAATTCCCCAAACTTTATTTGACTTATCTACAGTCAAAAGAAACACTATGTCACAAAATAGTGATTTATACATGCATCACTTTACAAAATGCCCAACTGTGGGGAAAAACGACATGTGCTTTACAAAGATATTTACAATATTCAACTGGACAAGTAGTCCGTCCATTTCTTACCCAACCAGGTGAATGAACCCTCTACTTGAACTTGTTCTTCTTCTTGAGTCGCTTCATGGATGGTCGCAACTTGCGCCACTTTTTCCTTTGTCGCTTCCTCTTCAAGTGCTTGCATGTCTTGCTTTCCCTTCTTAGGATGAAGTTGCGGATGCAATTTCCAGCACTTCTTAACCCAATTCCCACTGATATTACAATATGTCTAGAAATTTTTATGCTTGTTCCTTGATGACATTGTCTTCGAACTTAGAAGAGAGTCTTTCTTCTCTATTTCATTCCCACATTCAAGCAACTCTTTCCTTTGCTAGCACTCCTTCACACTACAGTTAGGTGAATGAAATAAAGTGCATGGAACCATATTCAATAAAACTTTATTCAATTGATCATGTGGCTCAAAATCAAATACACTATTTGCGTGAGGCTTATACCTTCCCTTGTTATCCTTTGAACTATGCTTCTTACGCAAGGAACTTGAATGGCAAGAAAAACTTGTCTTAGTCTCGTGTTCAACTTTCTCATCTCTCTTTGGAGACGTATTGCATTTCATGTCCTACTTTTGCTTTAGAAACCAAGCTGGTACCAATTACAGATGAAAATCCCAACAATTTTCCTCATCATGTCCTCACTTATGACAAAAGGAACATGATACCCAAGAGATATGTTATGAAACCAGCTCAAGAAAAGATAGAAAAGATAGATCAACGCCTTAGAATTCAGCCTCTTCGAGGGGGCAACCTCCTTTACATTACATAAATGAACAATTCTTGGATGATTCAAATGACAAAACCTCCTTTCTATATATAGGAGTCTAAGGAGTCACAATATAATCCAGCCGACCTAACAATAATAATATAAAGCCACAAAAATAACAATAGAGGGATTCTATGGGGCACAGTAATAACAATATGGGGGCAATAGGGGCACAACAATATTAATAAGGGGTATAACTACAATAGTAATGGGGTAATCACTAGTATTATAGGGACCCAACATGCCCCTCTCCTTCAAAAAAGTGTTGTCCTCAACGCTTGAGTAGTTCTGGATACTTCTGCATAAAATTCTCATCCTCCCATGTGGAATCTTCAGCGGATAAGTTCTTCCACTTGATAAGATACTCTGAAATTGATCGATTTCGTAGCTGTCGAGTTCTTGTTTCTGTGACTGCTTCCGGTTCCAATATAATTTTTCCTTCCTCGTCAAGTTCTGGCAATATTGTTTGAACTGGGAGCTTGTCGCCTATAACCTTCTTTAAACATGAAACATGGAAAACTGGGTGCAATCGAGAAGCTGCAGGAAGCTCCAATTTGTATGCCATAGTACCAATCTTTTGCAACACCTTGTACGGACCATAATACTTTGGTGATAATTTATTATCCTTCTTAGCTTGCTTGAGGGACATTTGCTTATATGGTTGTAGCCGTAGGAATACCCAATCACCTACATCAAAACTTCTTTCACTGCGATGTTGATCTGCCTGTTGTTTCATTCTATTCTGTGCCAACACGAGGTTATCCTTTAAGAGTTGGAGGACTTGTTGTTGATGTTCGATGTGATGTTCCACTGCCTGAACCTTAGAATTTTCTCTTAAATATGATGTGATGGATGGTGGTTGATACCCATAAAGTGCCATAAATGGGGTCATTTTTGTTGCTGTATGGAAGGAAGTGTTATACCACCATTCAGCCAGAGGCAACCATTTGACCCATTGTGTCTGTTTATCAGATACAAAGCAACGAAGATATCCTTCCAAACATTTGTTTACTATCTCAGTTTGCCCATCAGATTGAGGATGATAAGATGAGCTATGAGCTAACTGAGTACCAAGACAAGAAAATAATTCTGTCCAAAAATTTCCAGTGAAAATGGGATCTCTGTCACTTACAATAATCTTTGGGTTTCCATGTAGCTTTTGAATTGTTTCCATAAATGCAGTAGAAACTGTACTGGCTTTAAATGGATGTGATAATGCACAAAAGTGTGCATACTTGGTAAGTCTGTCAACTACCACCATGATGACACTCTTTCCCTCAGACTTGGGTAAACCTGTGATAAAATCCATTGAAACCTCCTCCCAACGTTGGCTTGGAATGGATAAAGGTTGTAATAGACCCGGTGTCTTAATTGTTTCAACTTTATTTTGTTGGCAAACCAAACATTCCGCCACAAAATTTTGAATATCTGATTTAAGGCCATCCCAAAAAAATTCCTTCTTAACCCTGTGGTAAGTTTTTAAAAATCCTGAGTGCCCTCCTAAGGGAGAAGTGTGCAATTCCATAAGAATCTTTTGTTTTAGCTGGGAATTCTTACAGAGGTATAAGCGATCTTTGTACCATAACGAATCATTTTGCCAGCTAAATGTATCAGATGTACTGGAATCTTGTTGTAACTTTCGAATAAGTGCCCACACTTCTTCGTCATTCTTCCATTCCTCCCTTGCTTCGTTTATCCAATCTGGTTGGATAATAGAAATGGCGCACAACAATGCTTCCACATCCTCATCCTTTCTTGAGAGTGCATCTGCCACCACATTTTGCTTCCCTTTTTTGTAGATGATTTCAAAGTCATAACCCAACATCTTTGTGACCCACTTTTGTTGCTCTTCAGAGGATAATCTTTGTTCTAAAAAGTATTTAAGGCTATCATGATCCGTTTTTACCTTGAAGTGTCTTCCCATTAGGTAGGGTCGCCATTTCTTAAGTGCATGGAGTATTGCCAACATTTCCTTCTCATAAATAGCTTTGCTTAAAAACTTTCCCTTGATTGGACGACTTTCAAAAGCAATGGGTCTTTCATCTTGCATTAGAACAGCACCAATTCCATTTCCTGAAGCATCACATTCCACAATAAAGGTTTTTGTGAAGTCCGGTGTAGCTAAGACCGGTGCTTGGCACATTGCCTCTTTAAGATGTTCAAAGGCCTTTGTTGCTTCTGGAGTCCATGAAAATGCATCTTTCTTCAATAATGTTGTTAGAGGTGCTGCTATTCTCCCATAATTCTTAACAAACTTGCGATAATACCCTGTCAACCCAAGAAATCCTCGCAGATGCTTTATGGATGTGGGGATTTTCCATTCCTTAATGGCTTTAATTTTGCTAGGGTCTACCTTAACTCCTTCATGAGATACAATATGACCCAAATATTCCACCTCCTGGACTCCAAAGAAACATTTGGATCTTTTTGCATATAATTGTTTCTCCTCCAATAGTTGTAGCACCCTGTCAACATGTTCAACATGATCCTTCCAAGACTTGCTGTAGATTAGTATATCATCAAAAAATACTAACACAAATTTTCTAAGGAATGGTTTGAAAATTGAATTCATCAAACCTTGAAATGTTGAAGGTGCATTGGTAAGGCCAAAAGGCATGACCAAAAATTCATAATGACCCTCATGAGTTCTAAATGTTGTTTTCGGAATGTCTTCAATCTTCATTCTGATTTGATGATATCCTGAACGAAGATCCAACTTGGTGAAGTAAATTGATCCATGCAATTCATCCAGTAATTCATCAATGACAGGAATGGGGAACTTATCTTTAATAGTGAGCTTGTTGAGCTCCCTATAATCTGGACACATGCGCCATGATCCATCCTTCTTGTGCACCAATACTACTGGAGCAGAGAAAGAACTTTGACTCGGTTGAATTATACCAGCCTCTAGCATTTCTGCAACCATACGTTCAATTTCACTCTTTTGGACATAGGGATATCTGTACGGCCTGATGTTTGGAGGAACACTTCCTGGAATCAGATGAATAGCATGATCATGATCACGCATAGGTGGGAGACCTTTGGGAGTCTCAAATACCTTGGAATGATTGTCCAGGACTTTTTGGAGATCTGGAGAAATAGATGATTCCAATGTGGAAACATCTAGCGAACATAATTGTGCAATTACACCTCTTTGCTCCTTTTTTAGAAGCTTTGTCATACCATTAGAGCTGATTATCTTTCCTGGTTTCCCTGCAATACCCCTTAATTCAACTTCCTTTCCTTCCGTAGAAAATTTGATGAAAAGTTCTTGAAAATTAAAAGCTATTGTACCCAAGGATTGTAGCCATTGGACTCCTAGTACAACATCAGCACCTCCCATTGGAATGGAAAGCATTGGGCTAGTCAATACATATTCTCCCATGGATAGCTTGATATTATGGCACTTTCCAGAGCAATTTATTGTTCCTCCATTTGCAATCATCACTTGACACTCTGGTGCTGGATATAGGAAGCAATTCAATTCTTTTGCTACCTTACAATGAATAAAATTGTGGGTGCTTCCTGAATCAATCAACACTATTACCTTTTTCTTCTTGATTTGTCCTTCTATCTTGATGGTTTGAGGAGTGGTAATTCCTGCCAATGCATTACAAGATATGGTCGGATTTATTTGTTCTTCATCTAGGCTTTGTTCCTGGAGTATATCCTCTTCTTTTGACCTTTCTTGCTCCTTTTCTTCTTCCTCTTCACAATCTATGTAGAATAATTTCTTCTCAGCACACTTATGACCTTTAGTGTATTTGCTATCACAACTGTAACAAAGCCCTTTTGCTCTTTTTTCTTCCAATTGTTGTGGTGTCAACCTTATAGGTTGTGGAAGACTAGGGGCAACAACACTTCCGTCTTTATAGTTGTGAGTGGTATGCTTCCTGGTTGCCATAATTTTGCTTTCCATTTTTCTTGCTAACCTGAATGCCTTCTCTAATGAATCAGGTTCCCAAAGGCGAACATCATGTTGGATATTATCCTTTAAAGACCCTATGAACACATCAATCCTATGCTCCTCTGGAATATCTTTTACCCTTATGTTCAATTTTTGGAACTCCTCAATGTGCTCCATTATTGAACCCTTTTGTTTGAGACTTATCAATTGGCTAAAAAAAGTGTTGCTTTTTGTATCCTCATAATGTGCTATCAATTCTTCCGTAAAAATTGCCCAAGTGATAAATTGTTTACGAGAGCAAAGCCATTGATACCATACAAACTGATTTGGTTCCAAATATAAAGTTGCCATACGTACCTTTTGTGTGTTTTGCACATTATTGAGATCGAAGAATTGCTCCATCTGTAATATCCATGTGGCGGGATCCTTGCCATCAAACTTCCTCATATCGATTTTTGGAACATGGTGAGTCTTTGATCCAACATTAGAGTCTATGGAATCATGATTAACATTTCTTTTGTTCTCATCATGAGTTTCCTTTAGTACCTTTTCACCCTTAGTGACCATTTCTTGTAGCAACTTATTCATATTTATCTTCAATTCTTCCATCTTATCATCCATGCCATCAATTTTAGTGTCCATGCCATTCACCTTAGCTTCCATGCCATCCATCTTAGCTTCTACACCTTTCTTTAAACCATCCATCTTAGCTTCTACATCTTTCCTTAAACCATCCATTTTAGATTCTGTTGCTTTTTGTGCAAGTGACACTTGTTGCACTTGTTCTTGTAATTTTGATATATCATATAGCATTTCTTCTTCTTCTTCATGAGTCATGCTAGAGCTTTCAGGTTCCTTACTAGGTGTTTGCATTTTCTTTCCTCGGGGCATCAGTTACCGATAATAATTCTCTATTATGCCCTTTGAATTCCTTCAAAATAAATTTTCAAACCAAGCTTAAGCAAAAATTTAAGAAAATCTACACACCTTTTTTCACTTTGTAGGAGCTCGATATTGCCTCTGATGTATCTCTGTACTTTTCGATCATCTAGTTTTGAATTTGTGACCTGTAGTAGCCCTCTGTGTCCTCTTTCCAATGCCACAAGTCTGACCCAAATTGGATTCTCCAAGGAAGAGTTATGCGAAATCTCCCACAGTGACTTGATTATAGACTAGTTCAGTAGAGCGAACTTGTACGACGTGCCACGAGTCACTGTTTCGACCTTTGGATCTGAAAAATGCATACAAGAAACTACAGTTCGTCCTCTTTCTATACCTTCTTATGAAATTTCAATCTGATCCCCAGAGAGAAAGTTATGACGATTTTCCCCAGGTCACCTGTTTTGAATGTAATTCAGGAGTCTACAAAAAGACCAACTTCCTCAGATCATATCTCCGCAAATATCGCGCAAAAAGCTCTGAAATTCGGACCCAAGGTTCAGCGCGATTTCTTCTCAAATGGGCTTTTTTTGCGACTTTTGAAACGTCACAGAAAAAAAGTTATAGCGAAATTGCCACGATGACCTGTTTGGAGCAGCGAAACCCTAGAATCCAAAGCTCTGATACCAAATGTTATGAAACCAGCTCAAGAAAAGATAGAAAAGATAGATCAACGCCTTAGAATTCAGTCTCTTCGAGGAGGAAACCTCCTTTACATTACATAAATGAACAATTCTTGGATGATTCAAATGACAAAACCTCCTTTCTATATATAGGAGTCTAAGGAGTCACAATATAATCTAGCCGACCTAACAATAATAATATAAAGCCACAAAAATAACAATAGAGGGATTCTATGGGGCACAATAATAACAATATGGGGGCAATAGGGGCACAACAATATTAATAAGGGTTATAACTACAATAGTAATGGGGTAATCACTAGTATTATAGGGACCCAGCAAGATATCGCTAGAATACCATTCTCCCTTTTCAACATAGCCCAAACCTTCATATCAAGGTCTCTCCTTTGCCTTAATTGGATGGATAATGCCCTAGTTGTTCACTCCAAGGCCTCCTCCCTTGTAACCCATCTTTGACAAGAGCTTTGTTCCTTTGCTATGCTTCTCAAAGGTTGAAAAAGAGCTTAAATCAACATTTTCATGTAAATAAACTGCATGTAAATTCTTACCATTTTCCTCATTTTCAACTGAGGGACAAAGATTCTCTTAAACTATTTCCTAATTCTTGAGGTGTCTTCTTGGATTCTTGGTCTTTCTTCTTTCATCTCCTTGGACTTTGGCATTGATAGAACCTCATACTCATCATCATGAAGACAAAACTTGCAAATTTGACCATCTTCCTTCTCTGAGGGGATTTTTGCACTACCCTCTTGTGGGTACTCATCCAACAATTCCTCCTTCCTCCCTGCTCTAGATGAAGTGGTGGAGGATGCTCAGAGGAAACCTCCTTGTGTCTCTGGTACATAGGAGGCATCCTCCATTTGACAAGAGCCATAGGTTTCATTCTTTCCATGTCCACAAGCATTCTTAGTATTTGAGGGACTTTTTACTTCTCTGGTAGTAGAACATTCATCAGTATCTTCGTCCACAACATTCTACAATGTGAGGCAAATCTTTTTCTTCTCTTCCTCAACAACTTCAAGTAGTCTTTTGAGCTCCATGTTTTGTTGTTGCAGAAATGCAATAATGTCCTCAAAATCTTGGAAACTATCATGATTTTAACTCATGCCCATGCTTACTGAAGTCTCAGGTATAATAGGAGGTGAAACTTGTAGTGGAGATTGTGACAATTGTGTCCTCCTCCTTGCTCCAATTTGAGAACCTGCACCCACAAGCTTTCATTCTCCTCTTTTGATCTTCAACCTTGTAAGCATTTAAACACTTGAAAATTAATTAAATCCTCCTTGCACAAGTAAACCAATAGCTCTGATACCAAACTTGATATGAATGGGAAATTTAAGTATCTTGTGCTTAAATCCAATTCAGAATATAGGCAAAATGCTTGAGGGTTTATGAGATAAATTGCAAGTTAACCATGAGTTTTTATGTGTTTTTATGTGATTTTCATGAGAAAACTAACATAAATAAAACATTGAATAGCAGCATGAAACAAACATAAACATCACCATAAATAGTAACACGTCAGCACATGATGAAGGAGTTCACCCCTCCCAGGATACGTCTACTTGGTCTAGATTCCAATGGCTTGCCCCTCTTTCATTATACTCAAATTTGTGAATACATAAATTTATAGTGCTCCAATGGCTCTGAAACCTATTCCAATGGGTTCTGAAGACCCAAAAATGACTATCTAGCCTCTTCCTACTCCTGAAAAGACCAAAAACTGCACAAGTTATGAGTTTCCCTAGCTTGGCTACTATTCACTTTACAAATTCCCCAAAATCTGGCACAAGTCCTACAAATCACCCCAAATTGTGCTAACCGAACGACCTTTTAGCGGATTTCCGACACATTTAGTGGGCGCACTAATTTTTCCACTAAGGCCTTAATGCTGAAAATTGTGGCCACATCGAGGGACCACGTGCTCAGGGGCTAGGGATAACCGCCTACCCTCATCAGTTAGGCCCCCAATTCTCTGCGCGCTTTGGTCATATGGTCCCGTATAGGACCTGGGGATGGCCTCCCCATGGGCTGGCCTCCTCCGTTGGCTCCGTTCTATGCGCACCTAGTCATATGGTCCCCATGGGACTTGGGGCTAGACCCCTCCACTGGCTCATTTCCTTTGCACACACAGTCATGTGAGGTCCCCATGGGACCATGGCTATCCCCTTAACTCCTTCGCTTGGCATTCATGGCCTACCAATTTATGAACTAGTCACACGGTGGTAGTTTAACACTACGGTTAGGGCTGGTGGTATCGGTAATGCCATGGGTAAAGCTGATTACATGGGAAATAAGGCACTGTTAACGTAGGTGTGGTGATCTTGTTGTTATGGCGAAACCGTTTGTGGTTTGAAGCCGAGGGTTATGAAATTCACAAGGTCACGTTAGGGTCACACAACGGTGTTAACATAACAATTGGGGCCGTGGTTAGCCCCTAACCCTGGTTCGCGGACTGGGGTCAGGGTTAACCATGGTCGTAACCCCCAACCTCGCGCCTTATAAAACATAAATTATGTTTTCAGACTTTTGTATAACAAGTAACATGTGTGCCGCAATGGTGGAGGGTTCAGTTAGTTGATGGGAGATCCATAGTTCGACTCTCAGTGGTGTCAATTCCAACCTTCCCAAAATTTTAGTGGCCACTAAGGTGCCACGTGGTGGCCTCTGGTTTGTCTACGTCACCACACACCAAAAACCAATCAAAAATTTGCCAACTCAGCACCAATGAGAGAATGCCAAGTGTCACACTGCCATTGGATGCTGAAGCCCAGTCACCTTGCCCAATCATGTTCCAAATCAACAGGCCCAATCAGTATGCCATGTCAACAGTATGGGTTGCTGACTGGGTAGACCTGCACAAAAGTTTGCCTATTTCCCAAAACGATTAGAATGTGATAACGTTTTCATACGACATCTATTTGATGCACCATTTGCACCGTTGGAATAATGGTGAAGAGAACTATGCAATGGTATGATCAACAATGAATTTTGAGACTGTAAAATTTTGAGCCTTTTAGGATCCATCTGGATCACATACCCTCTTTACGATTCATCAGATCATGAGGATGCCTCTATGTTTGATCTTGAACTTTCTGATCATGGATCTCATGATATATTCATTGACTCATTTGGTCATGACTTTTATATGTAAACAATTGATCTTTCTAAGACACCGGTTTTTGATGATCTATCTTCTGATGTTTTGGAACTTCTGCAAGCTTTTGAGGCACTTCGGCCCGAGCTAATGGTTATGTCAAGTTCTCACAGTATTGAGGCTAGTTCCAATTCTAATCAGAATAGTGATGTACCTTTCAAGGCTCCTCATTACTACTTCCTACAAATTGAAAATCCATACTCCACAATTTTTGCATCCTCCATTAGTTTTGCACTATCCCATCGCTCAATCATTGGAGGAGTCATACCTGGAGAGCTCTGTAGTGAAACACAAGTTATTTTCTCTATTTATGTTCATCTAGTTAACAAGTTCGAAAGATTTTTATTGTGTGTCATAATGTCGCAATGTGTTTGAACATGATAATGCAATCGCAAAATGCTTTGCATGTGCTTTTCTTTCATTTTTTCTGCGTGCATTTTCAAACTTCGAATGTCATGGTATATATCGCTTTATATTTCTTGTTTTTTTTATTGTTGAAAATATTTCTTTCTATGCATGCTCTCGCCTATATAGGCTAGTTAATGCATCAGTGGTTACACTGGAAGTTTCATTTTACGTAGGTCTAGCCTACTCTTGGTTAGTGTAGGAGTATGGGTAGTTTGTTGTTTTTTTTGTTTTTTTTGTTCTGCTTGATTTACTTTCTTCCCTTCTCTTTTCATTTCTTTCAGTTCTAGAATTTCTTCTACATGAGACTATGTTTGGTTTTCGAAGAAAGCATGGTGAAGTTCACGAGAAATTTGTGCTACTATCAACACTTGGTTATCTGTTTATTCCCTCTCTTTGTGTGAATCTTTCATATTTTATTCGATGAAACCCTGATGGAAAATATGTTCTTTTCGGCATAGTGAAATTATGATGCTTGAATCTATAAATAGTACCTCCTACTCTAATCGTTCTTTTACAATTTTTCAGTTCCTTGTTGACTAAGTCGAGTAGAGTAAAGAGGGGAGGAAACTTTAACAAGTATGTTAGAGTTATATAAATATCCTTCTCTAAAGGGAAAACCTATTATGCTCTCAATAAGTTGGGATCCCTCTTTCGCCTCATTAAATTAATAAGTGCCTATATATAGTTCTTTGAACAAAATGAAAAAAAATAAGATAAAGGTGAAAGAAGAGAAAGGCTTCCTGTGTGGAGAGGTCAAGCAAGCAACTCCGCTAGGGTATTTTCAAGGCTCACTGGCAGCAGAGCAATGTTTGTGTTTCTGAAGTGACTCCGTCATGGTACTTTTTAGGCCTGCTGGTAGCGGAGAAAAACTAGAGATGAAAACTAAGACACTAACAATTCTTTTCACTTGTGTATCTATATACTCATCCCCAATCGAAACAACTTAGTTTGACTTGGCTTGATTAAGTGTGCCACCGAAGAATAGAATGGTAGGGACTATGTCTTAAACGTAAGCTAAGTGAAGAAGCTATAATGATCAATGAACTAAAAAATACTTCCTAAAGAGTTAGACCTGTTTTGCATGAGACAAGATTCATACAGAGAATTGGAATTCTACTAGTGTGTTTCCAAGTGTTGTAGCTGCTACAACCACCCTTCAATTTTCTTCCTATGCTTTGATTTTGGATCCTTCCTTCTATCCTACTATCGTCAATTATTTGTGGTATTTCAAAGACTTATCTTTTTATATTGTGCTTGTGACTCTTTGTTTGGACCTTGATCTAACGTTTGCAAACACAAGCTAACCTTTTGGATTAATGTTGCAGCATTGTTGGGCTTGCCTCTAAAAACTACACAATCTTGGAAGGCAAGCCAACCTTACCTCCAGAAACTATGAAATTATTCTTAGAAGTCCAGCCTTGAGCTTGAGAACTGCATAGTTCTGGATGGCAATCCAAATGATGGAAACTACGCAAAACATCCCTTCAACTCAGAAACTACGCAATTCAATGAATAAATAAGTTTCTAATTCCTCCGGAATTGTGCAATCCTTCTTGGAAGTGTGCATGCAAGTTTCAAAAAAAAGGAAAAATCATCCCTAGAAAATAAGGATTCAGTAATTAGATTCCCGAAGGTGGCACACTTACTATTTTTGGAACTTTCCTCCAAGTGTCACTTTCCTTTGATTTTAGGCATGCTTTTCATAAACCTTAATCAGTATAGATTTATTTAATTGACTTCCCTAGAGCTCATTTTTGCATTTGATCATGGACCATATCATTCCCAAGGAGATCAAGGATCCTTCAGTGGAGTTTGTTGTGCTTTTCTAGGTGATTTTTTCTTTCGTCGTCTTTTGTCACTTTTTTCATTTCTTTTTGTCATTTGGCTTTTGAGAGTGTTGTTTTTCTTGTTTCTTTTCATGGTTTCTGGTTTTTTTATTTATATTAACTTGTACAAGTGTTGATTCAGTCTGTCATTCTCCTTTCACAAGTGTCACATTAGTTTTCCTATTTTTTCCCATTAATGGTCGTTGCGGCGATTCTTCTTGCATGTTTGTTTTTCCTTTTGCATGTTGTTCTTCCACACTTTTTTTGCACTGATCTATTTTTCACTTTAACTTGCACCATCAATCATATCTGCTTATTTCACACACTCTCATCGGGAAGGTTTGCTCATCCCCCTGCCAATTTTCACCTTGTCTAGTTGGCCATTGCACAAGTCCGAGGCTCAAGATCTCAACTTGGCCTCTAATATTGTGCAATGCATAGTATAGGCTGAACCAATTGCACATTGCACATTTCCAAGGCTCAGGCCTACCCCATTGGCCACTTAGACTACATAATGCATATTCTCTACCATAGGCTACTTAGGCTGGACTACACAGTTCACAGTCTCTAGCCTCAAGCTACATAACTGGCTATTGAGACTGCGCAATGCGTAGTTCCCACAACCAACCTCCCTCAATTCACTTCCATAATTGTGTAATTTTCCCAGTCAATTCATGTGTTTGTGCCTGATCTTTCTTTGAAATTTGATTTGCTAAAGCTAACTTATGTTTTTCATGAGTGATTTTTCCTCCCAAATGTATTACAGGTGTTGAACACTTCTTTGCATCAGTCATTGTTATCATGGCTGCCAAGAGAACTGATTCAAAGGATACCAAAGAGAGAAGCATCAGGGAGGAAGTTGAGAGTATGCCATTTTATTTTCCAGTATACTCAGACACTCCACTGTTTGAAGAAAAGGAATCATATCTCACATGGAAGAAGGTGAATGAATTTTTCTCAGCAAGAACCTTCAAAGCAGATATGGAATACTGGCAGGTGTATGTCAATGTCCAGAAGTTGGGGTTACAAGGTTTCATGTAGGTACCCATCATTTCCATGTGCAGATGTTATTAGTTGAATACTGTCTCACACAGATCCAAAGACTATGACTCTTGGTAGTACTAGTGGATGGAGGCTTGCTTCTTTTCTAGTAGCAGACTATCATCTCATGTACCATTTGCCTGAGCTAGAATTGCTCATGGATTCATACTTCTATGTGAAAGCCAACTGCTTGAGCACCAAGGAGATTGTTAAAGGATGGGTGAAAGAGCCAACAAAGTTTCTTCAAACACCCACCAACACATACAAGAAAAAATCTCTCAGGAGGGCCTATCAGCTGTTGATCATCCTATGTTGCAGAATCTATGGTCAGCAGAGCACGAAGACCTTTCCTGAAGGGTGGGATTTCTTATTGGACCAGGTTGTGAATAAAGGTAAACCATTCAACTAGTCATATTTGTTGGCTCAACAGTTTTGGATCCATGTATCTAACGCCCTTAGTCCTCCCAAGGGTGGGAAAGCTATATTTTATATGTCTACATATCTACTAGATGCAATTTGTGCACATAATGCATTCCCTGGCATGAATTGGACTTGGAAACCATGGGAGCTTGCCATGTATGTTTATTGCAAGCTACTTTCGAAGTGCAGCCATAAAGGATTAATGGAGAAGCTAACTGATCACTTCCTCATTCCATTGTACAAGATGATCTTTGAGGAAGAGCCACCTTGCATGTCACATGGGGAAATGGAAGCAGTATCGCAGATAGAAGATTGGTTTGCCTCACTAGATGGCACTTTTCTTAAAATGTTTGATGGACAGAAATCGCCACATATTTTACCAAGGTATGCCACTGAAAAGTTAGTCATGCAAGAGGTTTTGTATCATCTCTCCACAAAGTTGTTAGTAGCTTTTCACAAGAAGAAGAAAGAACCTTGGCTAACTCTTCCTATGCCAATCAGATTGTATGAGATTAAGGACTTGAAATGTGTAGATACTGAAGGGAAGGTGATAAAGAAATTTGCATTCAGTACTCAGGATCTCAATCCACCCGACCTAAGTAATATTTGCAAAGGCCATTGTGTGAGGATCCATTTTCAACCACTAAGCAGGACCTTTCACTTATCGGAGGAGGATGGATGGAGGAATTGTTACAATGCCTCTTAGTCCTACGAGATGATTAGTTTTGCGGGAACTTCACAGATTACTCCGCAGAAGGAAGCTACCCCAGAGGTAGCACTAGTAGAAGTACACAAATCGGTGGACGAGGAAGGAAATAGGAAGGTTGTGCATAGTCCAAAGCAAGAGAAAAGTCGAAAGATGAAATCAGATCTAGTCATTATAAAAGCGGATTTAGCAGTAGAGGCAAGGAGGGAACATAAGATGTAGGAAGAAGAGAGAAAGAAGAGGGAAGAATAGGAGAATGGGAGGAGAAAAGAAGAAGAGAAGTAGAAGCAAGAAGAAGAAGAAAGGAAAAAGGCAGAGGCAATAGCAAAAGAAAAAACGCAAAGACAAGATGAAGAGATAAAACAAAACCAACAATGAGAGGGGGAGAGAAAACAAATGTTGGACAAAGAGCTTGCTCAAGAGATAGAAGAGTTGATCAAAATTAGATATATGGAGGAGTCAGAGCTATAGAACCAAGATGTTGACCTGATGCTAAGTACACTGCAGGTCACCACTCAGTCTCCCCATCCTCCACCAAAGCAAGCTCCAAGCGAGGAAGAGGAAATTTTTCCTCTCAATGATGGTTGAGTTATGGATACGTATAATCTAACCTATGATGAGCTTCAGAAGAATATTTTACAAGCGAGGAATAATTTTTTTCCCGATGACCTCACATCTCCTACGTTCATTAGAGAAAGGGTGATTGTGATAGACAATAGAAGAAATCCAGGTGCCATTTCCACAGCCAACTTGGCCTTCGTAGGTGCTTCGAAGTCAAACATTGAGTATTTGATGGCCGAGAATAAACAACTAGAAAAGAACTTGCAGGCTGCTAGGAAAGAGGTTGAACAACTCCGAGAATAGGTACAAAATGCAGCTCCCACACAATCCCATCTGGAAGAACTGAAGGCAAAGACACTTGGTGAAGTATCGACACTTGGAGAGAACATGCAAAGCATTTATGAGGAGTTTGTTACCATGAATAAGGAAGTTGTCCACTTGCATGGCTTGCATAAAAAGTGTAAATATTTTGTTAAAACTCTCAAGAATGTAGAAGCTTCCATCACTATCGTGCATGAATTGTCAATGCAATATAAAGGGGCACCGCTTGACTTGGGCAAGAAAACAAGGAAAGAGGTAGAGTTGGAGAAGGCAAAGGTTTGGATGATTATCCAGAACAACAAACAACTCACCTCATTCATTGCCAACACCGAGGCCTCATATGCACATTTGTACAACATCCTGGATTTCTTGGTGAAATCTCATAACATCCCATCAGACGGCTCACTCATAGAAGCCAAGCACAGGAATCAAGTGAGGAAGGAGATTGAAGAGTACTTGTAACATTTGAGACAGGTAGCCATCAAGGAAGATATGGAGTTGAATAGATAGAATATGCACAAGTACATTAGTGGTCGTGTCCAAATTAACGCAATGTTACTCCTGCTCAAGAAGGAAACACAAACCAGTTCCAAGTCAGTGTATCCGGATGCCATGGAGGCTAGAGTCTGCTTCCAACTTGACACCATCACACAATTTGGGGATTTCATCATGCAATACAGAGCTTGGCACCGCTACGTAGTCGAGAAATGTCAAGTGGAAGTTGTTGAGATGGAGTTTCCCCAAACTCAATCATTACTATTTTTGTATTATTAGGATATCTAGTTGGCTCTACCCAATTTTGTCTTATATGGTTACAAGTAAATTGTAATATTATTTTGTAATTTGTAAGTGTAATTCCAAGTGTCAATATTGGAATGTGAAGATTCACAATGTAATGTAATGAGTCATTTTGTAAAGAAATTGAAGATTCATGAAGGAATTCCAAGAGTCACAAAGGGGAGTTGAAAACTCACCCCCTCTTGTTGTAAATATACCCTCATAATGCATGTAAAGCGATTTTTGGGAAGCCAAGCTTTTAGCTAGGCTTAGGCTTAGAATCAGGAGCTTGAGATTTTTTGAGAGCCTTGGCTTCTCTGTAGCATAGAGGGAGTATCTTTCTTTGGAGGAGCAGGTGTTGACTTCATGTTCCACTATTTGGACTAGTGGTTCGTCAATGGTATATGTATGATTGGAACTTTCACTTAATAAAAGCTCAAAGAGGGCACGTTTTTATGCATATGTTGTGAAATAGTAGGACTATTCTTGTTATATTTGCAATGTATGCTATTTAACTTATGCTTATGGTTATGAACTATTTCGTTTGCATTAGTACGAATCTTGTTGATTTTGTGTTATTGATTAATTCCATCATTGTTAACTTGTGAACTATTTCACATATTAGCTTGTGATGTGTTTATGCTCGTGTGTTCCTTTACAATTGCGTACTATTATATGATTCTAAGATACTCATTCATTCTTCCTTCATATTTTAGAACCTCTATGCATTGCACTTGACTTTCCAAAGAGTCACACACTTGTTCCCACCAAAGTCACCATACATCACCCTATGCATTATTACAACCAAGGCACATCATTAAGACCCACTGCATCGACAACCGGGTCGTATTCCTGATGGGACTCTTACACCAAAGGGTGTGAGGTATAATTAAGACTTCATATTGGGGAGATCCCTTGAATGTTGACAGGTCCAACACCTTCAACAGGTTTTCAGATATTTTGGGAATTTATAGAAATCCAGGGATGGGGTGGACATTAATACACAATTAGAGGTCATCAACACTTATCCATAGATGTTTACTGAGGAGGACGATGTGATCATTAAGATGTCGATCACCTTTGAAGAAGTTAAAACAATTCTAAATTATTTTTCTAGGGACAAAATCACAAGTCTAGATGGGTGGACCATGGAACTATTTATACATTTTATGGATATCATGGGGTCAGATCTACTTCTCTTAGCTAAAGAATCGAGGACCACTCGTAAAAATTTTGGTGCTTTAAATTCCACTTTTATCTTTTTGATTCCAAAAGTTTCAAATATAACTTCTTTTAAGTATTATCATCCTATCTCATTGTGTAATATTTCTTACAAGTTGGTTTCTAAGATAATTTCTTCTAGGCTAAAATATTTTTTTGTCAAAACACATTACACTTGAACAATTTGGGTTTTCAAAACATCATCAAATTCAGTATGCAATTCCTATTTCACAAGAGTGCATACATTAAATTAAGATCAATAATAAGGGGGAACTATTACTGAAACTCAACTTGATTAAAGCATATGACTGTGTCAACTAGTGTTTTCTGAGGATGTTTTACATAAAATTGGTCTTTGAGTGGAGGTTGTCAATTGGATAATGGCTTGCATCACCTCTATGAACTATGTTGTCTTGATAAATGGAGAGCCATCTAGTTTCCTTAAAGCCTCGAGAGGGTTGAGGCAGGGCATCTCTTTACCCCCGATATATTTTTTGTTGATTATAGAAGGAATGAGTAGAATGATCATTGACACAAGAAATAGTGGTTACTTTATGGGTATTAAAATCACCAAAAATAGTTTCATTACACACCTCATGTTCATGGATGATGTTTTAAGTTTTGGGAAAGTCTCCATATTGGTCACTAAACAAGACATTATTTTGGAGATTACCAATATATTTGTTGTAGATGTGGTTGAAATGGATGTGAGTTTTAAATATATTGGTTTCCAATTGAAACCAAATAATTATGGCATTAGAGCTTGGACTTGGCTAATTCAAAAATTTGAGAAACAATTGGCCATTTGGACAATAAAGTGGCTCACACTTGGGGGAAGACTGATATTGGCATAATCTATCTTACAAAATCTATTTGTATACTAGATGCATATCTATTTTATTCTTAAATATATCATTAAACATATTACTTTTCTATTCACAAACTTCATCTAGTCTGGTGCTAAAGGTGTTAATAAGAAACATCTAACTCTATTAGAGGAAATAAAAAAGAGGAAATAGGATGGAGGTTGGGGTTAAAAGGACATTCAAAAATTTGGATGGGCTTTGGTGCTGAAGAGCTTATGGTGTGCTTTATTTGGAGAAGGCATATGGCAAAGGATGATTTTGGAAAATACTTAAAAAATAGCATGTATAGGATTGGATTAAATATGGATCTTGGGTTCCTAACAAAGTCTCATATATTTGGATCAATTTTATGAAGGTTAAGCATTAGTTGCTCTAGAACTTGAAGTGGGAGATTGGTTAGGTACATCAGTGGAAAATGGCTTGGATCCTATCAAAGGATTCTCGAAGAACCATTCTCTGCCATACCCTCTAATTAGGTTCATCCATGCCAAAGGTATTTATTATTTACATCAGATTCATATTGATGTTGATCTAATATTTTATTATCTAACCTCAACATGCTTGAGATACTTGGGGTTATTTGGGAATTAGCTGAGACTTGGGACAAGTATGTGATTAATTTATGTTTTTTGGTAACACTTTGACTGAAAATGATGACCACTTTACATGGGCTATAAATGTAGTTCAGGGGAAGATTTCTATTAAGGAGGCCTAGAGGTGTATTTCATAATCACATTAGAAGGATGGGTAAAGGTGGTGGTTTAGGAAGGTCTGAAAATGGAACTTTCCTATAAAACTCAAATGTTTTGGGTGGTTGTTTTGGAAGAACAAGATATCAACTTGGGAAAATCTATCAATATAGGTTTTATGGGTCCTAGCAAATGTGTCATGTGCATGGTAGATAATGAGGATGTTTCTCACCTATTCCTCATTTGTCCTTTTACATTTTCCATTTGGAGTGGTGTTTTAAAAAATTTAAATGTCTTTTTTGGTTGGAATTCAACATCGGTGGAAGCTTGTCTAAAGGAATAGAAGAAGGAATACAAGGAACACATGAATCTTCCTTTTTATATTTTCTACTAAATTTAGAGAAGCAGCAATGTTCTAATTTACGAAATCATCCCACTGGATATTAGTAGAATTTGTTTAAATTTTTGTGCATATTTTAATGAGATAATGCTTGTGGCACATAAGAGAAAATAGAGGCGCATTAAGCAATTGGAGCTTAGGAATAGATATCTTGTGGGGTTCTTTGATGGTGCTGCTAATATTAATACATTATCTTACAACCTAGAATAACGGTACAAGTACAAATACATGGGTAAAGATTATTTCCTTTTGGGGAGTCCTATTCTGTGCAAAATGGTTATCCTTGGATATATTAAATGTCTATGGGGATTAAAAATTTGCAATTTATAGGGAAAATTAAAGATCTACTTTCTATCCCCCATTGCTTACAAATTGGATGAGTAGAATCAAAGAGTTGATTAGGTTTTTTAGATGGGTGACATTTTCACATATACCCAGGGAACTGGATAACATTGTTGATACTCTATCAAAGAAGGACCACATATATCCACTTGAGGAGATCAACCGTGCATATTTTAGAAATGGGAAACTTTAAACGGCTAGAAAGATCCAATTTACTTGGCGATTACTCAAATTTGGCACTGATCTACATGAAAATTTTATGTTTTGATTAAGTTATACATGTTTGACATGTTTATATATATATATATATTTTAATTTTTTTTGTGAGGTTGTTACATGGATAGATTTATGTAATCTCGTTTATCATGATATCTATTTCGATAATAGCCTAAACAATTGATATGTCTAAATTTTGAATTATAAAAATAAATGTAAACAACTTCTTATTATTAAAAAATTATGTTGGACTTTTCTTTCATGAAAAAAATATATCAAGGATTATCTATTGAAAGCATAGGTTAACTAACACTTTTTTGTTCATGTTTAACATTGCAATGTAACATAAACATAACACTCTTTGATAAAACCTCTTAAAATACTATATTTGAAATATTTGAGTGTAACATAACATTTCCTTTATTCCTTTTTTTTCACAAAATGAAATTTAGTGTTTGTGTAACATAATGTTGTATCATATATATTGTCATAATTTATTGTATATCGGTAAAAATATTACCATATATTTATATTAAACATAGTTGAGTTTTAGAAATATAAGTCAATTAACCCTTATTTCTACAATTTTGATCATGATTTATTTTGGTAAAAATATTACCATATTGTTGATGCTGTTGAACCCACCAACATTTGGGGGATCTCCTCGGTATGAAGTCCCAACTAGACCTCACACCGTTGGTGTAGGAGTCCCACTCAGTATGATGCCCCGGTTGCCATTCTCTTAGAGATTTGCCTTAGCTCTTTTTGTTCAACACTTGAGAGTGTTATGCTTGTAACTTCAAGAAAGTGAGGTGAGTGTGCCTGGTGAGTGTGCCTGGTGAGTGTGTAATGTAACTTTGTGTCTGGATTCTCTTACAGTCAAATGGGGGAGGTAAAGTGAGCCTCTTGATGAGAGGGAATAGTCCCAACCCAGGAAAAAACACACGCGAACAAAAAGAAGGGTCTGTCCAGCATCCAGCAGAATCGTCCACAAAAAATACGACAATCACGAAAACCAAGGTTCAAGGGAAAACAGGTACATCGTCCAGCGAAATAGTCCACACAAGGGTGATGGTCGTTAACACCAAGAAGTACACAAAGATGGTATGTCTAATGTCCGGCAGAGTAGTCCACGCAAACGGGACCACAGTGATAAACAATACAACACATCTTCAACAATATGAGTACTAAAATAACCAAAGTAGTTCAACTATCTTAGTACATGTTAAGCAAACATGGATTACAAATATTTAAAGAATAGTCTTACAAACGGATACAAAACATGCATGAAAACATGTTGTCCTGAGACAGACTTCTAAATTAAGAAAAATATCCAAGACACATATGTACACCATACCTCGCTAGTCCCAATAGTGGGACATTGGAGCCACTCCTCGTTCCTCAAAGAACAGATTAAAAACTCTCAAGGCTATGTGGGAGAAGCCAAGGTGAAAAGTCCTTTGCTCATACAATGAGGGGGTATATATAGCCAAGGGGGTATAATTAACCCTTGTGACTCTTCGACTTCCCTCATGATTGTTTGACTTCCTATGAATTTTCGACTTTACACGACTCTTCGACTTCATATGTGGGTCTCTTGGACTTTCACTTTACATTACATTTATTATAACAAGTATGGATCATAGTGGTGATGAGGCCAAGACAACTCATGACACAACTCGACATGACACTGCTGACATGTACTGGCTGACTATGGTGTTCATGTCGAGCTGTTGTACTGCTGAGTGATGATATGCTCTTGGTGTAACATGCTTTCACCTTCGCATGGCAAGGTGTGCAAGGTCTTTGATGGTCTTTGTATTTTCTTGATGGTACATGTGAATGTGTCCCTTTCGCTCGCTTGTTCAATGTGCTTCATGTGTTCGTTCGACCATGAGAAAGTCTTCTAGCATGCACCTCTTTTCCATCCCGTTCACCGCCGCACCATGTTTCATTGATGTACCTATTCCTATAATCGCTCATGATGAGACGACATCAAATCCAATAATGTCCTAGTCTAACATGATGCAATGTTTTCCATTTCAATGCAGGCGACTGGGAGAGGGACAAGGCACTAAGACTGCGAAGAGCACAGTACAGGCTGGGATGAGATGCTTTGGAGCACTGTTGGGGAAAACTACATAGATATCACTAGGAGACATATTTTCGTAATTCGATACAGAAGTGAAAATTGCGGGGAAAAACCAAGTTGGGAGGCAGAATTGTGCAATTTCCAAGAGGAAGGTTAGGCGGGGTGTCGGGGAGCTGCTGGGCCAATCTGCGCAATTTTCCAAGGGAGCACTAGGCAGGTCATCTAGCTGGGATCTACACAATTTCTCCAGGGAAGACACTGCAGGCAGCAAGAGACACTGGAAAAAAAAATTGTGCAGTTTTCCAAAAGAGCACATGGTCAGGTTGCAGGAGTTGCTGGTCAAAATTGCACAATCCTAGGAGACAATCCGGACTCAGACAGTTCTGTGCAATTTTCTGAGCTAGTTGCAAAGTGGGAAGGAAGGGTAGGGCAAGACAACTCTGTGCAATTTCTGAGCTAGTTGTAGAGCAGGAAGGAAAGGTTGGACATGACATCTCTGCAAAATTCCTGAGCTGGTTGGAGAGAGGGAAGGAAGGGCTGGACAGGACAACTCTGCACAATTCCGGAGTTGGTTGCAAAGCAGGGAAGAAGGGTTGGAAGGGTAGGACAGCTCTACGCAATGTCTGGGCTGGTTACAAAGCGAGAAGGAAGGGAAGCACAAGACAACTCTATGCAATTTGGGAGATCAGTATGGCCCAGGGTCACAACTCAAGTTCTTTCTCTGGTTGACCAGCGAGAGGCTTGATGGGAGGTCTTGCGGGAACCACAAACTGGATCAGCTTCCGGGAAAAAAAATTCGCAGTCCTGGGAGTCAGTGTGCTAGCTCATTTCCAAAAATGTGCAAAGCAGGCAGCCCGAAGTACAGCCTCAAGCTCTGCGCAGTTCTAGGAACCAGTGCAAGGTCACTAAGATCTTGTATGGTTGACAAAGAGTTGTTTGGTTGACAGATTTTCAAGAAAATTGACTAAGTGTGAAAGCAAGTGTACTTGTGCATACATGACAATGTGATCACACACTTAGCATGAATCGATGACAAGACACCTCAAACCAACAAGACAACATGTGCTCAGTGAGACTGACTCGAAGGTTAAGAGTGACAAGTGCGACAGTTGAAATATGTCTTCGAACGACCGTGACGACACTTGTGCGACAATGTTTACAACTTTGTGTGTGAGTGTGACCGATGTCGACAAAGCGAAAACAACTCATACACACAAAGACAAACCTTCAAAATGTCCAAAACAAACTCGCAAGCATGACATAGCGATCAACATGCCAAAAGACGATTGGTGATTGATCAAGCGAAGAGGGTGTGAAAACTCGACAAGAGCTCATGGGATGAGCCCGAATATTTGCGACCATCAAGAAGAAAAACAAAAAAAAAAATTCCAAAATTTAGATACAAACCAAAATTTTAGAGAATGTTACAGCCACTGCAACACATATCTTATATTAATCAAAATTGAATTTTAAAAATATAAATTAATTATTTCTATAATTTTAAATATCGCAATGCAACATAAAACTAGATCTCTAATTCATTTTCAAATGTCACATTGTGACATCTTAAAGTTTTGCATTTGAAATGTTAGAATGGGTCATAATCCTATTTTATTTCTTCTTAAATGGTAAAAGTGGGGTACTGTTTTATTCTTTTTTCAACATCATAAAGGACTAAATTGAGTTTGTGTAATGAAATTTAATCTTTACTTATGGCCTTCTTAATTATTACGTATTTATAAAAATTCCACCATATATTTATATGAACCATATTTGATTGGAAAACAACAATTCCCTGAACCATATTTGGTTGGAAAACAACAATTGCCTAACCCTCTATTGTTTATTTTGAACTTCAGAATATGATATGAAACCTTTTAAAGTAGTATGTTTACAATATTAGAATGTGAACTTACTCTCTTTTATTCCTTCCGTAACGTCATGGATCCAAGTAAGCCTTTTTTCAATAATTTCTTAAACATCACAATGTAACATGATATGTTTATATGGCATAATTTTCTATTGCATATGTTGTCATGACGTATTTACAAAAATATTTCCATTTAATACCTTTGCACACATAGATTAACTGATAGTTTTTTATTCATTTTTGAATTTCACATGTAAAATTAAACTGACCCTCTTTTATTCCTTTTTTTTATCTTCATAATGTGAGATAAAAAGGGTTATTTTTTAAATGTTAAAATATGATATAATTTTTTTTTATTATTCTCCGAATATTGTATTATGCAATATTTTTTTTATTATTATTTTTATTAACATCAAAATATTAAAGTTTATCTAAGATGAAATGTTATCTATTTGTATAATTTCCTAATGTTCAATGCTCTTTCTCCAAGATGGTATTCTCCAAAAAGATGTGAACAAAACACTCTTTCTACATGTGTTCTCATGCAAGGCATTTCTCTCACATTGTGTACCACATGCCTTTTCATATTTCTAATGCTCTTCTCTTGTGTGATAATGCGGTGAAGCTCCAATTTTCTTCTTCAAAAGATTTCTCTACATCTACAACTAAACTCCATAAAGTATACTCCTCATCCCAAACATTCTCAAGTTAAATTCCTAGCTTCCTAGAAGTAAATCACATGGTCCCAACATCCTAAAACTAAGTTTCCTCCTCTTGCACCCCTCTTCCTAAATATGTATCTCCCTTACTAAAAAAACTAACTCCTCCATTATGTGCACTCAATGTGTTAGTCCTCATGCCATTTGGGTTAAATAGGAACCCAATACTTCCTATTATAAGGGTGTTATGCTAACACTTTAGCCAATGTTAAGAATCTACTCAAATTTAGGTATTCATATGTCCATGAAATGTTGCCAAGGGGAAAGGAGACTTAGTTTTCTCCCAACAAGGTGAAAGCACTTATGAAGTAACTCGAAAAGTTAACATAATTTAGAGGAAAGAAAGGGTATTGAATTTTTTTTAACTTATATGTCTTTTATTACATCTTTAAATGTTAGAAATACTTCATTTGATTGAACTTGCTTTTTTTTAATTGTGTTGTTATGAATGACAACAAAAAGAGTTCAAAAGATAAAGAGGGAATTAACAACAATTCAATTAACCTGTCAAATTCATTTCAATTATTTTTATATGTTAATATGTTTTTGTACAATATTTTTTAGACGGTGGGGAAACTTATCATAACCCAGTTGTCAAACATGTAGTGGGGACGACCATCATTGATTGTTATCCACAAATACAGATAGACTCGTCATTATTATTTAAGGAAAACCACACTACCTAGAAATACTTGTTGATGGTCCGTAAGGAGGCCGACTTTCATTCCTACCAAATGCCTTTGGGTCTAGGGCCACTAACCTATTTCCTTACATATGAAGATGAGCTCTTAGCCAAATAAAAACAGTTTTAGAACACACTCCAAAACCAAAAAATTTATGCAATATTATATACAAAATTAATAGTTTCATGAGTATATAATTCATGATAAGTATAAAAATTTATATAATAATTTTGCAATTTAATTTTAATTTGTTCCATAATATAAAATTGAATAAATATTAATATGATAAAATTTTATAATTATATGTAGTTTTCTTAATGATATAAAATTAATATTCAATATTAAAATTGTAAAATAAATTTATACTAATCTTCATACTCATTAATATCATTTATTCAATATTATAATAATTTTATATTGATAATTATATTTATTAATATTTTTTTATTCAATTTTAATATTGTAAAATAAATATATTATAATAATTATATTTATATTACATGTCTATTTTTTAATAAGGATTTTAGAATTTTAAATTAATTATCAATAATTATTAGGTGGATGGTAGGGATTTAATGTCCATGAAATATTTAACATTTTTAATATAGTCGCAAATCAAATTTCAAAATTTATCTTAAAAGCAATATCCTCCTTCTGCCATTTTAATTAAATTTTTAATTAAAAAGAAAGCATATGAACATAAGTTATGACTTTTTGAGCACGTGTTATTAGTAAGCCATAGTATCCACCCATAATATTATAAAAAAGTCTGTTTACAATTGAAAACCTCGATAATAATATAAAAATAAATTTCGATAACTAAAATTCATATATATCTATATATATATATATATATATATAAATAATTTAATTACTTTTTAGAATTTTTTAATCATTAATAATATAAGATACATCATAAAATAAATATTTTATTTTTTACTAATATTTAGCCACTATTTAATTTATATAACTAAAATTAACCTACTTAATACAAAATTCATCAAAAACAAATTCAACACTAGCATATGTTTCATTACAAACACATATATAACTAAACTTAACAAAATTCATCGAACACAAATTCAACTCAAACAAATATGTGTTATTACAAACAAACACACACATATAAGTAATTATTAATAAAGGAAAATATATGTTATTATATGTTGAGGGTCAACATGAGGAGATTGATCACATCGCCAACATATTTGGTGTGGATACACAATCGATTGTTTTAACTTAAACCTAATAATTTTAAAGTAAATGACTCGTTATGGATCACTGACAAATTCCATAGGAAAATCTTTATATGTGAGTATTGTTGTTTGACTCTTTGGCCGCAGAGTCACGTTCGTGCAATCTGTTTTGCAGCAACTAGTGGTGTATTGAGCATACCTATTCTGCCTCTCAACCATGATCATTCAAAAAATCTGTCGAAGTATGGCAAAATTCATATAGGTGGGCTCAGGAAAATGATTCAAATTTCATCTAAATCAAATTGAACAATGTAAACTTTGAAACAGGGACTATAAACTCAAAACGGGAACTCTGGCCAAAAAACCCCATAAAAACATCAAAAACAGTGCTAAAAACGAAAAGTGTTAATGCTAGAATAACGCTTTTTTTTTCTAGGGTAATTTTTCAACATGTTAACGAATTTAGGCTTCTGTGATCCATATCAATTTTGAGAAGTATTTTCGGCGAAAAATCACATAGAGATATTTTATTCGACGCGTTTCAAACCAACCAGTGTGGTTCATCGTCAGGACAAGTTGAATGAGCAGATCTTGCTATGCAATATAAATAGATCGGGCAGAATATCCCATGACCAAATTTCCAGATCAGGTAACGGCTAAAAAGATAATAGCTAGATTTGACCAGGAAACGGCTAGCTAGACTATGAAGGGCATAATTGATTTAAATAAGCAAAATCAGTTATTAATTTCCTTATAAACATAAATGGATAATTTTATAATTATAAATATATGTTAGAATAAGCGAGTTAATATATTATAATCATAAAATAATTCAAGTAGTAGAAATTAGTTAATAAAAATATAGGTTAAAGGGACATTTAATTCTTAATTTAAATTAAGTAAATACATGAATAAATTAATTAGTTACCAAATAGTTTATAAATATTAGGTAATGGCGGTGAAAACCAATTTTTTGTGCAAAAATTGTCCAAAAAACACCCTCAAAACGAATTGTTGATGTTCGAATAACACTTTTATTTTTCAATGGTAAATTTTGTGCAAAAAACACCCTCAAAATGAAAAGTGTTGACGCTGGAATAACACTTTTTTTTCAAGGGTAAAATTTCAACATTTCGAAATAATGGCGTAAAATATTTTATCCCGACCCCGAAAAACATTAAAATTTCAAAAAAATAATGAAAACATAGAATAAAATTAAAAAATTAAAACAATGGAAATACACAAAACAAAAAAAGAAAATTAAAAAAATAACAAAACATAAATTAAAATATATACTTAAAAAAAAAAAAAAAGAGACAAAAAAAAATCAATCATAAAAATGTAAAAAAAAAACAAACAAACAAACAAAATTAACTTATAAAAGATAAGAACTAAAAAAATAAAAATTATAAACAAATAAATAGTAAAAACAAAAATATTTAATAAAAATAAAAATAAAAAATAAAATAAAATAAAATCTTGTAAACCATAAAAAATAATTGGCAATAAATAAATAAATAAATAAAAATAAAAAATGGAAAAACAAAACAAAACAAAACATTAAAATAAACTATAAAATTAAGTAGGTAAAAATAGAAAAATTTAAAGAAACATTAAAAAAACTTAAAAAAAAAAAATGAAAATTAAAAACAAGCTAGATTAAAATTAATTAATTAATTAATTAAAAAAATAAATAAATAAAATTAAAATTAAAAAAACTACTAAAATTAAGATTAAAATGTTGATTACTTAAAAGAACAAATATAAAAATATATATATGAAAATGACAAAAAAAAAAATGTTAAAAAAAATAAAATTATCTCATAAACCATAAAAGAAATTGGAATATATATATATATATATAAAGATAAGTAAGTAAAAATAGAAAAATTATAAAAAAAACATTACAAAAACTTGGAAAAAAAATTAAAAACAGACTATATTAAAAATAATAATAATAAATTAATTAATTAACAACAAAAAAAATAAAAAAACTAGTAAAATTAATATTAAAAACATTAAAAAAAACAAAACAAAACAAAAATAAAATCAAATTAAATAATAATAATAATAATAATAAATAAATAAGTATGAAAATTTTAAAAATATGTCTTTTCAAAAAAACAAAATAAAAAACATTTAAAGTTTATAAAGAAATATGCCTTTTTTATTAAGAAAGATTCTTCAGCGAAAATCACATGGAATATCATTTGTCGACGCGTTTCGAACCAACTAGTGTGGTTCATCGTCAGGACAAGTTGAAGCAACAGATCCAGCTTAGCATGATAAATAGTTTGAGCAGAGACTCCAACGGCTAATTTTGACCTAAGGCCAGGTCAAATTCTTATTTACTATTTTTAAGGAAATCAGTTGAATTCGGTAAAGAGGATGGTTATAAAAAGGGAATCTGTTTATTTATTTAAATTAAAAAAAAAATATATATATATATATATATATATATATATATATATATATATAAGAGGAAGGATTAAATGGTTGGTTTGATAGTATATTTATTTATTTATTTTATTCAATTTATAAAATAATTATTATTGGTATTCTACATATATATATTTTGATTAAAATAATAAGATGACTAGTTTTTTATTCAATAATAATTTAATGGTTAGTTTATTTTTATGGAAGTTAGTTAAAATAATTTTAAGGTTAAATATATAAATATATATATTCTATGATTAAAGTTAAAATATTTGGTTATTAAGGTGAAAGTTAGGGTTAATGGTTAGAATTAAAAGGATAATTTATTTACTTATTTAAATTATTTAATAATTATTATATATATATATATATACATGCCTATAAATATAATTAATCATAGGTTTAGAAAGCAATTAATAATTAGTTTATAATAATGTTTAGGACCAATCCCATACAAATAATACTAAGGGGTATTAAGTTCAAAAAATATTATCAAAAATATAGTTTAAAAGGAATTAAAGTTAAATAAAGGGCCAAAGAATATAGAAGTTAACTAATAATACTAAAATGGAAAAAAGGATTTAATAAAATAAAGCAAAGTTAGTTGGAAAATAGTTAAAAATTATAACAAGATTAGAATGACTACAGAAATGATAATTTTATTTAAATTATATTAATATAAAAATAGTAATAATCTTATTTAATTTTTATTAATAGATAAAGGTAATTAAGTTCAAAAATCAAAGTTAACTATTATGAGTTAATGGGAATAAGTAAATGCCTACAATGGAATATATAAGTAAAAATATTAATTAAAAGAATAACCTAAAATAATAAATTAATTTCTATTTTATTAATATAAAACCAATCAATTTATTTAAATTTCATTAGTAAATAAAGGGAAATCATTACCATAAGATCAAGGAAGAAGAAATAATAAAATAAATTAATACTATTTAGAAGAATCAAAAAAGGACTATAAGAACAACAGGGCCAAAATAGGTTAAAAACAAAATAAGAGGGCCACAGAATACTAAAAAGAACAAAGAAATAAATAAATAAATAAAAATAAAATAAAATAAAATAGAATAAATAAAAATAGATATAATAGAGACGAAAAACCAAAGAGGATGAAAAAACGACTAGGACGAGAGGGCAGGGACCCAACACCTACTGACTTTCCACCTGTCATCCCTATTGAGATTGCTTGGTCTCTTTTCAATCTCAAGCGCTTCCCTGAATTTTCGATGGTGGAAATGCGAAACCTTAGCTATAACACTGGCCTCTTCAATACAAACATGATGATTGGTTTTCTCAGCATGTTCAGCCACAGCGGAAGACTTAGCTCTCCTATGCTTAAGATCCGTTGCGTGCTCGCTAATCCTCTGATTAATGGAACGACCAGTCTCCCCACACTAGTTGGTTCGAAACGCGTCGACAAATGATATTCCATGTGATTTTCGGCGAAGAATCTTTCTTAACTTGATATGGATCACAGAAGCTTAAACTCTATTATGCCTTTTTTATTTTAAAAATAATAATAATAATAATAATTAATTTTTATTAAACTTTCGATATATATATATATATATAATTTTTTTTTAAACAATTTTTTTTTTAATTTAAAAAATAAAAAATAAAATAAATAAATTATTAAAAAAAATTATTTCTTTTTAAACTCTTTTTCTTTTCTTTTTTCTTTTTTTTTCTTCTTAAAAAAAAATATATTAATTTTTTTTTAAACGAATTTAATCTTTTTATTGAAAAAAAAAGCAAATTATTAAAAAATATGAAAAAAAATTTAATGAATTTTTTTTTTCGTTTTAAATAAAAAATATCGTCTGCTCATCGCCTGTGGTGGTGTGGCCCTGGGTGGAGGGTCTGCGTGCAGGCCCCCCACCCAGGGTTGCGCCAGCATGGACAGCGGGCGGGTGGAGGGGCGACTCCCAGGGCGGAGGGGCGACTCTGGGAATCACCCCTCTGTCCGTCCGCCTCTCGTGGTGGCGTGGCCCTCGGTGGACGGCCTGCACGCAGACCCTCCGGCCAGGGCCTCACCACCATGGGTGGCGGGCGAGCGGAGAGCCTGCACGCAAACCCTCCGCCTAGGGCCGCACCACCACGAGCAGCGGTGGGCGGTATTTTTTACCTTTTTTTATTAAAAAAATAAAAAAATCATATTTTTTTAATAATTTGTTTTTTTTTTTAAATAAAAAAAAATATTGTTTAAAATATTTTTTTTAAATATAAAAAATTAAATTTGTTTAAAAAAAAAAAGAAATAAAAAAAGAGAAAGAAAAAAGAAGAAGAAGAAAAATAAAAAATTGTTTAAAATAAAATTAATATTTTTTTTTAATAAAAAAAATTGTTTAAAAAAATAAAATTTTAAAATTTTTAATTTTTTGTTTTTAAATAAAAAATGTAAGTTTAATAAAAAATAATTTTTTTTTTTAATAAAAAATAATTATTTTTTTTAATAAAAAAATACATATTTCTTTATAAACTTTAATTTTTTTATTTTTATTTTATTTTATTTTATTATTTTTAATTTGAAAAGACATAAATTTTTTAAAAAATTTCTTTTTTCTTTCTTCTTCTTCTTTCTTTCTTTTTTTTTTTTAATTTGAGTTTATTTTTATTTTTTTAGTTTTTTTTAAATGTTTTTAATATTAATTTTACTAGTTTTTTTTTTAAAATTGGTTAATTTTCTATTTTTTTTAATCTAGTTTGTTTTTAATTTTATCTTTTTTCCTATGGTTTTTTTAATTTTTCTATTTTTGTTTACTTAATTATATATATATATATATATATATATATATATATATATATATTTAATTTTGTTTTTTTTATCAAATTCTTTTATGGTTTATGAAATAAAAAAAAAAAATTAAACATTTTTTATTTTTTTGTCTTATATATATATTTCTTTTTTTTAAGTAATCAACATTTAAAAAAAGAAAAATAAAACAATTTGAAAGTAATCATAATTTAAAAACAAATTAGACATAATAAATTTTAAAGTGTGAAAAATAAGTCCTCTAAAAAAAAGGTATGTTGCATCAACACATTTCAAAATCAGCGTGAAAATCACTAACATTTAAAAACAAATATTTATATTTGATACATAAGAAAATTTAAAGTGTCAAAAATATGCTCCCAAAAAAAAGAAATGTATTCTGCATAGCCACTTTTCAAAATCGGATCACATTTTTACTACCCCTGTGAAACGGGTAATCGTATCAGTTTTTTAAAGTGCCAAAAACTATGCTCTAAAAAAAATATGTGTGTTCTGCATTGCCCCTTTTCAAAATCAAGTCAATTTTATGCTATCTCTATGAAATGGGTAATAGTATCAGTTCTGATTTCAAAGTATACATTGTTATTGGAAAAACTCGCGATTCCAAAGCAATTTGGAGGTTGGGGGATCCTGAACTTGAAAGTCTTTGGATGGGCTCTTTTAACTAAATCCCTATGGTGTGGGAAAATGTCTGTGGGGAGACATCATTCGAACAAAATACCTAGGTGGCATTAAGGCAGAAATGTGGATGAGAGATGGCCTGATTAGCAAACTGATTGGATCCACCATTTGGATAAGATTTAACAAAATTAAAATCTGGCCTCTAAAGCACTCCTGCTAGTCCTTTGGTTCAAGAAATGATATTATTATAGGTAGAGATCGTATCCTAGGCATGGATATGGATCCTTTCTGCTCAAAAGATTTAATAACCATATTAAATTTCAAGGGTATTACTTACCTTGCACAAGTGATCAATACATGGAATGAAATTATACATGTCTGGAAGAGAGCGAAGGAAATTGGTTTGATAGATGAAGCTGCAAGGAAATGGGACAAATTTATTGAAGCGTTACACATATCTGACATCTGCAAAAATAATGAGGGAGGCGAGATCGTGTGGGATGACCTATTTCACTGGGGATCCATATCTGTTGTTGATACATACTTGTTCATATGTGGTATCGCATTCAATCTACAAAATACAACTTGGTTCAGTAGATTTTGGAAAGCACATGTCTCGTACAAGGTTATTTTATGTGCATGGCTCGCATGGAGAAAGAAAACATTGACTTGGGAAAACTTAATGAAAAGGGGTATGTATGGACCTGATCAATGTGTACCATGCAAGATGGTAGCAGAAAACAATTTTCACCTACTTTTGGACTGTCTGATCATTGTGCAGGTATGTTCTAGAATCTCAATATTATTTCCTTTCACTCATATGGTACATTACTCAATTGATTCTTGTTTGATGTGGTGGAGTGGGAGAACCAAAGAAAATTGGCCATTCCCTTTGTATTTTTTGGTAAATATGGAAGGCTAGAATTCCATCATATTTGATGGGATGACTCTTAACATTGAACGTATTGACAACAATATCTTATTCTGGATGAAGCCTTTGATGCAGAAAAAGACAGTGGATAAAGAAATTTCTTCCAGAAAATGTGCTCCGCACATCTCCTTCCTAGTTGGTTATTTTAATGGAGCGGCACAAGGTGGATCATGTGGATGTGGAGTGTGGCTTCGCATCCATCCAATGGGAAATGGCACAAACATGCAGGCTGAATCCATCGCACTATGGGGTTTATTATGGTTTTCCAGGTTTTTGGACATTCAAAGCATCCAGATCTTTGGGGACTCACAAGCTCTAATCAACCACATGTTGGGTATCTCTTCTATCTCTCATCCTCATTTACAGGGCTATTTTCACCATATCAAATACCTTAAGAGGTCTTTCCATCATATTTCCTTCAAGCACATCCATTGAGAATATAATTGCACAGTAGATTCCATATCAAAATATGTTATTACAATTGTAGTAGGCTGCTTTCATATCACTTTGCTGCTTGAAAACATCTTCATGGTTGTGGAAACTCTTTCCCTCCCAGGTTGAATTTTCTTTTGCTTTTATTGTCTCTGGACACACCTGACCACGATGTTGAATATTTCATGTGGGATTGACATCCTATATATGTTTTTCTCTCCGTGGTTATACCCCTTTTTCTGTTGTTGAACTATGGACATATGTTTTGGTTACTATTTGTCTCAAATGGTGATTTGTATGTTTTTACATTAGGGCATTGAAACAATGCACTCTAGACTGTTGTATTTGGCATTGTATCACCTCCATATTTTGGACATGTTTTTGGAAATTTTGTGACTTGATGTACTGGTATATATAATAAAAACCAACATTTTTTTCCTTTTGAATGAAAAAAAGTAAAAAAAAGTAGTAATATACTTGTACAAAATTCATTGAACACAAATTCAACATAGGGAATATGTTTCATTACAAACACACAAGATTGTGAAAGTGCTCATCGAACACAAATTCAACACAACAATATGTTACATTGCAAACACATAATTTTATGTTAATGCAACATAACGATAATGATGAAAGCGTCGTGTGTTACAGCATATGAACATGACATTTCCCACCTTCAAAAGATAGTGCAAAATGACGCTAGAGACGACGCCAGGATAGTTATTGGAGTAGTTTTGATCTCACATATTATTTTATCTTCATTCCTCCATTATGACAATATAGAAAGTTTCGATATACCAACATCATCAAGGTTCCTGCTACCACCTAATGCAGCTTCGGTGGGCCTAATAGTTATGAGCATGTGTTTTTTCCCAAGAGGTCACAGGTTCAAAACCAGAGAGGGTAGAGTATGTATGCCTTCAGAGAATTAACAGCCAAATCATTACACAGAGGTGGGTCCCTTATCCCACAAACAAGGGGGTCTCATACATCAATGTGGTGTGTGAGACCATACCATAAATTGTGTGCGGTGATAAAGAATTATTTTATTAATTACATAAAATGCTTTATGTATATTTATTTCTTACTAACCTATTTTCCTAATTTTGTTTATGTATTTTTTTATTAGTTAACATTATTATTAAGTCATAATGGAACGTATGTATTTTTTTTTTGTTATTTCTTAGAATGAGAAAATAATTTTTAAAACCAAAAAATAAAATATTTTAGAAATTAATTTTTTATTCATTTTGGAGGTTTGGACACATGTTTTATATTCCAAAATTTATCAAACTCTACGTAATCTAAGCACAATACTATTTCATCTTAATAAGTCCATCACCTTCCCCTTGGTAACTTGCAAGTACCATATCCAAGTTCCTTGAGGCTGAGCCTTTTTGTCACATCATCCTTCTTGTCCGCCTTATTCTTCGTCTCATTCTTGTAGATTTTTCTTCATGTGGCTATTGTTGCTCTATTTTGTGATCAACTTTGTTGCATGCTCCTCTAACTAATTCTTTATATTGACCTACCTATGTATATAGAGTGACTTTACCATAGAGAAAAATCACATTACCCTTGCCTACTAGTGAAATGATTACTGGGGAATGCTCAAGTAGTTTACATACCAACACTCTCCTTGATCTTACCATTCTTCTTTG
The DNA here is from genome assembly GCA_031772625.1 of Pinus tabuliformis. NCBI lineage: Eukaryota > Viridiplantae > Streptophyta > Pinopsida > Pinales > Pinaceae > Pinus > Pinus tabuliformis. Next base: position 20,999,131 of record CM062811.1, read on the forward strand.
AAAGGGGGATAAAACTAGCCATTCATATCTAAAGTTATCCATGCACAATTATGCAACTAATTGTGTTCCTACAAATGATGTACCTATTCTATTATCTAACATGTCATTTAATTATTCGCTCTTAACCTCCCTTTCATCCCTCTTTCACAATTAAATATCTCATATCAAAAATCATTATGAGACATCTCGTGACAAAGACAAAGATCTGCAAGCAAGCTAATTTGATTTCATGTTGGAATTGAATATCATGATACCTATAAGTGGTAGAAGATAATTATTATCATCAATAAAAAACGAAGAAAAGAAGATTATCAGTGTTTGAGAATCATAGAAATAAAGTAAAATTTGCTACCATAAATTTTATTTATTACTAAATATAATTCTTTGGTGCTACCAAAATTCAAGTAATTTTCTAAAAAAATATAAGAATTCCAACTAAAATAACACCACACAAACTTGGCCATTGTCATCACCGATTTAATCACACCACTGCACCAACAAAGAGTCATTGGTTTCAAATATACTAAAAAGCATGAACTTTTTATCTTTGTCCTCACTTTACATGCATTGATGCCAATAATACAACCTACATGCGTTAAAAAGTGATGTTTGTATTAATGAAAAAGATCCACTAGTCAACTCTACAAAAGAGAATTTGAACCAAAAGAGTCTCGCTCTGCAGAACGCTCTACATTGTCCATGTACATCACACATTAAATAGCACACACGGTTTTAGGGAAGTTAGAACCATACCCTAAGAAATAGAAACTAATTCCTATCCTGAGGTACCATGAACCAATTCACTATTCTAGGATATTCTCCATTATCTCTAACACTCCCCCTTAATGGAGAAGGGGTTCACAAATATGCCTAACATCTCCCTAAACATTTCAAACTTAATTTTGCCAAGAGGCTTAGTGAAAATGTCTGCAACATTATCACATGTATTACAATATACAAGATGGATTTATTTTGATTGTACTTTCTCCCTGACAAAGTGGAATTGTGTATCAATGTGTTTAGTGTTCTTGTGAAACACCAGATTATTAGCAAGTTTGATTGAACTCTGATTGTCGCATTTGATTGTTGTTGCATCTTTCTGTTCTTCCCCAACATCCTGGAGAAGTCTCCGCAACCAAACTGCCTCACATGTCACTGTGCACATGGCTTGATACTTTGCTTCCGCTAAAAATAAGGAAACTGTGTTCTATTTCTTGCTACTCCATGTAATTACCCTAGTTCCAACGCTGGATGCATAGCCTGTTATGGATCTGCGGTCGTCTACATTTCCAACCCAATCTGAATCTGTAAATCCTATCAATCTAACATCAGAGAAATCAAAATAAATAATACCATATTTTATAGTACCTTGTAGATACCTAAAAACACATTTTTCTTCATTCCAATGACTCTCAAGTGGCTTGGAAATGTATTGACTTAGCACACTGACTGCATAAGCCAAATCTAGTCTAGTAGTGGCTAGGTAGATCAGGCTTCCAACCAGCTGTGTGTAAAGTGTCGCATCTGCCTCTTTAGAGCCATCCTCGCTCTGAAGTTTAATGTTCTGCTATAGTGGTACTGTTGCAGCCTTACACTGACCCATCCTGAATCTTTCCAATAGACCTTTGACATACTTACCCTAGGACAGAAAAGTTTGTCCTGAATCTCTCCAGATCTCAAGACCCAAACAGTATCTTAATTCACCAAGGTCTTTCATTTTGAACACATGTGACATTTGTTGCTTGATTTCTTTGATTAAAGCAATAACATCACCTGTAATAATTAAATCATCTACATACAACGAAATCAACACTATGCGCCCCTGTTCATCTTTCATGGTATACAGATTAGGGTCATTTTTACTTCTGTTGTAGTCAAGTTGTAGAAAAAATGAATCAATCTTTTCATACGAGGTGTTATCACAAAACCCATCCCTGATAGGCTGCTGATCAGGTAGACCATGTGTAACTCTTTCAAACCAACTTTTGGTTGAGGCTTAGCCTCCTCAACCTGAGAGGGCTCTCTCAAAGGATTAATGATATTGATAATGGATTAGATGGCTAACTCTATTAAACAAATGAAGAAGTGTAAGTGGTTGAAACACAATCAATAAACATCCATTGGGCTTATGGAGTTAGAAAAGCTTAGTATGACAATAGTATTAGTTGAACATGGAAGTTAGGGCATCAAAAGTACAATATATCAGTTAACACATAGAGATAAGTAAGAAATGCAGTCTATGAATGTATGAAGGAAGTTAGAGCATGTCAATGAGTTCTAAGTATCATACACTCATACTACTGCAAATAAGGAAATAAGGACAAGCATAAAACAAGCACCATTGAACTCTTTCTGAATCCTAAGAAGTAAAGTCAAAGTCTATATTCATAAAAACATAATCTTCTACAATGACACAATATGAGTGTTTCTCTGAAAATTTCCAACCTTTTGTGCATTACATCTTCTCCATTATATAGAGTTTATTACATGACTTAGATTCTTTCCTCTAGGATGAGGAGAATTCGAATTCTACTTGACCTGACACCTATTGACACTTAAAACCAACTATTTAATACAAATGACAACTAACTCTAAGCAATCCTAGAGACCTAAAACAATTAGGAGTGTAACTCCTCATTATGATTAAAACAACCTTATCTAGGAATTAAACATTACTTTTGACACCTATAACTACATGAATTCGAATTTGATGGTGTTCATAACCCTCCAGCTGGCCCTTGATGACTCATCCTTTTACTGTTCCTGGAAACTAGGAGACTGTTCCTTGCTCTGTTCTGGCTAAAAAATAGGTGTTGGGACAGAGCTCGTATCTTCTCATAAAAAATGTATTTTGAAAAAATGAAGGAGGCTTTTGTGAACCAATCCGTGCTGAACAAAAACCTCTCTTGTTTTTTTGAAATACCTTTTCTACTACCCAGAATATGTCTTTGAAAAACAAGTGTAAAACAAGAGAAATATGTTTGTGAAAAACTGCACCTACAGCAGTTTCGTAGCGCAAGTTTGGTCATCCATTTCTCCCAAATCATAATGGATTTAAAGAAACTGGAAGAGGTTTTTGTATTTTAGTATCTTAAGAATGAAAACCTCTTTCACTTTTCAAAATTGAGTTCTCAGCTACTCAGGAACTCTTCTAGAAGTTGACTAGTAAAAACAAGGAGAGAAAGCTCCTCCTTTTTAGAGTTTCATTCTTATGCTTGTCTTCAAATCCTTTTGCTACTTGTTTTGCCCTTGTTGGATGTTTACACCTTGTAAATGCTCTCTTTCAGAAACCCTTCTTCAAAAATATTTACTTTTTGTCTCTCAAAATTGGTCCATCAAGTCATAATATGCAGCTACAGCAGTTTCGTAGCGCGCTATGAAACTGCTGTGCATTAGGCATCACCTACAGCAGTTTCGTAGCGCGCTTCAAAACTGTTGTGTAATTTCAAAACACAGTTTTAAGACCAAAATTTAACCTTTTTGAATCTTTCTTTTTCTTGAAATGGCTTTCTCCATCTATCATGAAGCTGTTCAAAATTGAATATAATAGACACCATTCTTCAAGGAAAACTTCAAAAGGTGATTTATCAAAATTTAGGACTTAGCCTTACTTGCTGTGTGATTTTATGCAGTTGTGATGATGTTTCTGATGCAGTCATAGGTCCTTCATAAGATTTTGTTACCTCCCCTATTTCACTTGCTTCTGGCATCGCCTCTTGAATCTCTTTTGAATGCCTTGTCACAGGTCTTCTCGGCTTAAAAACAAATTTAGAAACCTTTTTCTCTAGCTAGCTGGCTCTTGGTTACTCTTCTTTGGATTGTTTTATCAAAGAGACTGCTCTTGTACCACTTCCTTGATCTGAACTTTCTTCTTCTGTGACTGCAGATATGACCTCAGGAGAAACTGGTATTTCTAGCACTCCAACTTTTGAATTCAAACCAATGAAATTGAAAACAAAATCTTTGAAACAACCTTGACACATGACACCTTTGAATCAATATGGGATTAATGATAGGTAAAACAAGATTTTTGACCTTATTTGCTAATGGGAACAAGACTCCACTCTATGTTCTAGACTCCTTAAACAAAACAATAAAAATGACTTTGACCAGGACTAATCATAAAACTTTGGAACCAAACCAGTTGTCCAATTTTTTTTTATTTTTTTGAAAATTATTCAGTGGTAACACGAGGACCTAGGTGCTTGCTTTAGTCCATAAAGAGCTTTCTTTAATCTACAGACTAAATGTTCTTTCCCTTTCTAGACAAACCCCTCGAGTTGCTCTAATTAAACCCTTTCTTTCAGTTCTCCATTTAAAAATGCAGACTTTACATCTAGTTGGTGAATCATCCAATGTTTCTTATTAGCTAAAGAAATCAACATTCTGATGGTATTTAGTTTAGCTACGAGGGCAAAGGTTTCTTCATAGTCAATGCATTCTTTTTGTGAATACCCCTTCGCTACCAATCTAGCTTTTAATTTATCTATGGTTCCATCTACATTAATCTTTTGTTTATACAACCATTTACAACCTATGGTTTGTTTCCTTTTAGGAATTTCAACCAGCTCCCAAGTGTTTTTCCTGATTATAGATTCATATTCTTGTTCCATAGTTGTTTTCCATTCACTATATTCATTTTCTACCTTATAACTAGAAGGTTCAATAACATTCATCATACTAGTTATAAAAGCATTTTCCCTGTATCTAGCAGGCAATTGAGTTTTCCTACCTGATCTCCTGAGTGGTGGGGTAGCTTCAAACCTTGTCTGATCATCATTTTCTTTTCCTTCCTGTTGTTGTTTTTGCTATTGTTATTGTTGTATCTTCTATTATTGTTGTTGTATCTGTTGTTGTTGCTGCTTCTCATCTTCTGCCTTTGTCTGTTGATCCTGATTGTTTCTTGTTTCTTTGCTTTCTTCCACCAAGAACGGAATATCCCATTCCTCATTGCACTTATCAGATTCTTCATGATCCTACTCATGGAATATGACATCTCTACTAACAAAAATCTTGTGAGTAGAGGGATTAAATAATCTATAAGCTTTATATTGTGAACAATACCCTATAAAGGTACATCTGATGTCTTTTGAATCTAGTTTTCTTCTATCTTCCTTTGGAATATGGGAAAATGCTTTAGACCCAAACACTCTTAAATGTTTTACTGCAGGCTTAAATCCATAAAATGCTTCATAAGGAGTTTTAAAGTCAAGACTCTTTGTAGGACTCCTATTTTTCAAATAAAGTGCAGTATTCAATGCTTCAGCCCAAAAACCATTCAAAAGATCCTTACCTTTCAACATGCTCCTAACACATTCCACCATTGTTTTGTTCTTTATTTCCATTACTCCATTCTACTAAGGAGTATGGGGTACTATGAATTTCTACAATATCCCATGGTCTTTACAATACTTGATAAGCTCATCCTTCCTGTATTATCCCCCTTGATCGGAGCAGAGAATTTTTATATGCTTCCCTGTTTGCTTTTCAATCATGTTTCTGAACTGCTTAAAGTATTCAAATGTGTGACTTTTCTTACTCAAAAAATATACCCAATAAAACTTTGTGCAATCATCAATAAACAATAAAAAATACAGTGCACCTCCTAATGACTTTGTTTGCATGGGTCCACAAAGATCTGTGTGCACTAATTCAAGTATGTCTCTCTGTTTCTTCTCTACTCGAATAGGGAATTCCTCTCTATGCATCTTTCCTAATGTACAAGCATCACAATCATTATGCACTTGTTTTAACATAGGAATATCTCTTACCATTTCCTTTTTTTGAAGTAACAGCAAATCATTGTAGTTGATATGACCAAATCTCTAATGCCACAACTCTTCTGTAGTCAAACTTGCTACTGTCAAAGCTCGAACTGGTGCTGGTCTTACATCCAATTTGTATAGACCTCCTGTTCAAATTCCTGTAGCAATAGCCTTCATGACATCTAACAAATCTTTAATATAACAATTAGATTTAAAAAATTCAACTTTGAAATCTTGATCTGTAATCATGGATACAGAAATCAAGTTCTTTGTTACACCGGGCACATACATGACAATATGAATTTGTCTTACAGTACCATTAGGTAAAATGACAGAAATTTTCCCACACTCTTCGATCTTATGACTTCTATCATCACCTAGGTAGATTTGTGCTCCATTGTTGATTTCTTTAAAATCTTCGAACCATTGCTTGTTTCCCATCATATGTGTTGATGCTTCTAAATCTACATACCAAATGTCTGCATCAACATTCTCATCAAAGTCTGCCATAAACAATCTGAAGTTCTGCAAATGATTGTCATTTGTGAGATGACCTGCATGTCGTTTCTGCTTCTTTTGTTGTTCATGATATATCTTCTTCCTGCACTCCTTAGCTATATGACCAAGTTTTCCGCAATAAAAAAATTTAATTTCAGAGTTGTTTCTATTCGGATGCATACCTTGAGTCTGATTTGGTCTTTTCTATGAGTTTCCTCCATTTTGTTGTTGCGGATTTCCCTTTCCTTTGAAGAAGTTCTTTTTTGCCATCAACGCAAGATCGATACTCTGGGGCTTCAGAGTCGATCTTCTCTCTTCTTCTTGCATTAATATCCCTTTGAATTCTTCAAACTTTGGGATCTTCTCTCTCGCATTTATCCCAGTGATAAACATTTGGTAGTCATCGATCACACCATTCATGGTAATGGTTACTAGATTTGTATCTGCAACCGTATCACCAATGTCTTCCAATTTGTTCTTCAGATCTTTGATCCTCGCTATGAAGGAAGCAACTATTTCATTTTCCTCCATCTTCAGGGATAAGATCTTGCCCTTCAAGAACAGAAGACAATTTGTATTCCTGATCTCATACAAATCCTTCAAAATTCCCCAAATTTCGCTTGTTGATTTACATTCTCTAATATGTAGTATGATGCAGTGTTTCACTAACATCTTCAACAACTTCCTTGCTTTACCTTCTCGCTTCTCCCAATCTGGGATCGATGTTGATCCAGCTGCTGGCTTCTTCTCATCCCCATTTGCAATCGTCCAAGCACTCTACACTTCTAGCAGATTCTGCATCTTGAATTTCCAATTCACATAATTGGAGCCATTGAGCTTGTTATGCTCATTCAAGTATGCTTCAATCATCTGATTATTCATCTTGGCGATTAAAAAAAATTGACAAGTAAAAAAATAAATATATGTTAGATTTACCCTAGATCTATGTCAGATCTATGTCAAAGACGGTCTCCTCAATCCTTGCTACGATCCAAGCCAATGCAGGCAGCAATTGTCAGTGGAAAGGCGATTTGCAAATCTTCTAGCCTCCTCCACACAGACTTCGGGCAGGTCTGTCAGCCTCAACCACGCGGCCTCCTCCATGCAGTCTTCACCACAATGCGCACACTCACCACGGCAGTCCAGTGATTTGTTACCACGACCTTCCTCCACATCGCCACAGTGGATTACCAGGGCCTTCCTCTAGTCAAATGTTACACGGCCTTCACATAGCCTTCTCTCCATAGCCACTACCAAGATGCAGCCCCCTTTTTTATTGTTTGCACAGTCAGCGCGATTTAGCACCAGAGATTCGCGACAGTCGGCGCGATTGTACACCAGAGATTCGCGATGGTCGGCAAAATAAAAAGACATTTGAAGTTTCATAGTGGATCGATGTGATTTTTCCCCCAAACCACACGACGATTTCGCCTCAGGCGCGCCTTTCAAATCCTTTACTCAGCGTATAGGTTCCTCCGAACTGTAGCTCTGACACCATGTTAAAAAGTGATGTTTATATTAATGAAAAGGATCCACTGGTTAGCTCTACGAAAGAGAGTCTGAACTAGGAGAGTCTGGCTCTAAAGAACGCTCTACATTGTCCATGTACATCACACATTAAATAGCATACACGGCTTTAGGGAAGTTAGAACCATACCCTAAAAAATAGAAATTAATTCCTATCTTGAAGTATCGTGAACCAATTCACTATTCTAGGATATTCTTCATTATCTCTAACAACACGTTTATCTTCATAAACCTACAACTATAAAATACTTAAATTTTAATTTCTCCACTTGACCAACTATCTTTCTCCACTGGACCAACCATCTTGCTAGTTATTTATTCCACCGAAAACATGAATTGTAGTAAATCTCCAATAAAAATTACACATTAAAAGCGGCCAAAACTAAAGAATCACTCTGTTATCTTCTTAAAACCTTAAACATTACATAGAATTGTATGCATTGTGCCTTTATACATTTACATCGATACATGATTAAAAATATTTGCTTACTCTAATTCCAACAAAATTAAAAAACAAGTTTTTACATCTTACACATACATCATATTAAAATTATAACAAGAAGTCAATATTTTATGTTTAATTTCTTTATTATTTTTTATCTAACATGTATGCGAGGAATAAAGATCCAACAATGGGAATTTATTTTGAAAATGATTTGAAGTCAATATCTTATGTTTAATTTAATTTTAATTAATTTTTTCTAACATGTAGGTAAGGAATAAAGATCCAAAAATGGTTTTCCCTCGAGATTCAAAGGATTTATTCCCTACTAAAGCAATGTATTTATATCATGAATGATTTTCTATACAATAAGTGTTCATAATAACATATAAATGATTTTCTATATAACAAGTGGTAATAATAACATAGGAATGATTTTGTGTTATTAACAATATATTAAAGCATTGAATTTATATCATAAATGATTTTGTATATAATAAAAATCAATAATAACATATAAATGATTTTGTATATAATAATTATTAATAATAACATATAAATGATTATTTGTTATTAACAATTTTTAATTATGTAATTAATATTTTGTTTTCATTATTTTTAGACATGGTCATTATATTTTTATATTTATAATATTAGTTTAATTCATTTTAATTTCCGATTTACCAAGCGTATAAAAGGATCAAATCTCTTTTCACTTTAAAAGAAGTTTCAATCTCAAGAGATTTCATCCCTTTAGGCACTTGGTAGATCCGGAGTTAAGTTAGATTTAGGCTCGTTTAATTATTAATTATAATTCAAAAATGTTTTATTATGAGTATAATTATAATTAATAATTTGTTGGTTTAATTTACCCCTTTAAATAGGCTATATTCAACATGAATACCATTGGTAACTTGACCATGTCAAATTAGTCAGTTGGAAGTAATTTTTATTTTAACATAAGGTTATTTTTATTTTTATTTTTATTATTTATTTATTTTTGTTTAAAAAAAAAGAGAAGACATTACAACACATCTCTTCCATACTAAGTTGGAGAGCCTATCTCGCAATAAGCTTTGAGCTTACAAGGTGAACTTTTTTCCATTGTAATTATCATCCCTTCTTGCTATATTTTAATTATAGATATATATAAGATGTAATTATTATATTTTCTATTTTTTATTAATTACACTATAATTTCACATATTTATTTATTTATTTATTTTAATTCTCTATTTATTATAAATGTCAATAAACATTGATCCATAATAAATATTACTAAAATAATAATAAAAATAAATGAAGTTATAACCTTATTTAAAATCACAGTGACTATTATTAATAATAAAAGGAATTAATATAAGTTAAATATAGATACATTTTAAAAAAACATGTAACAATATTCTTAACAATGGAAATTCAACTCACTTTATTTTGGAGATTCTTAATATGTAAATAGGGTTTGTTACTCTTATACCACATGCTCAAAATATCATAACTAATTTCGTATGACACTTATTCATATGATTTTTTTTTTTAAATTAATGAATTTATTTAAAAAGGTAAAAATTGCATAACTACTTTGGAAATAAATCTAAGCATATGATTTATGTATACTATTAAGAATATTCTAAAATATTATATGGAGATTCAATCTCTACAATCCACCAAATAGCTATTAATAATTAAATTAAAATTGTAAAATTCCAATTCCAAAATAAAAATGCATATCAACTTAATTATCCCTTTTATTATATTTTAATTACATCTTATCATATACAAAATGCAATTATAATATTTTCTATATCTTTATTATTAATTATATATTATCATGTGATGAGATCCAACACTTTATCTAGATAATATAAACAAAGTTGAATTATGAAATTTATACAAATTAATTATCTTAAAATTTTCTAACACTCTAAATCCATTTTCCTTATTTTATTAATTATATATTATCATGTGGTCTAGTTTCGTCTTTAAACTTTTATTTTATTTTTTTAATTTATACTTAAATTATATTAAAAAAAATGATAAAAATGGTTAGAATGTCAAATTCTAGTAGTTCAATCTACACAAACTAATTATCTTTAGATTCATTTTTGCTTCAGAAGTGTGACGAAAAAAAATCGCTCTCTGTTGAATAATAATTTTATATTTTAATTTTCCATTTTCCCTTTCTTTGGAAATAAAATAATTCACTTTCACTGTTATAGAATAAAACTATTTTATTTTAAAAATCATCAACATTTTATATAAACAATATAAAACATTTTATTGATAGACATGGTTTTTAAAAAATAAATGTTTTGGTCATTTTCACGGCTTTGGACCAGCCACTCTTCTGACTCAGACTTTATCTACGCAAATAAGTTATGAAAATACAAAGGAAATTCGTAATAAAATGATGGTTAACATGGGAATATTTTGAAGGGAGGGAAGGAGCACCGAGTGGAGGAGCGTCGCGACAGCAACCAAGCCCCATGTTGCCCAACCATATTCTCCCTGAACGTGCCTGTTGCTGAACCAATTGATATGCACTGAGGTGGAATCCCTGCGTGCGACGTTTTCTCTATCTTTCAACACGTTCTTTCATCTCTCCACCTACCCTAAGCATAACACTCATGGCGACCAACCAGTTTTGTTTTGCCCCGCTGTTATCCAATCATATTCTCCCTGAACACGCCTGCTGCTGAACCAATGCACTGAGGTGGAATCCCTGCATGAGACGTTTTTCACCACATTCTTGCATCCCTCCACCTGCCCTATGCATAGTGCTCATGCTCTCAGTTTGTTGGACACAATGCCAGCTGTCCTTTCGAAGTATCTGGCTCACAAGCATTGCACGCTACTTTAAATTGCCTTCCCTAGTAATTGTGTGAGGTTTAGCTCCACCTTGCCCCCCCTACGCATTTGGGCGCGAGAATGAAGGCCTATTTTCATTCTGGTGTTTGAAGGCTCGTTTTTCTCCCGGCTGAAAATAACGTTCTTTGATATCCCAGAATTTTACTCTTAGCTTTGCTCATATCCTAGTCTTGGCATTAGCATCCCCTGGACTGCTCCAGTTTTTTTTCTTTCTTTTGCGCCCCTGCGTGGAGAAAGATCATCTGCTCCCTTCGGTTAAACCTCATTTTTCATCTACTTTTCCTAGTTCCATGGTCTTTGGAATTGTTCGGGCTTTCGTTCAGCTTCACGTGTCTGGTATTGGTCTGTTGGAGATAAGGCGGTGCTCTTCCCTCGGACAACACTCGGTGAAAAAGGTTAGTATTCTGGAATTTCCTATGTAAATTTCGGTTTATCATATAAGTTTTCGACCATAATTTCATAAAAGCTTCAAATATTATGAGAAGTTCATATAGTTTTTTCTTCCTTTTCTATATTCTATATGCTAGTAGCTCTGAACCTATTGCAAAATCTGTTATTGTTGGTTTCCACATATTAGATAGACATTCCCAATTCCCAGCGGTTTTTTTCACCTTTTCTTCATTGTCGGCCACTCATGTATTGGTCTGATTCTTTTGGTTGGTTTTGGGTTTCCATTAACAACCTTAAGAAATATTTTGTTATTACCAAACCATGTGTTGACCTTCGAATTAAGATAGGTCCATGGTGGTGCATCTATGAATTTTGTTGTTGCTGCATTGTTTGCCCGAACATATCTACATGAAGTCTTTTTTCTGGGCTGCGGTGTTTCTCTGGTTTTTCCGATGTCGGATTATTGGTTTGAAAATCTTTTCCGGCTTGTAAGTTGGCCATGACGTAAATGCCTTAAATATTTTCCCTAACTCTCAATCAATGAGTGTCGCCATCTAAGAGTCTCCTGGTTTTCTACCTGTCAGCATATGTTCCATTCTTACATCTTTCTGTCAATATGGGAAGGTCCCAGCTGTTATCACTCAGGTTGTTCCCTTTGACTCCTAAGGGAATACGGCCGAGGTAACCACAGACCAATCTTTGGATTGCAGGTCCTAGCCTACCTGCAATCAGAGAAGGCTCTCTCTTTATGATTTAGCTTTGTTTTGGGGTGCTTTTAGGCTAGTTATGAAGTGCAGGGATTTGTTTTAAGTTTGGTGGGATGGTTGATGTTTTCAAACAGAGTTGGCATGCAAAGTGTAAGAAGTTCATACCATTGGGCATGGAGTCAATGAATGTGAACTGCTGGGTGTGTTTTCTTTGGTAGAAGAGAGGAATACAGAGCAGGATAGCTACACATAGAACAATCTTTAATGCTGGAAATGAGATGAAATGGAGGTCAGGGAATAAAAGGCAATGAAGGATCTTTCATTCAGCCAACAGAGGGAAAGTGAATGAAGACTATGTAGGAGCAATGAAGGATTCCTAAACAACATTCAGAAATGAGAGAAATAGCTTAAAAATGATCAATAAAGTATTCATATCCATGACTAATTTAGAAGAAAACATAGAAAAATCACAGAAATTGAGCACAAAGTACAGTTAAGTAGCATCTAAGCTATTCTTTCTTTCTGCAACTTAGATCATGATACATAGATGATATAGACACATAGAAATTGACAACAGAGGTAAGAGAGACTTATTGAACCATGAGGAAGCATGAGAATTCCATATTTTGCTCTTCAGCCATTGAAACCACAACCAGCCAGTTCATAAGCAAACATTCCAGCAATCTTTGTTCATAGAAGTTCTCAGGCTTACAGCGCAAGTCTAGAATGACTTAATCGATCAACCAAACAACCCTTATTACATAGCTCAAGGTGGTATTTATAAGCAAAATATCTACAAAACAGATATGATAAAAGATCTGGGGAAATAACTGCGTTTAACCTAATTTTTGCTGAAATAAATGCAAAAATATCTATCTAAGATGCGCTGGAGGCAGCAGCATAAAAAATGAGGCTTTGAGGTGTCCTTTGAGCTCTGCGCTGGCCATCTTGCCATAACTGTGCTTTGGAACCTGAAGCACTGCTCTCATGTGGCTTTAATGCATTAAACTGTGATCTGGTGAGCCTTAAATGGGCTTTTACTACTTCTTTGACTTGGATGGAGGCCCTTTATTGCTTATCTACCTCAGCTAAGTCTTTCACTGCAAATCTCTAACTGATACACTTTGTCGCTACTCTGATACTCTTTAATGCTAAATCGGGGCATTTTCTCCACTGCTGATACACTTTTCGCTGCAAAATCGCCCTTGCCTGCCACTTTATGGCAAGATTTGACTGCTGTTGGGCTTTCTGCGAGCTTTTGGAGGAGTTTTGGCACTGGCCGATCAAAATATCAACAAAAATGAAGAAATACTGAACACTGGCGGAAGATCTGCAAAAAGATAACTGTGCTGGGGCTGAGCTCGTTGTTCGGAGCAAATTTGGGTTTCCGCGGCATCTTGGCGCGCCCTTTTTTTGTGATGACGTCAGCATGACGTCATGGCGGGTCCCAGGTACGGCAAGATGACATGGCAGCTGACTGGGGCGATGACATGGCACAGGACACGGTGGCGGGGTGGGGACGCAGGCAAACGGCAGTAAGTGGTTTCATCGGACCACCTTTTGTACGGGGGCGGTAAGTGTCAGAGGAGGCCCGATGCAATGAAAATAGGGCACACGTCCCCGCGTACGGTGGTAAAACCACCCTCCATCGGATGCTAACATCCCACCACCTCGCCATTTCCGTCCATCGTCGGATCGGGGAGAGCATATCGAAGGGCTGAGGATTAAATCGCAATATCGCTATCAAGGGTGAGCAATGGGCGGAGTGCTTTATGTACAAATGGTTAGCGATATAGCAATCGCCGATATCGCTATCGGCGATCGCATATCGGGGCAGAGGCTTAATCATATATGCGATGGAGCGATGCGATATGGGGAATGCGACACAATGCAGACCATTGGATCTGGGGGCAGATCGGACGGCTGTCGCGCGATCGGCAATATCGCATCGGCGGAGGGCGAGAGGTCGGGACTTATATATATGTGATAGCGAAATGGGGGCTTGCGATAGAAGTGGCTTGCGATATCGCTTCGGATGCGATAGCGATATCGCATCGGCGGAAGTGATAGGAGGAATGTTAAAGGGCATTAAACCATTGCAACTGCCGACTATGAAATCGCATCGACGTAATGATATCGGGGTGTTATAAAAGGGGGCCGATAATTGAATGCTGCGACCTCCGACAGCGATATCGCGTCGAAGGGGAGGAAAGCTCATCGGATGAGGAATTATTCAATCGGAAGAGGGTCAATGCGATCGGAGGGAGATTCTCTTTATTGGAGAAGGGTTTTATGAAATCGGAGGGGGGTTTTTATGGCTTAGAAAGGATTTTTGATGCATCGGAAGGGGTTCGAAGCATGGAAAGAGGGCTAGGTGAGCAAAATGAGGGTTCTTACTAAGTTTCAGGCAAACTTAGTAATTCCCAAGCAATACTTATAGTTATTTTTCAACCAAAGGAGGGGATATGTATATAAAGGGGATTTTTACTATATTTTTAATATGGGGAGGCGAAATAAGGAGGGATTTATCTAATAGAGTTAGAAGTTAATATGAATTTTGCTCAAAAAGCGCTAAGGATAGAAATCTTAGGCTACAAAGGGGAAATAGGACTTTATAGAAGAGATATGAGCACCTCTAAGTAAAGCAGATCTTTACTTAGACAAATGTTTATGGAATATGATGATTTTTAAAGACATCAAGCAGATCTTAACATCTTTTAGGGGAAATTAGTAAATGATTTGGGGAAAAGGAAGAAGGGGAAGTTAATCATGCCTCGTGTGAGCTGCTCCAAGGGAAAATTGCCTTGCACTTGTGATATGAAGTAGATTAGCACTTTGAAACACAAAACTGATCACAATTCATCATTCTGCAACCTCAAAACTGCCTACCTAGCCTACTTACCTAGCATTTTGTCTTCTTTTTGTTTGGGTGCACTTGAACTAGAAAACCCAGCTTTTCTTCTTTTCTTTTGGCTATCCTCCTATCTAAATCTATCCTTATATCTTCCAGGGGCTCAGATTAGGCTGTTGAGCACCCTAGCTTCTCTACCTATCTAATAATCTTCCAAGATTAAACAGTTTGGACAGATCTTTATTCTCTATCTTCTAAAACAAGAAATTTAAACCTAGGGAGGCCAAGATTAAGCTGTTTGGCCTTCCCTTAACTGTGAAATCCTTCAAAAATGGAACTTTTGCAGCATGGAAAAGATGAACATTTTTGGCACTTCCACTTTCAATCATGAAAAATGACACCTATTGGAATAGGAGGCTAACAGTGGCTCCACTTGGGGATGGCTTTTCCTTGTGAAAAGTCAAGAACAGCAGGTCAGATGGCCTTATATTCAATTTTTGTTGTACTCTGAAAATTTCCCTTTGCTGGTTGTCTTATTTATGAACATGACAGCATACTTGAAGAGCTTAGGGCCTTCACTTCGGGCTTCAACTGCAGCAAGTTGCTATCCAAACAAAAAACCAAAATCCTACCTACTTACTCTAATCAGCACTTTCTTTGCTAGTTAGGTGAAATGAAATAGCCAATGCAGCCACTTAAGCATTATAAACATCAGTGACTTTTGTTGCTTGTGCTTGCTGGTGCTAAAAATAGAGATCTTGCAATCAGATATAGCTGTGTTAATTTTTGAGAAGAAAAGGGAATTGCTGATCTCCTTCGCTGAATCCAGAAACTGTACAAAAGGGTCCTGCAACATATATACACAATTGTTGAGCTGATTTAAACAACTGTACAAATGCTTAGGATAGCTATCATGCCTTGGAATCGGGAAATCACTTTCAACTTGATTTTGACCCTTACAGCCTGCTAATGGAGAAGAATCCTGATTTCTTCCATCATTCAACCTGTCAGCAGATGGATTATACAAAACTTGGAATGATAATTGCAATTCATTACAAACAGGCTCAGATGGCACTTGACAGATTTGCACTTGCTGCTCCTCCCTTTCTTTAAATAACTCAGATGACTGAAAACAAAGCGGCAGGGAATCATCAGGGACTTCTTGATCATACGTTGCTGCTTTCAAGTCTTCTTCTTCAATCTGATATTCAGTGGCACTTTGGGGCTGCAAAACTAGAGGTAATGCATTATGAGCAAGGATTTGACTCTCCTCTAGATGGTCAATATCAAAACTTGTTGACACTTGATTATTAACTGCATGATAGTTCTCCCTAATAAACTGAAAAGATTCGAAACAAAAAGGCAAAGTTCCTGCGCTGGCTTCAAAATTCTCTGCATTTTCCTCCTCCTCTTCATAGCTGAAATGAACAAGCTGATCACTGGATTCAGGCTGTTGAACCTGAACTCTGCCTTCTCCCAAAACAGCATCTGATTCCTCTATAAGGTCAATTTGGATTTGAGGAACATAATCATCATCATATTGATCATATTTTGGTAGACAACTGAAAGAAGAAAAGCCATTATATTCACACAGTAGATTAGGAGATTGCTCCTCCACATATGGCTCTATGAATATGTCATCTGATTTGGCAAAAAATTGTTCGTGAATATCAATTCTTTCCTTCTGCACAACAGATGTGTCCTGGCGCTCAAGACTTTCAACTTTCAGTGTGATCTTCTGCATCATTTCCTCTGTTTCCTTTATCAAACTATGAAGTTTTTCCTCTTTCTCTGCTTTCCGCTTTTCCTCTCTAATCTTCAGATTAACCTCTACGTCCACTGCCATGTCCTGCATCTGTTTCATAGTGGACGGGCTTCTTTCTCTCAGACGAAATTCAATCTCTGAATCAAAAGCTCTTGGATAATGCAATAGAGCTAAATCAGGAGGAGGTCTTATATTTAAAGGCATTGAATGATAGATTTGATTGAATCTGTCTGAAAATTGTTGAACTGTTTCATATGGAAGCCTTCTTAACTGATTATATTCTTCTATGAGCATGAGGAGATTGACTTTGATCATCCACCTATCAAGGAATAGTTTGAGAAACTGCTCAAGACTTGAGATGCTAGCTTCAGGCAAGGTTTTGAACCAAGTCCTAACTTTGCCTTGCAAAGAAAGGGCGAAAAGCCTAATACTAACATCCTCGTCATCTACTTCAAATATGTTAAGATAATCTTCAAAAGCCTAGATATGCTTTTGAGCAGTAACACCATTCTCTCCATCAAATCTTGGGAGATACTCAGGATGATTTCTAGGTAAAGGATTGAGTGTGGGAGGCAAAATGAGCGGCTTATATCTATCAGGAACTTTACGAGGCACGGGAATATGTACAAGGATTAGAAGATTGGGCTCGATTTTTGGTTTCTCCTTGACTGTATGATGATCTTCAACAGCGTTAGAAGACTGCTGTTCTAATGCGCAAGGAGACTTTTCAATAACATTTTTCAAAGGAAAATTATAAAAATTATCTCTACAATACAATATACATAGCAAAATCTTATGGATGAGAAAGAACATAATCTCTTGGATGATAATCCAGGTCAAAAGCCTGATCTGCTCATACAGTTCTTTCGGGTTCATTTCTCCAGTGGAGTCTTTATTATGAAAATGATGAGGAGTCGCCAGGTGGATGATTTAACCTTAGTGTGTCTGATCCATGTCCACCATCACAGATCAGATCTAAATGTGAAATAATCCTGAAGAAAGGGTCGACTTTCTCTAGAAAACAAGATTTTTTGAGATTTTATGATTATTTTTAGTTTTTGGGATTTTCAAAACAACTTTTACGATTTATTTAAGAGGTGAACTGATCAAGTCTCTGGATTTGCAGTAATAAACAAATGATTCAGGTCCCTTTGACTCCTAAGGGAATACGGCCGAGGTAACCACACCAGCGAGTCGATATCCTTTTTTTAATGGAGTTCATAGGCCGTCATTTCTAATTTCTTCCCAGTTTCCTATTTATTCATACCATAAAGTACTCTCGAACCACGTCCCTGTATTGACCATAATCGAACTATATTCTTTACTTTCCACTTTTTATTAAATCTCAGATGTCCTTTGTCCTTTACCATTCTCCTTGGTTTTACTTTCCACTCAGGTTGTTCCCTTTGACTCCTAAGGAAATATGGCCGAGGTAACCACACCAACGAGTCGATATCCTTTTTTTAATGGAGTTCATAGGCCGTCATTTCTAATTTCTTCCCGGTTTCCTATTTATTCATACCATAAAGTACTCTCGAACCACATCCCTGTATTGACCATAATCAAACTATATTCTTTACTTTCCACTTTTTATTAAATCTCGGATGTCCTTTGTCCTTTACCATTCTCCTTGGTTTTACTTTCTTTCTCTCTTAGGGGTCTGTGACGATCTTTTACCATTAATAGCGTCAAATGTTTATATCCCGAGGAAGCTCTTTTGTCTGACGATAGGAATATTTGTCTCCTCTCCATATATTCTGCTGATGTGGAGATCCTCCCTGTCGAATCTAACACGTCTGATTTGGTCAAAGCTGCCATGGAGGCAGAAGCTCTCCACTATGGCACTATCAAAGCATCTAATTGGCAATCCACGCTGGTGGATCATCTGCTTCCTTCGCCACATAGACAAGATCCTGAGGTAGATGTTACGTCTGCTTCTCGACATAGACATAATCAACAACCAGCCAAGATTATTCCCCCCCCCATCTACTACTTGCTTGGATGGTGCATTGCTCGCTGACCACATTGCTAGTATACAATCTCGAGCCTTGATCAGAAAACGACACTTCCTTGATATGGAAGATGACCAGATAAGAAAATGGCTTGGATCCACATGGCGTCCCCTTATTGGATACATCCCTACTATTGTCCAGATTTCATTTTTTGAAAGTAAAGGATCTGAACACCATTTGGGCCCTCCCTTGGGTTCACGGGAGGAGTTTTCTTGCCCTCCATAAATGGTATATTGGTTTCGACCCATTGCGGAACACCCCACAAAATAATTTGATATGGGTCAAGTTGCCAGCCCTCCCTATTGAACTTTGGACGAAGGAATCTCTTTCCTTTATAGGAAATGCTATTGGAAAATTTGTGTATGTTGACCCCAGATGTTTAGGTGCAAAGGACAAGCGGGTGGCCTGGATCCTGATCGAGAAAGAGTATAGAGGAGGTTTCCCCGATCACATTGATCTTATGTGGGGTGAATTATCTACTCGCCAGAGACTTGATTATTGAGGCGTCCCATTCCGGTGCTCCCTCTGTCACAAAACCGGCCACCTCAAAGATCGATGTCCCCATCATCCGACCAGAAAGATATACAAAAAGGAATATCAGGTGAAACAAAAATCACATGTCATGGATTCGGATTTTTGCAATAGGGAAGGGGAAAGGAAAATCTATAAGGGAACATCTCCAAATGCGGATATCTTTTCCCCGACTCTGTCTCATAGCTTTTCCATTTCGCGTGATCTATCTGGGGGGCCTTCCCACCATCCATTCTTTTCTCCTAAACATCATAAAGCTCCCCCATTATCTATTCGGAGATTTTTATCCATGGAAAATCTAACCCTTGCGAGTGCTTTAGACCTTCCCTCTCATCCCCCCCCCCTTTCAAGTTTAATAGGATATGGCTTGAGGATGAGGACTTCAACAATATTGTCTGGGAATCATGGCAATCTTATGATCCTCGACTTGGTTCTTCCCATACAGAATCCTTGATTGGCAGAATGAATAGGCTGCGGAAGAAGGTAAAAGAGTGGCAGGCTCTTAAAAAACGATCTAATAGGCTAGAACTTCAAGAGATAAAGAAAGAACTTGAAAGCATTGCCAGTAGTATGTCTTCCCATAACTTATCATGGGATATTCGCTCTCGGCTATGGGAGTTAGAAAAAAAAGAAACAGAAGCTACTGTCCATTGAAGAAGCATCATGGAGGCTTAAAAGTCGGGCCACTTGGTTAAAGGAGGGCGACAAGAACACAAAATTCTTCCATCGTTTTGCAAATAAAAGATGGGAAACAAATTCTGTATGGCATATCAGAGATGAAAAAGGCCGGATACTACACTCACAAGAGGGGATCTCCATGGAAGCAGTTAACTTCTTCCAAAAAGCATACAGTCGAGACAGGCACATTGAAATAAATGATATTATGTGGAGCATCGAACCCTTCCCATGCATGTTTGATGTTGAACAAAGCGACCGCTTATTTGCCACTGTTACAGAGGAAGACTTATTATCTATTATGAAATCTTTTAAAAAAGATAAATACCGGGGACCAGATAGATGGACCATCGACATTTTCATCCATTTCTTTGAGATGATGAAAAATGATATTTTGGGGATGGTTGAGGAGTCCAAAATGGGGGGAAAAATAAGTCATATCATCACCTCTACCTACATTGCCTTGATTCCAAAAAAAAGGGATACTCTTACTTTTTCAAATTTTAGACCTATATCCCTATGCAATACTATTTATAAAATCATCTCTAAAATTATTGCAGAAAGGATCCGTGGCACTCTCTCTAATTTTCTTACTAGAGAACAACATGGTTTTTTAAATGGAAGAAATATTTTGGAAGTTGTGGCTATAACACAGGAATGTCTACATTCAATACACACACAAAAAATTGGCGCAACCATTCTCAAAATTGATCTCAAAAAAGCCTACGATTGCCTTGACTGGGGCTTTCTACAGTGTCTCCTCATTAAAATTGGGATAAATGGTCAATGCACAAACTAGATAATGGCATGCGTGGAGAAGGTTAATTATGCCATTCTCATAAATGGTATTCCTACTACATTTTTCACTGCTGCCAGGGGCCTCCGGCAGGGCTGCTCCCTTTCGCCCCTTCTATTTATTCTAGTAATGGACACTCTCAGCCTACATATAAAAAGAGTTGTTTCAATGGGTAACTGCCGTCCACTTTCCATAAACAGAGGTAACAACTTCTCGCATAACCTTTTCGTGGATGACATATTACTTTTTGCTATGCTCTGTAGACAGTCTTGGCAAATTTTGCATGAAATTTTAAGATCCTTTCATAGGGCGACTGGTTTGTGTATCAATGAAGGCAAATCATCTTTTCACTATGGGGAAGTCAATATGGAAGATATGGAATATATTTCTCAACTCTTCAAGATACAAGCAATATCAATTAAAGAGGGAATGAAATATTTGGGCTATCATTTGAAGCCTTCGGGCTATTCCATAACTGACTGGTCTTGGATCCTCAACAGATTTTACAAAAGGATTTCAGGTTGGGAATTCAAATGCCTATCATTGGCTGGTAGGATGATTCTCACACAATCAGTACTTGCACAACTCATTGTCTATTGGGCACACCTTTTCTACATTCCGTCAAGCATCATTAAAAAATTAAACAGTTTAATGGCAATCTTCATATGGGGGGGCTGTAAGGAAAAAAGAAAATTCCATCTCACCAAACTTACAAATATTACCCTCCCTAAAAAGATGGGGGGTTGGGGCATTATGAACCTTCGCAGTTTCGGATTGGCCCTATTATGTAAATCACTATGGAAAGTGGTACTAGGAGATAGCTTATGGAGCTGTGCTATTAGGATAAAATATCTGGGGAACAGAGATTTCACATATTGGTTCAGGAACAGAACATTGGGACCCGCTCGTGGATCGGCTATTTGGAGGAGTTTCCAAAAGATACAACTCTTCTTTTTCAATAATCTAGTCTGGAAATTTCAATCTGGCAACAACATTCTCATAGGCCTGGATTCTATCATGGGTGTAGAGGAAGGTTTCCATATCCCGCAACAACTTTTATTGTTCCTTCAGCAAAAAGGTATATTTTTCTGGGCTCAGGTCATTCAGGAATGGCAGGGTGCAATTCCTAGATGGAAATCTGCTATTGATCTGGGCCTTCATGATCAAATGGCAGTCCTATGGGATAAGGTAATCTGGAATATGAAGAGTGGTGGGATAATCAGGACAGAGGATAAAGACAGCATCGCTTGGCGGGGTATGGGAGGCAGGATAAATGTTTTGGTCAAAGATATATATCTCTCCTTAATTGAAGAACATCATGATAATACCGGGAAAATATTTCCAATTGCATTCTGGAAATCTGGATGCCCATTAAAAATAATTCTATTCTCATGGCTTGTATTCCATAACAAAAACCTCACATGGACCAATCTATAAAAAATGAATTGGCACGACCTTGCTATCTGCTCAATCTGTCTATCTAAGACAGAGGACAATATGCATATATTTCTTAACTACTCCCACACACAGGATCTTTGGAAGAAGCTGGCTTCACACTTCGGTTTCATCGACAAATCCCATACATCCATTATGGAAGCTTTTGAATGGTGGGGCTCCCAGAAAGTAATATGGAGACCTATTCCCCTTATAGTGTGTTGGTTTGTTTGGAAATGGCGGAATAGAGTGATTTTTCAAAACAGCAAGGAGGATTTCAAGCTCACATATGATAAGATAATCCCCTATTATCTCTCTATCCTCCCTTATATTCCCCAACCAATGAAACAAAAATCTAATGTGACTGCCCCTTCTCAGTTAATTTATCCGAGGGCTCACTTTGATGGAGCTGCAAAAGACGGTTTGTGTGCATGCGGAATTTACATCAACATAGTCAAAGACCAACACTTTTCAATTTACTGGAATGGTGGCCCAGGGACAAGCAACAAAGCGGAGGCCATGGCATTATATGGTCTCCTTATTTTTTGCTCTTTTTTGAATACTGGCCCAATACAGATCTTCGGCGACTCAAAAATCATCATCGAGCATGTGACTGGAAAACATTCAATAAAAAATGCCAATCTTTCTGGATGGATGCATAGGATATCATCAATTTGGAAGACTTCTCTTTTCTCCATTTCACATGTAAAACGCTCACAGAATATGATTGCTGATGCGCTATCTAAGAGGGGCTTGCAGACTCAATGCAGAAGATGGTATCTGAGCATCACTGTGGGATCTATCACGCATCAAATTCAACCATTCTCCATGCTGGGTATATAGGAATACTTATCTATCCTGGTATGTATCATGAACCCGTCTTTTAATCATCGTCTTATGCACAGGTATCATGTATTAGTTTCCTTATCCTCTGTATAAGGGTCTAATCTCTCTATCAGTCAAGTTATTTAGATCTATCAGTAAACGCAATCATGGTTGACAGATTAACATTTTCTGTAGATGCATATATGGTACCTTTTTGTAATATCGCTGGAAATATTGTCAATATCCCCTCTTCACCATTCTGTACATGATGATTATCATAATTATAAAAATATTCAGCTTTTTTCTTCTAACAATAATGGTTAACGTGAATCTGCGTCTGTGGCAAGTGGAATCAAACCTCAATATTTCAACAAATTTGCTATTATTTTATGAGCAATCTATCTTTTGAGTAATGATATTCGACCTTTATTTTTTTTTAATATTTTGTTTACAGTCTTTCTTTCGAGTATAAATAATAATCAAACCCAATTTTCAACAAATTCGATTCTATTTTGTTCCCATTTTTCATAATTGAAACTTGACTCTCAAATTCAAACCTATAGTGTGAAGGATTGAAATTGGAAATATAATCATATTTGTGTAATATTTTAAATTAAGGAAATTAAATCGTTAATTATTAATACATATTAATTAATTGTTAATGATAAGTTGAATGGTGAGTGAGTGAGCAAAGGTTTTAGTCGTCGTCAAATTTTCCAATAAATTAAATTCTTTGACGTCCCTTTATACTACATCAACCCGTCTCGGTACATTAAAATAAAAATATATTAATTTAATAAAATACATGCATATTAATTTAACAAAATATGTGTTTATTAATAGGATGATTGAGTTATTGTAGTTAAAAGTAAAAGTATAGTTATAGGTTCAATTCTTTTAAAGTAAAAATATTTAGTTAATGAAAAGTTTTAACTTCAATTTTCTCGGAAGCTTTAGGGTAAAACCAGATTTAGAGTAAAATTTATATATTTAGTTATTAGGAAGTCACAGATTCGGTAAAACTTATGTACTTAATTATTAAAAAGTTAAAAAGCTATAGGTTCAGTTTTGGTAGATGTTTAGTGGATCTTTCCAAACATTTCCATGAAAAATAAAATAAAATATATGTTGACTGCGTTAGCTTGTGATTTCTTTATGCTTGTGTGTTCTTTTTAAGTTGCATACTATTAAAGGCTTCTAAGGAACTCACTCATTCACCCTTTGTGTGTTAGAACCTTCATGCATTGCACTTGAATTTTTGCAAATTCACACACTTGATCCCACCAAAGTCACCATACATCACTCTATGCATTATTGCAGCCAAGGCACATCATTAAAAACCATTGCATTGGTAACTGGGTTGTATTCCGGATGGGATACCTACACGAAATGGTGTGAGGTATAATTGGGACTTCATATCGAAGAGATCCCCTGAACGTTGGCGGGTCCAACATTTCTGGTGCTAGAAGGGGGGCCAGATGACAAGCTGAGCCCATGAATAATGTTTGAAACTTTTGTATCTTTAATGGCTTCTTCCCAAATCATAACCCTGACATGTTTTTTCTAGAGCCGCAACTCTGAAAGTGCCTACATGAATAATTCATGACTTGTCAAATCTAAAATTCGATGGTGAGGGTGGAACAACCTTTCTTGAGCACACCACTCATTTTTTTGAATTTTACACAAAACATAATATTCACTATGAGGATACTGTGTGCAAGTTGTTCATCATCACATCCAAAGCATGCATAAAGGAATGGTGTTACACATTGCCCGTCGCTTCCATTCACTCTTTCGACCATCTTGTCAAGGATATTTACCGTGCCTTTGACAGATATTATTACAGATCTGTTTTTAAGAAAATCATGTGATTGTGAAAAGCCCCTGATGAATCTCTTGATGATTTTCACGATCATTTCATTCATTTTTGCTTTGAATTTTCTAAAGAAGATATGATTGAAATTTAATGAAAGAGAAATTTGAATTTCTTTTTCATGTTTCGATGAATCTGCACAAATATGAATCCTTCGAAAGTCTCCCAACGTACCTTGGTTATAGAGATTCTAAATTAGCGATAAACGAACTTACTATTCCAAGTGACTCTTCGTCTTCCCCTCATCTAACAACTCCATTTTTGTAGGTTGAGGTGGGAGAACTTGAGAGTTCATCTGTTGATTTACCACCATCTTCTCCCACCCCACATACTCAGAATTTTAGTGCAGGTTTGGACTGTGAATCTGATGTTTGCAATGATGTGTTATCTCCTCGTCCTCCATCTGTTGATTCCTTTGGTCCTCCTGATTGTGAGTTTTTTAGTTCACTTGTTTCAACTATTTCTATTGATGTTCACAAGGATCAATTTTAGGATGGAGTTAGTGTTGAGAAGCAAACATGTGATATCATTTACAATGACTATGTATGGGAGTCTATCTCTGAACAAGAATCTGTGATGAAGGTTTATCTTTCTCCTTCCGCACCTCTCAATCATTATCCTGACATATTCCACGATTCTGTCATTCCTATTGAATCTTTCAAAGAATCAATTTTTGGCAATGTTATATCCAATCACACTCAAAAATCGTGGGATGTCAGTTTTCAGCCAAATCCAAAGAGGGAAAACCTTCTCTTCTTGATCTTCCCAATCCATCATTTGATCATTATGAAGAGTTAGAGGGTGAAAATTCTTGTTTTCATTCTTCCCCTCTTTGCGATTCATCAGATCATGAGGATGCTTCTATTTTTGATCTTGAACTTTCTGATCATAGCTCTCGTGATATCTTCATTGACTCATTTGGTCACGACTTTGATCTTTCAATGGTTGTTCTTTCTAAGACACTGGTTTTTGATGATCTATCTTCTGATGTTTTGGAACTTCTACAAGCTTTTGAGGCAATTTAGCCCGAGCTAATGGTTATGTCAGGTTCTCACAGTCTTGAGGCTAGTTCCAATTCTTATCATAACAGTGACATATCTTTCAAGGCTCCTCATCACTCCTCCGCACAAATTGAAAATCCATTTGTTCCACAATTTTTGCATCCTCCTTTAGTTTTGCACGATCCCATCGCTCAATCATTGGAGGAGTCATACTTGGCGAGCTTTGTAGTGAAACACAAGTTTTCTTATTTATTTAGTTTCATCCAGTTTACAAGTTCAAAAGATTGTTCTTGCGTGTCATAATGGCACATTGTGTTTGAACACCATAATGCATCCGCATAATGATTTGCATGTGCTTCTCTTTCATATTTTTCTGTGAGCATTTTCAAACTTAGAATGTCATGGTATGTATCACTTTATCTTTCTTGTTTTTTGTTATTACTGAATATTGTTCTTAATATGCATGCTCTCACCTATATAGGCTAGTTGATGCCTCAGTGATTACACTAGAAGTTTCATTTTACATAGGTCTGGCCTATTCTTGGTTAGTGTAGGAGTATGGGTAGTTTGTTGTTTTGTTTGTTTGTTTTGTTCTGTTTGATTTACTTTCCGTCCTGCTCTTTTCATTTCTTTCAGTGGTCTAATTGCTTCTGCATGAGACTGTGTTTGGTTTTTGAAGCAAGCATGGTGAATTTCACGAGGAAGTTATGCTATTGTCAACGCTTGGTTATCTGTTTATTCTCTCTCTTTGTGTGAATCTTGCATATTTTATACGATGATAGCTTTATGGAAAATACATTCGTTTTGGAGAAAACCATAGAGAAATCATGATGATTGAATCTATAACTAGTACCGCCTACTCTAATCGTTCTTTTAAAATTTTCAATTCCTTGTTGACTAAGTCGAGTAGAGTAAGGAGGGGAGGAAACTTTAACAAGTATGTTAGAGGTATATAGATATCCTTCTTTGACGGGACAACCTCTTATGCTCTCAATAAGTTTGGATCTCTCTTTTGCCTCATTAAATTAATAAGTGCCTATATATAGTTCTTTGAACAAAATGAAAAAAATAAGATAAAGGCGAAAGAAGAGAAAGGCTTTCTGCATGGAGAGGTCAAGCAAGCAACTTCGCTAGGGTATTTTCCATGCTCACTAGTAGCGGAGCAATGTTTGTGTTCCTGAAGTGACTCCGCCGTGGTACTTTCCAGGCCTACTGGTAGCAAAGCAACACTAGAGATGAAAACTAAGATTCTAACAATTATTTTAACTTGTGGTTCTATATACTCCTCATCCCCAATCGAAACAACTCAGTTTTACTTGGCTTGGTTAAGTGTGCCACCGAAGAAGAGAATGGTAGGGACGATGCCTTAAAAGTAAGCTAAGTGAAGAAGCTACGTTGATCAATGAACTAAAAAATACTTCCTAGAGAGTTAGACCTGTTTTTTATGAGACGAGACTCATACAGAGAGTTGGATTACTACCAGTGTGTCGCCAAGTGTTGTAGCTACTACAATCACCCTCCAAGTTAGTTCCTATTCTTTGATTTTGGAGCCTTCCTTCTATCCACAGGAGCTTATCTTCTACTATTGTCAAGTATTCATGGTATGTCAAAGACTTATATTTTTATGTTGTGCTTGTGACTCTTTTTTTTTTACCTTAATCTGAACTTTTGCAAACACAAGCTAGCCTTTTGGCTTGACCTTACAACATTGTTGGGCTTGTCTCCAGAAACTGCGCAACCTTGGAAGGCAGGTTAACCTTACCTCTAGAAACTATGTAATCCTTCTTAGAAGGCCAACCTTGAGCTTGAGAACTATGAAGTTTTGGATGGCAGCCCAACCTTGATGATGGAAATTGCGCAAACCATACCTTTAGCTTAGAAACTACGTCATGCAATGAGTGAAGAAGTTTCCCAGTCCTCAGGAATTGCACAATCCTTCTTGGCAGTGTGCATGCCAGTTTTCCAAAAAAGAAAGAAAGGAAAAAAGGAAAAATCATCCCTAGAAAATAGGGATTCATTAATTAGTTTTCCAAAGGTGGCACACTTACTATCATTGGAACTTTTTGCCAAGTGTTGCTTTTTCCTTAATTTTAGGCATGTGCTTCATAAACCTCAATTAGTATAGATATGCTAAATTGACTCCCCTAGATCTCATTTGTACATTTGATCATGGAGCTATAACATTCCCAAGGAGATCAAGGATCCTTCGGTGGAGTTTGCGGTGCTTTTCCAGGTGAGTTTTCTTTTTGTCGTCTTTTGTCGCTTTTTTCATTTTTTTTGTCATTTGGCTTCTAAGAGTGTTGTTTTTCTTGTTTATTTTCATGGTTGTTGGTGTTTTGATGTATATTAGCTTGTACAAGCATTGATTCGGTCTGTCATTCACCTTTCACAAGTGTCACATTAGTTTTCTTGTTTTTTCCCGTTAGTGGTCGTCATTGTGGTGATTCTTCTTGCATGTTGTTTTTCCTTTTGCATGTTGGTTTTCCACACTTGTTTTGCATTTTTATATTATTAAATTTAATGTGCACCATCACTCAAATCTTCTTGTTTCCCACACTCTCACTCGAAAGGTTTGCTCATCCCTTAGCTAGTTTTCACCTTGTCTAGCTGGGCATTGCACAAGTCTAAGGTTCAAGCTCTCAACTTGGCCTCTAAGACTATGCAATGCATAGTAAAGGCTAACCAACTTCACATTATGCATTTCCAGGGCTCAGACCTGCCCCCTTAGCCACTTAGACTACACAATGTGTAGTCTCTAGTATAGGCTACCTAGGCTGGACTACGCATTGTGCAGTCTCTAGCCTCAAGCCGCATCACTGGCTACTAAGATTGTGTAATGCATAGTTACCACAGCCAGTCTCCCTCCATTCACTTCCATAATTGTGCAATTTTCCCAGTCAATGCATGTGGTTGTGCCTGATCTTTCTTTGAAAGTTGATTTGCTAAATCTAACTTATATCTGTCATGAGTGTTTTTTCCTCCCACATGTATTACAAGTGTTGAACACTTCTCTTCATCAGTCACTGTTATCTTGGCACCCAAGAGAACTACTTCAAAGGATACCATAGAGAGAAGCATCGGGGAGGAAATTGAGAGTACGCAAATTTATTTGCCAGTATACTCATACACTCCATTGTTTGAAGAAAAGGAATCATATCTCACATGGAAGAAGGTGAATGAAATTTTCTCATCAAGAACCTTCAAAGCAGATATGGAATACTGACATGTGTATGCCAATGTCCAGAAGTTGGGGTTACACAAGGTTTCATGCAGGTACCCAAAATTTCCATGTGCAGATGTTATTAGTTGGATATTGTCTCACACATATCCAAAGACTATGACTCTTGGTAGTACCAGTGGATGGAGGCTTTCTTCTTTTCTGGAAGCAAACTATCATCTCATGTACCATTTTCCTAAGCCAGAATTGCTCATGGATTCATACTTCTATGTGAAAACCAACTACTTGAGCACCAAGGAGATTGTTAAAGGTTGGGTGAAAGAGCCAACAAAGTTTCGTCAGACACCCACCAACACATACAAGAAAAAATATCTCAGGAGGGTCTATCATCTATCATTTGTCGATCATCCTATGTTAGAGAATCTATGGTCAACAGAGCACCGACACCTTTCCGGAAGGGTGGGCTTTCTTGTTGGACCAGGTTGTGAATGAAGATAAACCATTCAACTCGTCAGGTTTTTGGCTCAGAAGTTGCAGATCCATGTATCTAATTCCCTTACTCCTCCAAAGGGTGGGAAAGGTATATTTTATATGCCTGCATATCTACTAGATGCAATCTGCACACATAATGCATTCCCTGAGATGAATTGGACTTGGAAACAATGAGAACTTGCCATGTATGTTTATTGAAAGATGCTTTCGGAGTGGAGCCAAAGAGGACTAATGGAGAAGCTAAGTGATCACTTCCTCATTCCACTATACAAGATGATCTTTGAGGAATATCCACCTTGCATGTTGCATAGGGCAATGGAAGCAATATCGCAGATAGTAGATCAGTTAGCTTCACTGGATGTCACTTTCCTCAAAATGTTTGACGAACTGAAGTCGGCACATCTTTTTCCAAGGTATGCCATTGACAAGTTACTCATGCAAGAGATTGATTATCATCTCTCTATAGATTTGTCAGCAAATTTTCACAAGAAGAAGAAAGCACCTTGGCCAACTCTTCCTATGCAAATCAGATTGTACGAGATTAAGAACTTGAAAGTTGCGTATACTGAAGGGAAGGAGATAGAGAAACTTTCATTCGGTACTCGGGATTTCAATATGTACAATTCGAGTAATATTTGCAAAGACGACTGTTTGAGGATCCATTTTCAACTACTAAGCGGGACCTTTCACTTGTCAGAGGAAGATGGATGGAAGAATTGTTACAATGCCTCCTAGTCCTGCTATTCGATCTATTTTCCAGGAACTTCACAGATTAGTCCACAGAAGGAAGCTACTCCATAGGAAGCACCATTAGAAGTGCGCAACCTAGTGTGAGAGAAGTGAAATAAGAAGGTTTTGCACATTCTAGAAGGAGAGTGAAGTTGCAAGGTGAAAGCAGATCTAGTCATTATGAAAACGACTTTAGCAATAGAGGCAAGGAGGGAACATAGGATGCAGGAAGAAGAGTGAAAGAGGAGGGAAGAACAGGAGAAGAGGAGGAAAGAAGAAGAAGAGAAGTAGAAGCAAGAAGAAGAAGAAAGGTGAAGAGCAAAGGCAATAATAGAAGAAACAGTGCAGAGACAAGTTGAAGAGCTAGAACAAAACCGATAGTCAGAGGAGGAGAGAAAACAGATGCAGGACAAAGAGCTTGCTCAAGAGATAGAAGAGTTGATTGAAATTAAATACATGGAGGATTCAGAGCTATAGAACCAAGATGTCGACCTGATTCCAAGTACACAACAAGTCACCACTCAGTCTCCCCATCCTCCAGCAGAGCAAGCTCCAAGAGAGGAAGAGGAAATTGTTCCTCTCAATGATGGCCGAGTTATGGATACGTACAATCTGACCTATGATGAGTTTCAGAAGAATATTTTACAAGTGAGGAAGAAACATTTTCCAGACAACCTCGCATCTCCTACGTTCATCAGAGAAAGGGTGATTGTGAAAAATAGCAGAAGAAATCCATGTGCCATTGCCGCAGCCAACTTGGCCTTCGTAGGTGCTTTGAAGTCAAACATGGAGTATTTTATGGCAAAAAATAAACAACTGGAAAAGAACTTGCAGGTTGTTATGAAAGAGGTTGAACAAAACGCAGCTTCCGCACAAGTCCATCTAGAAGATTTAAAGGAAACGATACTCGATGGAGTATCGACACTCGGAGAGACCATGCAGAGTCTTTATGAGGATATTTTTACCATGCATAAGGCAGTTGTCCACTTGCATGGTTTGCAGCAAAAGTGTAAATATTTTGTTAAAACTCTCAAGAATGTACAAATTTCCATCACTATCGTGCATGAATGGTCAATGCAATACAAAGGGGCACCGCTTGACTTGGGTAAGAAAATAAGGCAAGAGGTAGAGGTGGAGAAGGCAAA